>CM056842.1:5862500-6160000 GCA_029853015.1 Chelidonichthys spinosus
CCCCCGACCTGCCGGGCCTCCGCCGCCTGAGGGCTCCACGGCAGCACTCGCCCGCTCCACGTCCAGCCCCGCCCACAGGCGTGAGCAGGCGCTCGTGCACGCTGCCCGTGTGTTTGGGCTGTGTAACGGTCGGAGGTGTGAAACCCTCGTCCGCTGGTGCTCCGTGTCCTCTGCGTCGCACTGACTCCACATGCCGATGCCACACCTACTCCTCTTTCTAACGTTTTTATTATTATTATCTTTTTTTTTTAATCTTCACAGGGAAGTCAGCAAAAGGAAAACAATATAAATAATATCTAATATTTCTCTCTCTGCGTTACGGTTAGTGTGTTTCCGTCTGTCGTTTCTGTTTCACCGGAGCTGATCACCTCCACGATCGTAACCAAAGCAACGCAGCTCCGAACCACACACCCGCCACCTCCCGCACACTGAAACTGTTCTGTCTGTCAGTGTTGGTAGCATGTGCTTCACTAGTCTGAATAAGGGTTATTATTATTATGATGATTATTATTATTCATGTGGGTAAAGAGAGTCTTCAGGCTGTTTCTCTGCCTCCGTTCACCAGCATGCACATCGTTAACGTCCACGTTTGAATCCTCCGCCAATGTACGGGTGTGGGGGGGTCGAGGATCTCTGCCCACGTGGCCTTCCTCTCTGCAGGCTTAGCTTTTGAACCAGAACCCGTAGCGCTGGGGACGTAGTCCAGAGAAGTACGCACACACCAGTAACACCAGTACATGTAGCACACGGGCCTAGTCAGACGTGGAGCTCGAGGTCGCTTCAGACGGTTCGATGGGGATTTCTTTGATTTCAAGATTTTTGTGTGTGTGTGTGTGTGTCTGTGTGTGTGTGTGTGTGTGTGTCTGTGTGTCTCTCTGTGTGTGTGTGTGTGTGTGTCTCTGTGTGTGTGTGTCTGTGTGTGGTTAAAAGGGAATTTAAGACACTTTGTTGAGCAGTGAACGTGTTTATTTGTGGGGCTGAGTTTTATTCTGTTGATATTTTAGTAACTGAGCAGCAGATCTTGTACTTGATGGTGTGAGCGGGAGGTGGACAAAATAACAGGAACAGCTTACGATCTAATGCGACCCAGAACAACAACAACACGCCTCAAATCTCATCATCAGCTTCACAGGAAGCGATCGCTCCGGGTTTAGTTACACTGCCAGGTGTGTTTGTTTTCTCCACCTCCTGTAAGACTCTTTGTTTGTTTTTGGGACGTCGATCACAGATGCTGAAAAGTTTTATTTTAAAGAGGTTTTTTTATATGAATTATTGATGCTTATGTGATTATGATATTGAATATAAATGATTTCCCCCGAGCTTCGTCGTGTGTCTTTAACTCTCAGATTGGCGGTGCAGATGTTTCCTGGTTGTGGGTTTCATCACACGGGGTTTCCTTTCATCGGGTCCAGGTTTCATCACCTCCTGTGTCGTTAACCGAAGAGCTGATTTCTGAAGTTATTTTTGCAAGGATTTAGTTATTCTGAGGTTGTTTGACTTTCCATGCATCACACACACTAACTGTCGGGCTCTTTATGTCCTTTTTGTAAATGTGAAAGGGTTTGTTTTTGCACACATGTAGCCTTGTTTCCTTTTTAATGGGGGACAGAATAAAACACTGGCTCTGCATTCAGTTTAACGTGTGGTATAAGTTAACACTTAATAGATTTTATATTTGCTTTCCCACGTGCAATGTAGAGAATTTGTCCACAAACGTTCTTGGTTCTCCAGCGTCGGTGTGTTTCAGTAACACGTAGCCAAATAAATAACTTCTTTTGCACTTCTCTCAGAAGCATCGGAGCTCTAGTTGGACGTTTGTGACACCGAGAATCACAAACCGTCCTCCTGAAAGTGGAGCAGGTTTTTTTTATTTTGTTTTCCTGGTGGTGGTATGAAAAAAAAGAAAAGAAATTGCACTATTTCTGGGAAATGTTCTAACCTTTGTTTATATTATGCAATCTTTGTAAGATCATCTGTGCACTGAATGTATTTTTTACAGACTGTGGTTTAGCTGTGTGCTGTATTTTCCTCCTGTATCACCCCACGTCTGGATGGACACTGATGAACTCTGCGGTCTCTTAATGACCTTTTCATGAATAAACGTTAATCCAAATGATTGTTTTCTCTCTTTTTTCTTTGATATCCAGATACTGATCTGACTCGCCCAGTTCTCATGGTCACTTTGTGGATTGACGGCGGATAATAAACGAGTGACATTTCACAAGTTGGGTAAAAATAGAAGTTGACACAAGGAAACCAGTAGTGGGAGAAGTATTCACACATGTACACAAGTGTTACATTGTAAAATACTAAGTTATACATTCAAAGTGCAAAAGTATCAGCATCAAAATATTCTTAAAAGTACAAAATAACCCATTTCCAGCTGTTAATGGTGGAGCTAGTTCTTAGTTCTGGGTTCTTATCGTGTCCCGTCTTGATTAGATTTTGCTGCGTAGTTCCAAGATTTTTAATTCAACTCAGAGACTTCCAAGTTTCTTGACCAGAATCCATCCATCCATCCATTTTCTACCGCTTATCCTGTATTTAGGGTCACGGGGGGCTGGAGCCGATCCCAGCTGTCATTGGGCGAAGGCAGGGTACACCCTGGACAGGACACCAGTTGACCAGAAACGATAACTCTAATTAGTGTCCTCCTTAATACGTGATATCCATGAGTTTGTCGTCTTATATTCTTTAGAAGCTCCCTTATTCATATCAAAACACACACTCGCCACTATCATCATTGTAAGTCAGTTATACTTCTTGTGTGTTTATATTAAGACCACTTCCTTTACTCACTTGGTTTAATCTGTAAGTTAGTCAATAAATACACATTAAACATTAAGTCATTGTCCGTGTATATTTCTTCTGAGCAGAATACAAAGATCCCTATTTCACAGCTTATGATCTGAAGAGTGAGATTGATTTATTGAAATGATATTGATTGGTTCCTAACTGATTAATAGTGGTCATCAGAGTCATTAAATTAAACTTTGTAAATTCCTGTTGACCAACAGGTGGTGCCCCGATTCTAATAGCAGACAGTGGAATCTACAAAGTCTTATTTTCTTTGCTTCCAGTATTTTACAAGTAACATGTTGATGGAACAAAGTCCAAGTGCTGCTCCTCTCTCTCTCTCTCTCCCTCTCTCTCTCTCACACACACACACACACACACACACACAGACTTCCTTGTTCCCTCCCCTTCAGATCTACTGTGTGTGGACGGGTGTAACCAACATGGCGGTGAAGTGCAGCAGCTGACAGGCCACCATCACTGCACACACACAGTGTTGTTGAGATCAGACCTCAGACCAGTTTCACTTCTCACTAAGTGAAACTCAGACAGTCGTCGTCGCTGAGAGGTGAAATGGCGCAGAAAGGAGTTCAGCTGGACCGGGAAACCTTCTCTTGTTCCATCTGTCTGGATCTACTGAAGGATCCGGTGACTCTTCACTGTGGACACAACTACTGCATGAAGTGTATTGGAAGCTTCTGGGATGAGAAGGAGATCTACAGCTGCCCTCAGTGTAGACAGACCTTCATACCGAGGCCTGTCCTGCTGAAAAACACCTTGTTGGCAGATCTGGTGGAGGAGCTGAAGAAGACTGGACTCCAAGCTGCTCCTGCTGGTCTCTGCTATGCTGGACCTGAAGATGTGGCCTGTGATTCCTGCACTGGGAGGAAACTGAAAGCCCTCAAGTCCTGTCTGGTGTGTCTGGCCTCTTACTGTGAGAAACACCTCCAGCCTCATCATGAATCAGCAGCATTTAAGAAACACCGGCTGGTGGAGCCCTCCAACAAGCTCCAGGAGAACATGTGCTCTCGTCATGATGAGGTGATGAAGATGTTCTGCCGTACTGATCAGCAGTCTATCTGTTATCTCTGCTCTGTGGACGAACATAAAGGCCACGACACAGTCTCAGCTGCAGCAGAAAGGACCGAGAGGCAGAGAGAGCTGGAGGGGAGTCGACTAAACATCCAGCAGAGAATCCAGGACAGAGACAAAGATGTGAAGCTGCTCCACCAGGAGGTGGAGGCCATCAACCACTCTGCTGATAAAGCAGTGGAGGACAGTGAGGAGATGTTCACGGAGCTGATCCGTCTCATGGAGAGAAGACGCTCTGACGTGAAGCAGCAGGTCAGATCCCAGCAGGAAACTGAAGTGAGTCGAGTCGGAGAGCTTCAGGAGAAGCTGCAGCAGGAGATCAGTGAGCTGAAGAGGAGAGACGCTGAGCTGGAGAAGCTCTCACACACAGAGGATCACAACCAGTTTCTACACGACTACCCGTCACTGTCACCACTCAGTGAGTCCACACACTCATCCAGCATCATCGCCCGTCCTCCTCGCCGCTACTTTGAGGACGTGACGGCGGCGCTGTCAGAAGTCAGAGATGGACTACAGGAAGTTCTGACACACAGATGGACAAACGTCTCACTGGCAGGGACTGAAGTGGATGTTTCACTGCCACAACCAGAACCCAAGACCAGAGATGGATTCTTGAAATATTCACGTGAAATCACACTGGATCCAAACACAGCACACACACGTCTGTTATTATCTGAGGGGAACAGAAAAGCAACATTAATGACTCAACAGCAGTCTTATTCTAGTCACCCAGACAGATTCACTGGACGTTATCAGGTCTTGAGTAGAGAAAGTCTGACTGGCCGTTGTTACTGGGAGGTGGAGAGGAGAGGAGGTGGAGTTGGTGTAGCAGTCGCATACAAGAGTATCAGTAGAACAGGAGACAGGCATCAATGTAAGTTTGGATACAATGACAAATCCTGGTCGTTATATTTTATCAACAACAGATATACGTTCTTCTACAACTTAGTTGAAACTCCCGTCTCAGGTCCTCCGTCCTCCAGAGTAGGAGTGTTCCTGGATCACAGAGCAGGTATTCTGTCCTTCTACAGCGTCTCTAAGACCATGACTCTCCTCCACAGAGTCCAGACCACGTTCACTGAGCCCCTCTATGCTGGACTTAGTGTTAAGCTTAGAGGCAGTTGTGAGTTCTGTCAACTCAACTAGACAGAAGGCATTTAAGAGTTGAATGACTTCACCTCCTTCTTCTTCTCCCTCCTCCTCCTCCTCCTTCTCTCCTCTATTTGAATCCCATTAAAAATAAAATAACTGTTTTGCTTATGTTTTCTTTCCAGAATGGTACACAGCTTGAAAATTCTACCATTTTTCTTCAAGTCCCTCCTTATTGTGTGTCTTGAAACAGCCTTTTGTGCAGAGAAGCCTGTGTTTCAGCTGAAGTTACTTGTGTTTTTTCTTTGCATCCCGACCAATTGTCCTGGTTGTTGTGGCTGAAATCAAACTGGCCGTGGCTTGGTATCATCAGAACCACTCATTTCCACTTCTTTAGCAGAGTTTGAACACTACTGATCAGCATTTTAAATCTTTGGATATATTTTCATATCCTTCTTCTGGTTTATAAAAGTCAGCCTTTCTTGCAGCCCTGGATGAAATCTGGGAAATTTTCTAACCTTTCTTTATATTATGCAATCTTTGTAAGATCATCTGTGCACTGATTGTATTTTTTACAGACTGTGGTTTAGCTGTGTGCTGTATTTTCCTCCTGTATCACCCCACGTCTGGATGGACACTGATGAACTCTACGGTCTCTTAATGACCTTTTCATGAATAAACGTTAATCCAAATGATTGTTTTCTCTCTCTTTTTTCTTTGATATCCAGATACTGATCTGACTCGCCCAGTTCTCATGGTCACTTTGTGGATTGAAGGCGGAAAATAAACGAGTGACATTTCACAAGTTGGGCAAAACTAGAAGTTGACACAAGGAAACCAGTGGTGGGAGAAGTATTCTGTAATATCCTAATGCTATGAAAGGAGAGACGGACAGCTGAGTAAGCTTAAGGTGGCTTTACTGAACATTAGTAAAGGCAGTACATGGAGCATGACTTGCACTGGCCTTACCAACAAGCTATACTAACTCGTGTGACACATTACATGGTACTTTCATACCTATACTACCACCTAGTGACAGAACCGAGATAAAACAGTCCCAACTACTACATTCCTTCCCCCTTAAGCTTTATGCTTCTCCCGGTGAACAAAACCACTAACATACTATCAATCTTGTGAAGTAAATAATTCCTAACACCAATTTTCTGAGCCTTAAACTTAAACTCGTATTAACACTGAACTAAGAGGAGACTGACAATCATAAAATAGAATGTCAATTATTTTTCTATTAGCTTTGACACAGAATCACAATCAGTTTCAACATCACAGTTTTCTCTTTTTTTTTTAACAATTTATTCAATACTCAAAGTCCTTCAAATAACTTGGCTTGACCACACTTCTTTGCGGCCGTCGTGCAGGTGTGGCCTGCTGTTGTGACTGAACTGGCAAGCCTGGAGTTGGGCTGTCAGTCACTGATGACGTGGCATTGTCGGGAGCAGGTTCTATACCATCCTGCATGCTTCCCTCTGGAACTCCGCTGTTTCCTACAGGAATGGAATGCCCCGACACTGTAGCCGCTGCTGATGTCCCCCGTCCCAGGGTTTCCATAATCTTTAGTTCAATCCAGTCCTTCTCCTCTGATCTGGCCAGTATATGATCGACATGCCTGCGCACAACACTGCCATCTCCCAGCATGACCTTATAGGAGACAGGACCTGTGATTTTGACACTGTCGACTGGAACCTGTTGTAGTAGTTGAGCAGGCCTAAGTATGCTCTCAGTTCTGTTAAATTGGTTGGTGCGGGTGATTTCTGTATGGCACTGACCTTGTGTGGTAGAGTATGTAGTCCAGAGGCGTCCACCTTTTGTCCTTGGAACTCTGCTTCCTGTTCCATAAACGAACATTTGTCGCGTTTTAGGCGAAGGCCCTGTTGTTTTGTGAGCCTCTCTAACTCCATCTCCACCTTCTTTATTTTCTGAGGAAGATGAGTTCTTTTAATGTGTCCACTGAGATGATGACTCTATTTTATAGAAGTTTTATCGAATCTGTTTTAACATTTTGCACTATTGCCTGGTTTGGAAACTTGACTGTAGCCAACAAAAACAGACTGGGTAGCCTCATCAATGTGGCCAGTAAGATTTCTGGTAGGTGGCAAGCCCATCTTATAGACCTTTATAAAAGGCAGGTGTTCAAGAAGGCCACTTCCATTCAGGAGTGTGTAGATCACCCCCTCCAGACCGAGTTTGAACTGTTACCTTCAGGTTGGAGGTTAAGGGTGCCTTCTATCAGGTCAAATAGATATAGGTCTTCTTTTGTTCCTTCTGCTATTATGATGCTGAACAGTGTTAAATAACGAGATAATTGACAGCTGTCATGACCACACAGTCTGTTTTATCCTACCTTGTTTGAATGCACTTGAATGCACTTTGTCTCTGTATGCACTTGGAAATTAACTACTCTGCCCAAATATGTGTTTTTATGTGTTGCTCTATGTGCTGTTTCTTTCCTAACAGAGGTTGATTGCTCTGTGTGTGTGTTTTATGTGTATTTATTGGTATTGTATGTTTTTATGTATTTTGGACATCTTGGCTGCAAATCAATTTCCCAACTGGGACAATAAAGATAACTTTACTTTACTTTACTCTTTCTCATGGCATAGGGGACTGGCCTAGGTTTATAGAATTTTGGAGCAACGCCTTTGTTGACATATATTTTTGCTGGTGGACCTACCCAGGTTCCCAGTTCATCCTTGGAAACATCCTCATGTTGCCTTAGCATATCCTGTATTGTCAGTTGTGGCTGCTGTATTTTATTCACAAAGACACAGTTCATTTCCAGCTCTTTGATCCATCCCCTGCCTAACAGGTTGGGCCCTGTGCCTGCTATGACCACCACTGGTAGCTGTTTGGCTTGGTCTTTTTACTTTACGGTGACTTCTGTCGCTCCAAGTGTAGGCACTCTTTCACCTGTATATGTTTTAAGACTAACACACGGACACTCTGCCCCACGCTGTCCCTCCCACCCACACTCACCCCCCACGCCCTGCACCATACATAGCCCACACATCCACCCATCACCACCCCCATCAGAACCACAGGACATCCATCACATTGTAACACTAATCACTCACAGACATCAACCCAGGACTGTTTTTAGACCGACTGATTGTTTTAATGTCCCCATAAAGAGACATACTGAGCGCACAATCAATGAAGACATCAAGATGGCCCTACTGAATGTGCGCTCGCTGTCTAACAAATCTTTTATTATAAATGATGTAATTTTAGACAGAAAATTAGACGGTATTCTCCTTACTGAGACATGGCTCGGCACTGACGCACGTGTTGTTCTCACAGAGACCTGTCCTCCAGATTTTAACTTTTTATTTTCAACAAGGGTGGGCAGGAAAGGAGGGGGAACTGCCTCGATCACAAGGTCAATATTATCGGCAAAGGAAGCTTCTTTTAACAACTATTTATCATTTGAATACCACGCCTTTGTTTTTAGCAGCCCTCCTATTCTTTGTGTGACTGTTTACAGACCACCCCAGCACCCTACTGCTTTTATCAGTGACTTCTCAGAGTTTTTAACCATCATTCACGCTAAGTATGATAGGATTTTAATAACTGGTGATTTTAACCTACACATCGATAAGACCTCAGACCTAGCATCTAGAGAATTTTTAAACCTCCTTCATTGCTTGGATTTTAAACAGCATGTCTGCCAGCCAACCCACGACAGGGGGCGCACCCTGGACCTGGTCATAACCTATGGCCTGTCTGTGGGTGCGCCCTCTGTCGTGGATCTGGCCGTGTCAGACCATTTTTGTGTGTTTTTTAATATCACCAGTTTTAACCAGCTGGAGGACCCTGTGAGAACAGTGAGGAAACGCCATCTTACTTCTGAAGTGGCAGCAAATTTTATCCAGATTTTAAAGAACACTCCTGCACAAATTTTACCAGCACCATGTGATTTTATCATTGACAATTTTATTCACAAACTAAGGTCAACACTTGACTCAGTGGCTCCTCTTTTAACTAAAACTATAAAAACAAGACCAATGCCACCATGGAGAAATGAAGAAATCAAAAAACTGAAAAGAACGTGCAGGAGTGCTGAGAGGAGATGGAGAAAATCAAAGCTGACAGTACACTACAATATATTGCGTCAACACCTCAAAACATACAATAAAACCATCAAACTGGCAAGAATTTCACATTTCAAAAATCTAATATCCGAAAATAAAAATAACCCCAAATTTTTATTCTCCACAATTGAGTTTTTAACCAACGGTGACCGGAACAGGTCACCAATAACACCAACAGACTCCGTTTGTGAGGCGTTTGCTGACCACTTCAGAGGTAAAATCGATAACATTAGATCCAGTCTTTTATCTCACCAAATCTCAACCTCCAACATTCCTGGATCAATGCTTCCACCTGAAGAGACTCTGGACTCTTTTGCCCTGGTTGACGCAAGGACACTTGGTCGAGTCTTCTCCCAAGTGAAGCCCACAACCTGCCTTTTAGACCCAATTCCCACACGCTTTTTTAAAACGTTTTATGATGTTTTTGAGGAACAGCTTTTATATATGGTGAACTGCTCTCTTCAGACGGGTGTCTTCCCCACATCCTTTAAAACGGCGGTGGTGAAGCCCCTTCTGAAGAAGAGTGGCATAGACCCCACCATTTTTAATAATTACCGTCCAGTATCCAACTTACCATTTTTAAGCAAAATTCTAGAAAAACTGGTTTTTACACAGATAAATAACTTTTTATATTTAAACAATACATTGGAGAAGTATCAGTCTGGTTTTAGGACAAACCACAGCACAGAGACAGCCCTTTTAAAGATTTGAAATGACATCAGGTTCAATTTAGATAATCATAAACTCACAGTCTTGGTTCTGCTAGATCTAACCGCCGCCTTTGATACAGTGGACCATCACATTTTAATAAACCGTTTGAGGAACCTGGTTGGTCTCTCTGGTGCAGTTTTAAATTGGTTCTCCTCTTACCTCACTGACCGAAGCTTCTTCGTAAGTCTGGATACCTGTTCCTCCAAAACACACAACCTTAAGTGCGGGGTTCCCCAGGGGTCAATTTTAGGCCCAACCCTTTTTAATCTCTACATGCTTCCCCTGGGTGATGTCATCAGGAGGCACGGCATCAGCTTCCACAGCTATGCTGACGATACACAACTGTACATCGCCGTGTCTCCTGATGACACAGGGCCAATTGATGCCCTTTTTAACTGTATTTTAGACATCAAGTCATGGATGGCAGCAAACTTTCTACAGCTCAACCAGGACAAAACAGAGGTTTTAGTCATAGGTCCTGAAGGCCAGAGAGAGAAACTTTTACCAAAATTAAATAATTTTAAATCATCGAAATCTCTGAGAAACCTGGGCGTGATTTTAGACTCTGAGCTCAGTTTTATTCCACACATTAAAAATGTAACAAAGGTAGGTTTTTACCACCTGAAGAATATAGCCAGAGTCCGCCCGTTTCTCTCACAGGCCAGTACAGAGGTGCTGATGCATGCTTTTATTTCCAGTCGTCTAGACTATTGTAATGCCCTGCTCTCTGGTCTTCCTAAAAAGAGCATCCATACTCTCCAACTGCTGCAAAACTCAGCCGCACGCGTGCTGACGAGGACCAGAGGGCGGGAGCACATTACACCAGTTTTAAAGTCGCTGCATTGGCTCCCTGTCCGTTTCAGGATCGATTTTAAGATTCTTTTACTTGTTTTTAAATGTCTTAATGGTCTTGGGCCCTCTTATTTATCTGACCTACTCCTATTATATCAACCCTCACGGACCCTGAGGTCCTCTGGCACCGGCCTTTTAACCCTTCCACAAGTCAGATTGAAAACACATGGGGAGGCGGCTTTTAGTTATTATGGTCCCCGACTGTGGAACAGCCTGCCGCAGAACCTCAGGGCCGCAGAGAATGTTGATGTTTTTAAAAAACAGCTCAAGACTCATCTTTTTAGTCTGGCTTTTAATTAACCTTCTATTATTTTAAGTCTGCTATTTTATTCCCCAAGTTTTAATCTATTACTTTAAGTTTGCTTATTTTAGTAGTTTATACTGATTTTATTCTATCCTATTTAGCTTTTTATCTAGTTTTTAGCTATTTATTTTATTACTGCTATCTTGTTCTATTTTACATTATTTTATCTCTTTTACCGTCGACTGACGGGAACCAGAGTCCCTCATGGTGTGGATGGCCTTTCACTCACCGATGTCTCAGTGCCGAGCCATGTCTCTACAGTTTTAGCCAATGCAGTGCGTGGGTGTGTGTGTGTGTGTGTGTGTGTGTGTGTGTGTGTGCGTGGTGTCCATACCTGAGTTGCGTGCATGTTAGTGTTAGTGTGAGTGTGCGAGTGTGTTCCGGGTGGGGGGGTCGGGTCTTTCTTTCTGTTGTTGTTGTTTTTATTGTTGTTGTTGTTTTGTTTTTATTTTCTAAATTGGTATTTTATGTACGGCACTTTGTGTTGCATTTACCTGCATGAAAGGTGCCATATAAATAAATAAAATTGAATTGAATTGAAGAGTCATCGAACAATTTTGCAGCTCTTTTGTGTCCCCTGCTGACCATAACTTGTCATACTCAGTCTTTGTCACAATTGTCACACTGCAGCCAGTATCCACTTCAAATTCTACCATCTTGTCATTTAAGTTAAGCTGGATGGTGATGGGGTCTACTTTCATTATCGTAGACTTTGCAAAATGATGAATTGTGAACACCTCTTCATCACTCCACACCTCCTCAGAGGATTCCCTTATGTGATGGGCAGACTGCTTTCTATCTTTTCTGAAACTTTTTTGCTTGTGCTTCCCTCCCCCCTTAAACTGCTGCTGGTCTGGAGACGAGGATTTGCACATTACATTTACATTTACATTTAGGTCATTTAGCAGTCATTTGTCCAGAGCGACTTACAATAAGTACATTTGTCAAAAGAAGGAAACAAAGAAACCACAGCGTATCATTGCTGATAAAGTAAGAGCTAATTATAGAACAAGTGTTAGGTCCTCATCTGAGTAAAGTAGTACTTCAAGAGCAACAGTGCTAAGATCAGAGTGCTATAGGTAAGTTTTTTTTTTTTTTTTTTGGGGGGGGGGGAGGGGGGGTGTCGAGGGAGGGTGTTAGTGGGTCATGCTATGTAGAGTCAAGGTGAAGTCTGAACAGGTGAGTCTTGAGCCTTTTTCGGAAGATGGCAAATGACTCTGCTGTCCTGACATTGGTCAGGAGTTCGTTCCACCACTGAGGACCAGAACAGAGAAGAGTCTGGACTTTGCTGAGCGACATTTGTTTGATTTCAGCGATGGTGGTACCAGCCGGCCAGCTGAAGTAGAGGAGCTAAGTGCTCGCTTCGGGGCATGAGGTTTGACCAGTGTTTGAAGGTAGAAGGGTGCCGTTCCATTGATGGCCCTGAAGGCCAGTGCCATCGTCTTGAATTGGATGCGTGCTGCAACAGGGAGCCAGTGGAGGTCACGGAGGAGGGGGGTCACGTGGGAGAATTTGGGTAGATTGAAGATAAGGCGTGCTGCAGCGTTCTGGATACGCTGCAATGGTTTAATCGCAGAGGCCGGGAGTCCGGCCAGGAGAGAGTTGCAGTAGTCAAGGCGGGAGATGACCAGTGCTTGGACCAAGAGCTGCGTTGCATCCTTTGTGAGGAGGGTCCGAATCCTGCGGATATTGTAGAGGGCGAATCTGCAGGATCGGGCCACAGCAGTGATGTTGGGGGTGCAGGATAGCTGGTCATCGAGGATTACACCCAGGTTCCTCGCAGTTGAGGAAGGTAATACTGTGATGCCCTCGACAGTGACCGACAGGTCCATGCGAGGGCAGTCTTTCCCTGGGATGAAGAGGAGTTCTGTTTTGTTCAGGTTAAGCTTGAGGTGATGTGCAGTTGTCCAGACAGAGATGTCAGCCAGACAGTCCGAGATGCGAGTTGCAATGTGAGCGAGGACGGGATAAAAGAGAGGAACAGCTGGGTGTCATCTGCATAGCAAATGTCCGGTTTTACCACAGCCATGGCACAACAAAGCTGATTTTTCTTGCAATTTAGGTGTTGCTTTCACCTTGTACACTGCCCCTTGGGACGCAGGTTTACTCACGGGACTGTCCAACGTTTTCGGCCGCAGCTGCAGGTTCCGCACATCCTTATTTGCAGTTTCCATTGCTTGCACGATTTTCAAGGCTTTCTCGAACGTCAAATCAGGCTCCGACAACAATCTCCGCTGCATGCGATCATCTGCTATTCCCCATACAAGCATGTCGCGTAGCATCTCCGTCAACTTCTCTCCGTAGTTGCAATGTTGAGCAAGCTCTCGTAGCACCGCCACGTATTCCGTCACAGTTTCATTTGCTGCTCTAGTCCTCGAATACAATTTCATCTTTGGACTATCTCGCTGATCTTCGGGTTATAATGTGACTGAAGCAGTGCGGTCAACTCGTCATATGATTTAGCAATGGGTTTTACTGGGCTTAACAAGCTCCTTATTAAACTGTATGTGCGACTGCCAACAGAGCTTAACAATATTGCCCGCTTCTTTGCTTCATCTGCAATCCCATTTGCAACGAAAAAATGATCCAATACTTCCACGTATTCCTCCCCAGTTTGGGCGTTATTGTCGAAAGCCTTGAGTGTTCCTACCATCATCGTAGCCATCTCCACGTTTCGGCCTCTGTTGAGGTTAGCGTTAGCTTCCTCGTCGTCTGACATTAGCCTAACCTCCGCGATTTGTCACTCAGGTTCTTTTACTTCATTTTCAACTTCTTCTGAGTTCACCGCTTTCCTCGTCGCCAAATGTAATATCCTAATATTACGCTAAGCTGAGTAAGCTTTAGGTGGCTTTACTGAACATTAGTAAAGGTAGTACATGGAGCATGACTTGCACTGGCCTACCAACACGCTTACTCGTGTGACACATTACATGGTACTTTCATACCTATACTGCCACCTAGTGACAGAACCGAGATAAAACAGTCCCAACTACTACATATTCACACATGTACACTAGTGTTACATTGTAAAATACTAAGTTATACATTCAGAGTGCAAAAGTATCAGCATCAAAATATTCTTAAAAGTACAACATAAACCATTTCCAGCTGTTAATGGTGGAGCTAGTTCTTAGTTCTGGGTTCTTATCGAGTCCCGTCTTGATTAGATTTAGCTGCGTAGTTCCAAGATTTTTAATTCAACTCAGATACTTCCAAGTTTCTTCACCAGAATCCATCCATCCATCCATTTTCTACCGCTTATCCTGTATTTAGGGTCACGGGGGGCTGGAGCTGATCCCAGCTGTCATTGGGCTAAGGCAGGGTACACCCTGGACAGGACACCAGTTGACCAGAAACGATAACTCTAATTAGTGTCCTCCTTAATACGTGATATCCATGAGTTTGTCGTCTTATATTCTTAAGAAGCTCCCTTATTCATATCAAAACACACACTCGCCACTATCATCATTGTAAGTCAGTTATACTTCTTGTGTGTTTATATTAAGACCACTTCCTTTACTCACTTGGTTTAATCTTTAAGTTAGTCAATAAATACACATTAAACATTAAGTCGTTGTCCGTGTATATTTCTTCTGAGCAGAATACAAAGATCCCTATTTAACAGCTTATGATCTGAAGAGTGAGATTGATTTATTGAAATGATATTGATTGGTTCCTAACTGATTAATAGTGGTCATCGGAGTCATTAAATTAAACTTTGTAAATTCCTGTTGACCAACAGGTGGTGCCCCGATTCTAATAGCAGACAGTGGAATCTACAAAGTCTTATTTTCTTTGCTTCCAGTATTTTACAAGTAACATGTTGATGGAACAAAGTCCAAGTGCTGCTCCCCTCTCTCTCTGTCTCCCTCTCTCTCTCTCACACACACACACACACACACACACACAGACTTCCTTGTTCCCTCCCCTTCAGATCTACTGTGTGTGGACGGGTGTAACCAACATGGCGGTGAAGTGCAGCAGCTGACAGGCCACCTTCACTGCACACACACAGTGTTGTTGAGATCAGACCTCAGACCAGTTTCACTTCTCACTAAGTGAAACTCAGACAGTCGTCGTCGCTGAGAGGTGAAATGGCGCAGAAAGGAGTTCAGCTGGACCGGGAAACCATCTCTTGTTCCATCTGTCTGGATCTCCTGAAGGATCCGGTGACTCTTCACTGTGGACACAACTACTGCATGAAGTGTATTGAAAGCTTCTGGGATGAGAAGGAGATCTACAGCTGCCCTCAGTGTAGACAGACCTTCATACCGAGGCCTGTCCTGCAGAAAAACACCTTGTTGGCAGATCTGGTGGAGGAGCTGAAGAAGACTGGACTCCAAGCTGCTCCTGCTGGTCTCTGCTATGCTGGACCTGAAGATGTGGCCTGTGATTCCTGCACTGGGAGGAAACTGAAAGCCCTCAAGTCCTGTCTGGTGTGTCTGGCCTCTTACTGTGAGAAACACCTCCAGCCTCATCATGAATCAGCAGCATTTAAGAAACACCGGCTGGTGGAGCCCTCCAACAAGCTCCAGGAGAACATGTGCTCTCGTCACGATGAGGTGATGAAGATGTTCTGCCGTACTGATCAGCAGTCTATCTGTTTTCTCTGCTCTGTGGACGAACATAAAGGCCACGACACAGTCTCAGCTGCAGCAGAAAGGACCGAGAGGCAGAGAGAGCTGGAGGGGAGTCGACTAAACATCCAGCAGAGAATCCAGGACAGAGACAAAGATGTGAAGCTGCTCCACCAGGAGGTGGAGGCCATCAACCACTCTGCTGATAAAGCAGTGGAGGACAGTGAGGAGATGTTCGCTGAGCTGATCCGTCTCATGGAGAGAAGACGCTCTGACGTGAAGCAGCAGGTCAGATCCCAGCAGGAAACTGAAGTGAGTCGAGTCGGAGAGCTTCAGGAGAAGCTGCAGCAGGAGATCAGTGAGCTGAAGAGGAGAGACGCTGAGCTGGAGAAGCTCTCACACACAGAGGATCACAACCAGTTTCTACACGACTACCCGTCACTGTCACCTCTCGGTGAGTCCACACACTCATCCAGCATCAACGCCCGTCCTCCTCGCCGCTACTTTGAGGACGTGACGGCGGCGCTGTCAGAAGTCAGAGATGGACTACAGGAAGTTCTGACACACAGATGGACAAACGTCTCACTGGCAGTGACTGAAGTGGATGTTTTACTGCCACAACCAGAACCCAAGACCAGAGCTGGATTCTTGAAATATTCACGTGAAATCACACTGGATCCAAACACAGCAAACACACGTCTGTTATTATCTGAGGGGAACAGAAAAGCAACATTAATGACTCAACAGCAGTCTTATTCTCGTCACCCAGACAGATTCACTGGACGTCATCAGGTCTTGAGTATAGAAAGTCTGACTGGCCGTTGTTACTGGGAGGTGGAGAGGAGAGGAGGTGGTGAAGTTGGTGTAGCAGTCGCATACAAGAGTATCAGTAGAACAGGAGAACGTATGTTTGGACATCATGACAAATCCTGGTCGTTATATTGTATCGACAACAGATATACGTTCTTCTACAACTCTGTTAAAACTCCCGTCTCAGGTCCTCGGTCCTCCAGAGTAGGAGTGTTCCTGGATCACAGAGCAGGTATTCTGTCCTTCTACAGCGTCTCTGAGACCATGACTCTCCTCCACAGAGTCCAGACCACGTTCACTGAGCCCCTCTTTGCTGGACTTCGTGTTAATCTTAGAGGCAGTGGTGAGTTCTGTCAACTCAACTAGACAGAAGGCATTTAAGAGTTGAATGACTTCACCTCCTTCTTCTCCTCCTCCTCCCCTCCTCCTGCCCTTCTCCTCTCCGCCTCCTTCTCTCCTCTATTTGAATCCCATAAAATAAAATAACTGTTTTGCTTATGTTTTCTTTCCAGAATGGTACACAGCTTGAAAATTCTACCATTTTTCTTCAAGTCCCTCCTTATTGTGCGTCTTGAAACAGCCTTTTGTGCAGAGAAGCCTGTGTTTCAGCTGAAGTTACTTGTGTTTTTTCTTTGCATCCCGACCAATTGTCCTGGTAGTTGTGGCTGAAATCAAACTGGCCGTGGCTTGGTATCATCAGAACCACTCATTTCCACTTCTTTATCAGAGTTTGAACACTACTGATCAGCATTTTAAATCTTTGGATATATTTTCATATCCTTCTTCTGGTTTATACAATTCAGCTTTTCTTGCAGCCCTGGATGAAATCTTGGAAATTTGCTAATCTTTCTTTATATTATGCAATCTTTGTAAGATCATCTGTGCACTGATTGTATTTTTTACAGACTGTGGTTTAGCTGTGTGCTGTATTTTCCTCCTGTATCACCCCACGTCTGGATGGACACTGATGAACTCTGCGGTCTCTTAATGACCTTTTCATGAATAAACGTTAATCCAAATGATTGTTTTCTCTCTCTTTTTTCTTTGATATCCAGATACTGATCTGACTCGCCCAGTTCTCATGGTCACTTTGTGGATTGATGGCGGATAATAAACGAGTGACATTTCACAAGTTGGGCAAAACTAGAAGTTGACACAAGGAAACCAGTAGTGGGAGAAGTATTCACACATGTACACAAGTGTTACATTGTAAAATACTAAGTTATACATTCAAAGTGCAAAAGTATCAGCATCAAAATATTCTTAAAAGTACAAAATAACCCATTTCCAGTTGTTAATGGTGGAGCTAGTTCTTAGTTCTTGGTTCCTATCGTGTCCCGTCTTGATTAGATTTTGCTGCGTAGTTCCAAGATTTTTAATTCAACTCAGAGACTTCCAAGTTTCTTCACCAGAATCCATCCATCCATCCATTTTCTACCGCTTATCCTGTATTTAGGGTCACGGGGGGCTGGAGCCGATCCCAGCTGTCATTGGGCGAAGGCAGGGTACACCCTGGACAGGACACCAGTTGACCAGAAACGATAACTCTAATTAGTGTCCTCCTTAATACGTGATATCCATGAGTTTGTCGTCTTATATTCTTTAGAAGCTCCCTTATTCATATCAAAACACACACTCGCCACTATCATCATTGTAAGTCAGTTATACTTCTTGTGTGTTTATATTAAGACCACTTCCTTTACTCACTTGGTTTAATCTGTAAGTTAGTCAATAAATACACATTAAACATTAAGTCATTGTCCGTGTATATTTCTTCTGAGCAGAATACAAAGATCCCTATTTCACAGCTTATGATCTGAAGAGTGAGATTGATTTATTGAAATGATATTGATTGGTTCCTAACTGATTAATAGTGGTCATCAGAGTCATTAAATTAAACTTTGTAAATTCCTGTTGACCAACAGGTGGTGCCCCGATTCTAATAGCAGACAGTGGAATCTACAAAGTCTTATTTTCTTTGCTTCCAGTATTTTACAAGTAACATGTTGATGGAACAAAGTCCAAGTGCTGCTCCTCTCTCTCTCTCTCTCCCTCTCTCTCTCTCACACACACACACACACACACACACACAGACTTCCTTGTTCCCTCCCCTTCAGATCTACTGTGTGTGGACGGGTGTAACCAACATGGCGGTGAAGTGCAGCAGCTGACAGGCCACCATCACTGCACACACACAGTGTTGTTGAGATCAGACCTCAGACCAGTTTCACTTCTCACTAAGTGAAACTCAGACAGTCGTCGTCGCTGAGAGGTGAAATGGCGCAGAAAGGAGTTCAGCTGGACCGGGAAACCTTCTCTTGTTCCATCTGTCTGGATCTACTGAAGGATCCGGTGACTCTTCACTGTGGACACAACTACTGCATGAAGTGTATTGGAAGCTTCTGGGATGAGAAGGAGATCTACAGCTGCCCTCAGTGTAGACAGACCTTCATACCGAGGCCTGTCCTGCTGAAAAACACCTTGTTGGCAGATCTGGTGGAGGAGCTGAAGAAGACTGGACTCCAAGCTGCTCCTGCTGGTCTCTGCTATGCTGGACCTGAAGATGTGGCCTGTGATTCCTGCACTGGGAGGAAACTGAAAGCACTCAAGTCCTGTCTGGTGTGTCTGGCCTCTTACTGTGAGAAACACCTCCAGCCTCATCATGAATCAGCAGCATTTAAGAAACACCGGCTGGTGGAGCCCTCCAACAAGCTCCAGGAGAACATGTGCTCTCGTCATGATGAGGTGATGAAGATGTTCTGCCGTACTGATCAGCAGTCTATCTGTTATCTCTGCTCTGTGGACGAACATAAAGGCCACGACACAGTCTCAGCTGCAGCAGAAAGGACCGAGAGGCAGAGAGAGCTGGAGGGGAGTCGACTAAACATCCAGCAGAGAATCCAGGACAGAGACAAAGATGTGAAGCTGCTCCACCAGGAGGTGGAGGCCATCAACCACTCTGCAGATAAAGCAGTGGAGGACAGTGAGGAGATGTTCACGGAGCTGATCCGTCTCATGGAGAGAAGACGCTCTGACGTGAAGCAGCAGGTCAGATCCCAGCAGGAAACTGAAGTGAGTCGAGTCGGAGAGCTTCAGGAGAAGCTGCAGCAGGAGATCAGTGAGCTGAAGAGGAGAGACGCTGAGCTGGAGAAGCTCTCACACACAGAGGATCACAACCAGTTTCTACACGACTACCCGTCACTGTCACCTCTCAGTGAGTCCACACACTCATCCAGCATCAACGCCCGTCCTCCTCGCCGCTACTTTGAGGACGTGACGGCGGCGCTGTCAGAAGTCAGAGATGGACTACAGGAAGTTCTGACACACAGATGGACAAACGTCTCACTGGCAGGGACTGAAGTGGATGTTTCACTGCCACAACCAGAACCCAAGACCAGAGCTGGATTCTTGAAATATTCACGTGAAATCACACTGGATCCAAACACAGCAAACAAACATCTGTTATTATCTGAGGGGAACAGAAAAGCAACAAGGAGTCCATTGCAGTCTTATTCTAGTCACCCAGAAAGATTCACTAGATGTTGTCAGGTACTGAGTAGAGAAAGTCTGACTGGCCGTTGTTACTGGGAGGTGGAGAGGAGAGGAGGTGGAGTTGGTGTAGCAGTCGCATACAAGAGTATCAGTAAAACAGGAGGCTGGCATCAATATATGTTTGGACACAATGACAAATCCTGGTCGTTAAATTGTATCAACAACGGATATACGTTCTTCTACAACTTTGTTGAAACTCCCGTCTCAGGTCCTCGGTCCTCCAGAGTAGGAGTGTTCCTGGATCACAGAGCAGGTATTCTGTCCTTCTACAGCGTCTCTGAGACCATGACTCTCCTCCACAGAGTCCAGACCACGTTCACTGAGCCCCTCTATGCTGGACTTAGTGTTTATTTTGGAGGCAGTGGTGAGTTCTGTCAACTCAACTAGACAGTGTGTGTGTGTGTGTGTGTGTGAGAGAGTGTGTGTGTGTGCGCGCGTGTGTGTGCGTGTGTCTGTGTGTGTGTGTGTGTGTGTGCGCGCGTGTGTGTGTGTGCGTGTATGTGTTTGTGTGTGTGTGCGTGTTTGTGTGTGTGTGTGTGTGTGTGAGAGAGAGTGTGTGTGTGTGCGTGTGTCTGTGTGTGTGTGTGTGCGTGTTTGTGTGTGTGTGCGCGTGTGTGTGTGCGTGTGTGTGAGAGTGTGTGTGTGTGTGTGTGTGTGTGAGAGAGTGTGTGTGTGTGTGTGTCTCTGTGTGTGTGTGTGTGTGTCTCTGTGTGTGTGTGTGTCTGTGTGTGTGTGTGTGGTTAAAAGGGAATTTAAGACACTTTGTTGAGCAGTGAACGTGTTTATTTGTGGGGCTGAGTTTTATTCTGTTGATATTTTAGTAACTGAGCAGCAGATCTTGTACTTGATGGTGTGAGCGGGAGGTGGACAAAATAACAGGAACAGCTGACGATCTAATGCGACCCAGAACAACAACAACACGCCTCAAATCTCATCATCAGCTTCACAGGAAGCGATCGCTCCGGGTTTAGTTACACTGCCAGGTGTGTTTGTTTTCTCCACCTCCTGTAAGACTCTTTGTTTGTTTTTGGGACGTCGATCACAGATGCTGAAAAGTTTTATTTTAAAGAGGTTTTTTTATATGAATTATTGATGCTTATGTGATTATGATATTGAATATAAATGATTTCCGCCGAGCTTCGTCGTGTGTCTTTAACTCTCAGATCTGTTTCCTGGTTGTGGGTTTCATCACACGGGGTTTCCTTTCATCGGGTCCAGGTTTCATCACCTCCTGTGTCGTTAACCGAAGAGCTGATTTCTGAAGTTATTTTTGCAAGGATTTTGTTATTCTGAGGTTGATTGACTTTCCATGCATCACACACACTAACTGTTGGGCTCTTTATGTCCTTTTTGTAAATGTGAAAGGGTTTGTTTTTGCACACATGTAGCCTTGTTTCCTTTTTCAATGGGGGACAGAATAAAACACTGGCTCTTCATTCAGTTTAACGTGTGGTATAAGTTAACACTTTATAGATTTTATATTTGCTTACCCACGTGCAATGTAGAGAATTTGTCCACAAACGTTCTTGGTTCTCCAGCGTCGGTGTGTTTCAATAACACGTAGCCAAATAAATAACTTCTTTTGCACTTCTCTCAGAAGCATCGGAGCTCTAGTTGGACGTTTGTGACACCGAGAATCCCAAACCGTCCTCCTGAAAGTGGAGCAGGTTTTTTTTATTTTGTTTTCCTGGTGGTGGTATGAAAAAAAAAGAAAAGAAATTGCACCATTTTTGGGAAATTTTCTAACCTTTCTTTATATGTATATGTACATATGTATATGTAATATGTAAATTATGTAATCTTTGTAAGATCTGCACTGATTGTATTTTTTACAGACTGTGGTTTAGCTGTGTGCTGTATTTTCCTCCTGTATCACCCCACGTCTGGATGGACACTGATGAACTCTGCGGTCACTTAATGACCTTTTCATGAATAAACGGCCAAATGATTGTTTTCTCTCTCTTTTTTCTTTGATATCCAGATACTGATCTGACTCGCCCAGTTCTCATGGTCACTTTGTGGATTGATGGCGGATAATAAACGAGTGACATTTCACAAGTTGGGCAAAAATAGAAGTTGACACAAGGAAACCAGTGGTGGGAGAAGTATTCTGTAATATCCTAATGCTATGAAAGGAGAGACGGACAGCTGAGTAAGCTTAAGGTGGCTTTACTGAACATTAGTAAAGGCAGTACATGGAGCATGACTTGCACTGGCCTACCAACACGCTATACTAACTCGTGTGACACATTACATGGTACTTTCATACCTATACTACCACCTAGTAACAGAACCGAGATAAAACAGTCCCAACTACTACATTCCTTCCCCATTAAGCTTTATGCTTCTCCCGGTGAAACAACCACTAACATACTATCAATCTTGTGAAGTAACATTTCTAACACCAATTTTCTGAGCCTTAAACTTAAACTCGTATTAACACTGAACTAAGAGGAGACTGACAATCATAAAATAGAATGTCAATTATTTTTCTATTAGCTTTGACACAGAATCACAATCAGTTTCAACATCATGGTTTTCTCTTTTTTAACAATTTATTCAACACTCAAAGTCCTTCAAATAACTTGGCTTGACCACACTTCTTTGCGGCCGTCGTGCAGGTGTGGCCTGCTGTTGTGACTGAACTGGCAAGCCTGGAGGTGGGCTGTCAGTCACTGATGACCTGGCATTGTCGGGAGCAGGTTCTATACCATCCTGCATGCTTCCCTCTGGAACTCCGCTGTTTCCTGCAGGAATGGAATGCTCCGACACTGTAGCCGCTGCTGATGTCCCCCGTCCCAGGGTTTCCATAATCTTTGGTTCAATCCAGTCCTTCTCCTCGGATCTGGCCAGTATCTGGTTGACATGCCAGCGCACAACACTTCCATCTCCTAGCATGACCTTATAGGAGACAGGACCTGTGATTTTGGTTATGACCCCGAGAATCCACTTATGTCCATGACTGAAGTTTTTTGTGATCACTGTGTCTCCCTCCTGGAAAATCCTTCCTGAAACTTGGTTGTCATGATGTTTCTTTTGAATGCTTTGCTTTCGTTCAACCCTTTTCTGCGGTCTGGATGAATTTGGTCCAGTGTTGACCTTAACCTCCTGCCTTGTAACATTTCTGCAGGTGACAGCCCAGTAGTGGACTGTGGCGTGATGCGATAGCTAAACAGCCCTCTTGACACTTCGTGTTGATGCTCCCGTCACCTGCCTTCTTCAGCATTGACTTGAATGTCTGGACTGCACGCTCTGCACAGCCATTGGACGAAGCATGATAAGGCGCAGAGGTGATGTCATCAATGCCATTTTTCTGCATGAATTCTTTAAATTCTGCACACACAAAACATGAGCCATTATCGGACACAATTGTCTCTGGTAACTCCTGATTGCTAAAGCTCTTCCGTAGACATTCAATAGTAATGGCCGAAGTCGAGGCTGTTAATGGGTAAGCATCCATCCATTTTGAGTATGCGTCCATCAGGATCAAAAACATGTGTCCCATAAAAAGGCCTGCATAATCAATGTGTAGCCTTTGCCACGGTTTGCTTGGCCACTCCCATGGGTGAAGTGGTGCCGGGGGTGGTGAGTTACGGTGTTCTTGACATTTGACACATCTTTTTACTACAGCTTCAATGTCTGCATCTAGCTTTGGCCACCAGAAGTAGCTTCGGCCCAGGGCTTTCATTCTTGTGATGCCAACGTGACCGTGATGTAGCTGCTGTAGCAATGCGTCCCGTCCTGGCGGTGGCACTACAACCCGTGAGCCCCACAGTACACACCCCTCGTATACACTTAACTCTGTTTTCCGAACAGCGTTCTGCTTGTCCATTTTCTCATGTCCTCTGCTGAGACGAGGGTCACATTTTCCATCATCAGCACTCGTTCCTTTTGTTCTCTCTTTGTGGACTGTTGAGGCAGAGGGAGTCGGCTCAGAGCATCTGCGTTGCTATGGTGTTTCCCAGGCTTGTAAACAATCTCGTACTCGTATGCTGTCAAGGTAACTGCCCAACGCTGAATACGAGGGGATGCCATTTGAGGCATGGCTTTCATCTCATTGAAAAGAGACAGTAATGGTTTGTGGTCAGTGCAAATGACAAACTTCCTTCCATATAAATATTTATGAAAGTGTTGAATGCCAAACATCACCGCCAGACCTTCCTTGTCCAGTTGTGAGTAATTCGCTTCAGCCGGTGTCAATGATCGTGACATGAAGCTGATGGGTCTCTCCTGTCCATCTGTCAAGCGATGCGACAACACCGCACCCACTCCATACGGTGAAGCATTGCAGGACAGGATCAGGTCCTTTTTGCTGTCATAGTGCACCAACACATCAGATGACTGCACGAGTCGCTTAGACTCCTCAAAAGCTCTCTCTTGTTTCGCCTCCCATTTCCATTTGGTGTCTTTTCGTAACAGTTCATGTAATGGCGATAACACTGTCGACAGGTTTGGCAGGAACCTGTTGTAGTAGATGAGCAGGCCTAAGTATGCTCTCAGTTCTGTTAAATTGTTTGGTGCGGGTGCTTTCTGTATGGCACTGACCTTGTGTGGTAGAGGATGTAGTCCAGAGGCGTCCATCTTATGTCATTGGAACTCTGCTTCCTGTTCCATAAACGCACATTTGTCGCGTTTTAGGCGAAGGCCCGCTTCCTGGAGCCGTGTCAACACCTTGTTCAGTGTAGTAAGGTGCTCTTGGTCATTCTGGCCCGTGAGCAAAATGTCATCCAGATAAACAGCCATATTTTGGATGCCCGCCAGCAGACTCTCCATCATCCTCTGGAAAATCGCGGGACTGTGGAGGAGACCGCAAATGGAAGACGATTCACCTGGAACAGACCTAAGTGCGTGTTTATAGTGACATTTGGCTTGGATGATTCATCAAGTGTCACCTGTTGATACGCATGGCTCATGTCGAGTTTACTAAACTTTTCCCCACCTGCCAGTTTCTCAAACAAGTCCTCCAATTTTGGTATTGGATACTGCTCCAGCTTCGACACCAGGTTGACTGTAACTTTGTAGTCACCACAGATGCGCACCGAATTATCAGGCTTTAACACAGGCACGATCGGTGCTGCCCACTCCGAGAATTTCACTGGCTCGATAATTCCTTGTTTTATGAGCCTCTCTAACTCCATCTCCACCTTCTTTCTCATGGCATAGGGGACTGGCCTAGGTTTATAGAATTTTGGAGCAACGCCTTTGTTGACATATATATTTGCTGGTGGACCTACCCAGGTTCCCAGTTCATCCTTGGAAATATCCTCATGTTGCCTTAGCATATCCTGTATTGTCAGTTGTGGCTGCTGTATTTTATTCACAAAGACACAGTTCATTTCCAGCTCTTTGATCCATCCCCTGCCTAACAGGTTGGGCCCTGTGCCTGCTATGACCACCACTGGTAGCTGTTTGGCTTGGTCTTTTTACTTTACGGTGACTTCTGTCGCTCCAAGTGTAGGCACTCTTTCACCTGTATATGTTTTAAGAGTCATCGAACAATTTTGCAGCTCTTTTGTGTCCCCTGCTGACCATAACTTGTCATACTCAGTCTTTGACACAATTGTCACACTGCAGCCAGTATCCACTTCAAATTCTACCATCTTGTCATTTAAGTTAAGCTGGGTGGTGATGGGGTCTACTTTCATTAAATGGTGAATTGTGAACACCTCTTCATCACTTGACACCTCCTCAGAGGATTCCCTTATGTGATGGGCAGACTGCTTTCTATTTTTTCTGAAACTTTTTTGCTTGTGCTTCCCTCCCCCCTTAAACTGCTGCTGGTCTGGAGACGAGGATTTGCACATTCTTTTCAATTGTCTGGTTTTACCACAGCCATGGCACTTCTCATTAAGGAAACGGCAGTCTCTTGCCATATGTTCACCCCCACACCTATAGCATGCTAACAAAGCTGATTTTTCTTGCCATTTAGGTGTTGCTTTCACCTTGTACACTGCCCCTTGGGACGCAAGTTTACTCAAGGGACTGTCCAACGTTTTTGGCCGCAGCTGCAGGTCCCGCACATCCTTCTTTGCAGTCTCCATTGCTTGCACGATTTTCAAGGCTTTCTCGAACGTCAAATCAGGCTCTGACAACAATATGCGCTGCATGCGATCATCTGCTATTCCCCATACAAGCATGTCGCGTAGCATCTCCGTCAACTTCTCTCCGTAGATGCAATGTTGAGCAAGCTCTCGTAACACCGCCACGTATTCCGTCACAGTTTCATTTGCTGCTCTAGTACTTGAATACAATTTCATCTTTGGACTATCTCGCTGGGCTTCGGGTTATAATGTGACTGAAGCAGGGTTAGCTTCCTCGTCGTCTGACATTAGCCTAGCCTCTGCGATTTGTCACTCAGGTTCTTTTACTTCATTTTCAACTTCTTCTGAGTTCACTGCTTTCCTCGTCGCCAAATGTAATATCCTAATATTACGCTAAGCTGAGTAAGCTTTAGGTGGCTTTACTGAACATTAGTAAAGGTAGTACATGGAGCATGACTTGCACTGGCCTACCAACACGCTTACTCGTGTGACACATTACATGGTACTTTCATACCTATACTGCCACCTAGTGACAGAACCGAGATAAAACAGTCCCAACTACTACATATTCACACATGTACACAAGTGTTACATTGTAAAATACTCAGTTATACATTCAGAGTGCAAAAGTATCAGCATCAAAATATTCTTAAAAGTACAACATAAACCATTTCCAGCTGTTAATGGTGGAGCTAGTTCTTAGTTCTGGGTTCTTATCGAGTCCCGTCTTGATTAGATTTAGCTGCGTAGTTCCAAGATTTTTAATTAAACTCAGATACTTCCAAGTTTCTTCACCAGAATCCATCCATCCATCCATTTTCTACCGCTTATCCTGTATTTAGGGTCACGGGGGGCTGGAGCTGATCCCAGCTGTCATTGGGCGAAGGCAGGGTACACCCTGGACAGGACGCCAGTTGACCAGAAATGATAACTCTAATTAGTGTCCTCCTTAATACGTGATATCCATGAGTTTGTCGTCTTATATTCTTTAGAAGCTCCCTTATTCATATCAAAACACACACTCGCCACTATCATCATTGTAAGTCAGTTATACTTCTTGTGTGTTTATATTAAGACCACTTCCTTTACTCACTTGGTTTAATCTTTAAGTTAGTCAATAAATACACATTAATCATTAAGTCGTTGTCCGTGTATATTTCTTCTGAGCAGAATACAAAGATCCCTATTTCACAGCTTATGATCTGAAGAGTGAGATTGATTTATTGAAATGATATTGATTGGTTCCTAACTGATTAATAGTGGTCATCAGAGTCATTAAATTAAACTTTGTAAATTCCTGTTGACCAACAGGTGGTGCCCCGATTCTAATAGCAGACAGTGGAATCTACAAAGTCTTATTTTCTTTGCTGCCCGTATTTTACAAGTAACATGTTGATGGAACAAAGTCCAAGTGCTCCTCTCTCTCTCTCTCTCTCTCTCTCTCTGAGTGAGTGAGTGCTGAGAACATGTGCGAGTGAGCTGTGGAGCGTTTGGGCAAAGGGAAGCTTCGAAACAGTTCGAAGCGATGTTTCAGTATGTGTTGAAGCTTTGAAACGAATATGAAACCTGACTCTACAGTGGCATCTAGTGGCCACTTCTGTGAACGACATGCTCTTGCCAAAGTAAACTCCTAATTATGTGCCACTATGAAATGAGTCGGTTTTAGGTTTCCTTAATTTAAGTAGAATGCAGGTTGAATTAAAGAAACATTATTAAAAATAAATAAATGACACATCGTTATATGCAATACAATAATCAAAGATTTTTATTCAAAAATAATATCTGTTCAGCTCTTCTTGAGCTGAGTCTGTTTCTTTTTTTTATAACACTTCCCCTGCTTTTGAAAAAATCCTTTCACAGGGTACACTTGTTGCAGGGACACTTAAACATTTCTTAGTCAGCTGGTACAAATTTGGGAAGACAGCACGTCGCTCTTGCCAGTATTTCAAAGGATCTGCCCGTCTTGGAATAAAAGGATCTCTTAAATAATTTGTCACTTCCACAGTTGCATCCGAAGTTGCACTTTGCACAATATGAGTTTGGTTCACTCAACTGTCAAACAGATCCCACAAACTCTCTGCTGATGGGGATGTTGATGCTGCTGATGTTGATGCCGATGGTGTAGGTGATGTTTGTGAGCCTGAGGATGAAGCTTGTGAGTCTATTTTGAATGCAAAACAGTAATTACTTTACAGTACATATCTTACATGTTACTCTTTACATTATGCTACATCATGCAGTACACAGAAATAAAAACAGTACTCACCAGGTGTTAATGTAGCAGCACGTATCAACGAAGCACACTCACAAATACGTTTCTGTTCTGCTTCATGGGCCTTCTGTGGGTTTCCAAATGCTATGGATTTAAAACGTGGGTCCAGCAATGTGGCAAAGGTTAACAAGGTTGACGTTTCAAAGGTGCCACATCTGCTTTGGATCCCATCTCTTAGCAGAGTGCCTAATGTACCAAACAAACACAAGCATTAATTATAACATTTAACATAATGATATGCATGGTCACATCTGGCATTGATGTTATTGCAACATAGCCTTCCCATTTCAAGAGTCGGATTGTGTGTTGAGCCCCTCATTTTGTCGTTGACTTTATGTTGGATCATTCGGTAGAGTGGAATAAGCTTTGATGCAGAGACTCTTTCCTCCTCATACAGCTCCACAGTTGCCAATTTGAATGGTCGAAGAAGATCCAAGCACTCCGAAATGACCTCACATTCATAGTTGTTCAGGGGTGCTTGGTCTGTAGTCAGACAGGACAGGGAGGCAGCCACGGTCTCTCTTTCGTCATATAAACGTTGTAGCATGTCATATGTACTATTCCATCTTGTTTCAACATCTTGAATGAGTTTAAGGGCAGGCCTGCCCATACGTGTCTGCATCTCTGTTAGCTTCTCCCTGGCCTTGCAACTGGAGTGGGAAATGCCAACAATTTTTTTGGCCTTCAGGCGGATATCATTCAGTAGAGTTTCTTCCACTGCCTTCTTCACAATCAAGTTCAGAGTGTGGGCAAAACATGGCAAATGATAGAAGTTTTGGAGGTTCACACTCAGGACCATGTTTGCTGCATTGTCAGTCACCATGCAGTGTACTTTGGAGGTTAAACCCCACTCTTCCAGGAGCTCATGATTGGCCTGCATAATGTGCTGTGCCATGTGTGTGTCATGAAACCGGGCAACACCAAGTACATACGTAGCCATCTCATCTTGGGGTGTGATGTAATGGCAGGTTATTCCAAGATAGCTCTCGGTGTTGATGGAAGTCCACATATCAGCAGTGAGACTCACAGACACAGCCTTCTGCACCTCAGCCCCGACCTTCTCCTTTGTACTGGTGTACTTTTCAGTGACCATGTCAGTCAGCGCCTTCCGAGATGGGAGTACATAGTTGGGCTCAAACTCTCTCTCAAACTATCTATCAAACTCTCTCTCAAACTATCTATCAAACTCTCTCTCAAACTCAAACTCTCTCTCAAACTCTCTCTCAAACTCTCTCTCAAACTCTCTCTCAAAATCAAACTATCTGTCAAACTCTCTCTCAAACTATGTCTCAAACTCCAACAACGAAAAATCTCAAAGAACTTGTGTTTCTGCATGGTTTCTAAGCTTTTGAGCTTGTTAATTGAACCAATGTAGTAATTGCACTGCAAACCATGGCACCAATCGAAACTCAGCGATAGCCGTTTCGAACCATAGAGGCGTTCCTTCAATCACTGAACTACAGTCACGCTTTTCGGCACTCCCTTCCTCTTCTCCAAGGCTTTTACTCCAGTCTCACTGGAGGTTGAGCATTTTATCGAGGGGAGGCTACTTTTAGTCAAAGCTCCATTTGACAATTTTACAGCTGTTTTTATTCATGTGTATGCTCCAACAATCGGTGCAGAGAGGAAGGTTTTTTTCGAAAAAGTAAGTGATGTTTTAAACGGCTGTGCCACGGAGGATTTTTTATTCTTGGGTGGGGATTTTAATTGTACTGAAAATGAGGGTTTAGACCGAAACCATGCAGAGCCACATCCAGCATCCCAGCATGCTCTGAGGCGGCTGGTCTCTGCTCATGGCCTGGTGGATGTGTGGAGGAGGATGCACGCAGACTGCCGACAGTACACATGGTCCCACCTTAGAGAGAGCAGGATCTCCTCAGCCAGACTAGATCGTTTTTATTGTTTTAAGCATCACTTTAATATTTATAAATCATGCACAATTACCCCAGCTATTTTTACTGATCATTCTTGGGTCTTATGTAATGTTTTTATTAGAAATGTAAAGCCTAATAGCGCTTACTGGCATTTTAACTCGGCTTTAACTTTTGACAAAAAGTTTAGAGAGGCACTTATTTATTTCTGGGATGTTTTTAGACAGAGAAAGGATGATTTTAGCAGTCTTAGGCAGTGGTGGGACCATGGTAAGATTGAAATCAAACTTTTGTGTCAACAGCACACGCTCAACGTCACCAGAGACATCACTAGATCTGTGAAGGACCTGGAGATAGATATAGTGGAACTTGAGAATTGAAGTGAATCCACAGGAGATGGAGAACATATTGAAGTCCTCAAAGTCAAAAAGCTAGCTTTAGCTGACCTGCTGGAAAGTAGAGCACAGGGCGCACTGGTCAGGTCCCGGTTTCAAGCCATTGAAGAGATGGATGTCCCCTCTAGTTATTTCTTCGGCCTGGAGAGAAAGAATGGGCAGGGGCGAGTAATCCACACACTGCTTTCAGACACAGAGCAGGAGATCGTGGAGCCAAGCCAGGTCCGAAGGCGTGCGGTGGAGTTTTATACCTCCCTCTACACAAGCGAATATGAGGAGCAGGACGCTCTACTGGAGGGGTTCACTGGTGGACTGCCTCAGGTCTCTCAGGAGACCAACACCTGTCTTGAGGGGCAGCTGCAGATGCAGGAGCTACACGCTGCCCTGCAGGGCATCCAAGGACGGCGGGCTCCCGGCATCGACGGCCTCACAGTCGAGTTTTAGAAAGCCTTCTGGGACATCTTTGCAAATTATCTTTTAGATGTTTTTAATGAAAGTCTGGCCTCTGGCTCCATGCCCACTTCCTGCCGCAGAGCAGTTATCACTCTCCTACCAAAAAAAGGTAACCTGCAAGAAATCAAAAACTAGCGCCCTGTGTCTTTGTTGTGTGTGGATTACAAACTTCTGTCCAAACTCTTTGCCTCCAGGCTGGGGAAAGCTATGGAGCAGATCATCCATCAGGACCAGACCTACTGTGTGCCCGGCAGGTCCATGGTGGACAATGTCCACCTCATTCGGGATGTTTTGGACGTCTCCAGCTCATTGGGCAGTAACACTGGTCTGATTTGTCTAGACCAGGAAAAGGCTTTTGACCGTGTTGAACACAATTTCCTCTGGAAAGTTATGGAGAAGTTTGGGTTCAGCGCTGGTTTCATAGCTAAGGTGTTGTACAGTGGGGTTGAGAGTTAAGATAAACGGTAGTCTGTGTGCTCCTTTTAGAGCATGTAGAGGCGTTCGGCAGGGCTGTGCTCTGTCTGGCATGCTCTACACGCTCTCCCTGGAACCCCTCCTCAACAAAATACGTTTTAATATTGAAGGTCTAATTTTACCTGGTTTAAATGGAAGCATTGTTTTATCAGCCTACGCTGATGACCTCATTGTTTTGATTAAAAATCAGGGTGAGATGTGTGATGTTGTAGGTTATCATATTGAAATGAGACGAACGGACAACTGTTTGCATGAACTCCGGTTTATTCAGGGGATCTCCGATGCACGTCTGACTCGTTCCTGTACCACGTCATGAACCACCAATATACGGCAGTGTTGCAAACACTACATCACTCTCTTCTTTTTTTAGACGCCTAACATCACAACATTTCTGAATAGGCATACATGAACTTATGCATTATAAACAGACGAGGCCAGATACCATTTACTTGTGGCTTCTAGTAAACAAAATAACATTTCACACAGTACCAGACAGTAAACATTCTTCTGGTTTCAAATGTCTCATATACCCTGGTATTCAACATTCACAGTAATTTGCATAACATTCTCTGCATTACAAGTGCAAGTGTACTCGGTACAAACAGTCATTAGAACGAGCTGTCATGTTCACTGACAGTAATGAGCTATGTTGGCATATTGCCTTTGACCAACATCTCACACATAGTCCCTTAGGTACGGAGGGCGCTGTCGTCTGGTTCTGGAGGGGTACCTTTGTGGCCTTGGTGAGGCACCAGTGACAGCGTCACCGTCATCATCTTCGTCGGGATCTGATGGAATGTCCATCTCTGGATTCACTCTCTTGAAAAAGGATGAATTACGAGTAATGGAATGTCCATCTCTGGTCACAGTGACCATTGAGCCTTTCACTTTTGAAACAGTATGTGGCCTCCTGTTGTATGGTGTTGTAAGCTTGTTGTGTTTTGGTTGTTTGTGAAGCACTGAGTCACCAGGAAGGAGGGGGCGTGGTTTGGCGTGACGGCGTGCGTCTGAGTTGCGCTTCATCTTGGCCTTAGCTGTGTTGTCTTTGTCTCTGATTGTGTGGTCAACGTTCTTTTCGATGGTTGAGGTGAGTGTGGGGACTTTTGTGTGCATCTTGTACCGCAGCATTAGGTCAGCTGGGGATGCTCCAGTGGTGCTGTGAGGTGTAGAGCGATACTCACGGAGGAATGCGTTGAGTGTCTGCTTCCACAGCATGTTCACAGTCTCTGACACTCGGATGGCTTTCCCGAGTGTGCGCATGGAACGCTCTGCTGTCGCGTTGGCCTGAGGCCAGAGGGGTGTTATCTTCCGATGATGGAAACCTAGGCAGTCAGCAAACTTGGAAAACTGTTCACTGTTAAATGGTGGACCATTATCTGTTTTGACCACTCGGGGTATACCAAACATAGAAAACACTTTGTCAAACACTGGGATAACTGTGTTAGCTGAAGTAGACCTTATTATCTCAACTATAGGGTAGCGTGAGTACTCGTCTATAATAACTAAGAGATACTCTCCCGTAGGGAGGGGGCCATAGAAATCCGCACTGATATTAAGCCAAGGGGCTTCTGGTAGATCTGACATTCTCAGGGGCTCTGACTGGGCTATGGGTGTGTTTGCTTGACATGCTAAACAGTTCTTTACAGTTTGTTCTGCTTTCTGATCGATGTCGGGGAACCATACCTTTGACCTGAGAAGTGTCTTTGTTTTGACAATGCCCTGATGTCCTTCATGGGCTAACTGTAACACTCTGGGCCCTAGTTTCGTAGACCGCGCCGACGGGGTGTGTCCGCCCGGACTTTGCAAGTTTCGTGCACCGCGCAGGCTCGCGCAGGCACACCTCCTGTCTCGCCCACCGGCGCAAGTGGGAAAGAGGGAGGAGAAGAAGGCATGAGTGGGAGACGAGGAGGAGACGGGGCATGGACTGGGATTAATACAGCCGATTCAGATCTTCACCAATCAAATGAGCTCCTCTCCTCTCCTTTAATGCGTTAGGGGAGGTTCAGTGCAAGATCCGTCACTTGACAACCCGATGACAGAAGCAGCACCGCTGCTCCCACCACGCGCATCACACGCTGTGCGTGCGTATCATAATCTTAACAATGCCGATATTATAAAAAACAGGAGAGAGAGAGGGAGATGTTTTGGTCCGAGAGGCTGAGTTTCCGTTACGCGTGCCATCCGCCTTTGATCTGACGTCAGATGTGACGGGACAATCTATATAGATATAAATTCACGTGTTGATTCAATTAGTTGCATTAAATAGTGTTTGTTGTGATTATTTATTGCATTTAAGTGTGCCTGGAACTGTGGAAACCTGCCTGTGAGGTCTCGGTGACGTGTGCGCACTGCGCGCCGTCAGCCAAACTTCCACTCCGCCAGCTGTGATTCGCATTGAATCAATGGACTTTATTTACGCCTTGCGCCGAAAGTAGACCAGGTTAGAGCTGGCGGGCTTTCAGCGCAGTCTCGGCGAGGCTTTTTGCCACGAAACTTCCGCTATGCCAAGCTGAAGCTGTGACGCCTCCCCCTGCTGCGCCGCCACACCCATCTTGGCGCAGGCGATCCACCAAACTGCCAAACTGACGGTGCGCAAGGAAACTTGCACTGCGCCAGCTGTGCCACCCTGCGCCGCCCTGCGCTGGTCTACGAAACTAGGGCCCTCTGTGTTCAAGGGATGCTGGGATGATGATCCTCGTGCCTCTGAGGACGATGTCGTTGCTGGGCAGCATGCTCAGCTCTTCGCTGACTCGGATGAATTTCTTCAGAGTAGCAGCATGCTGTGTGTTGTCGGTGATCCTGTGCCACGTGTTGTGTCTGATGTAGGAAGTGACCTCCTGTAATATCGGGTCCTTGAGTGTTTCTTCTCTGATCTCGGCGAGGGTCATTGCTTTGGGTGTAGCATGGTGGGCGATGAAGTTGACATATTCTTCTGCTACCTTCCCTGCTCTTGTAGATTCTCCTGTTGGTGTCTTGATGGGGTGATGTGACATGTAGTCGGCGGGGTTCTCTGCGCCTTTCCGGTACCCCACGCGAAAGTTGTAGGGCTGGAGTCTCAGTCCCCATCTCTCGATTCTCGCCGGTGGTTTTGATTTGGGGTTATTCCAGATCACTTCAAGGGCTTTGTGGTCTGTGACCAAGGTGAAGGGGTTTCCGTAGATATATAAGTGGAAATGTTCACAACTCCACACGATGGCCAGTGCTTCCCGTTCGGTCTGTGAGTAGCGTCTTTCCACGTCACTCAGAGCACGGCTGGCATATGCTATTGTGTGCCTCTCCCCTTTTCTGTCAGATTGATAAAGAATGGCGCCTAGGCCACCTGGGCTGGCGTCCACGATCAGCTCTGTGTCCTTAGCTGGATCGAAGTATGCCATGACTGCGTCACTGGTGAGGCTGTCTTTGATTGTCTGTAGCGCAGCAGCGTGCTCCGGGCCCCAGCTCCATTGTGTGTCTTTTTTGGTGAGCTTGGAGCGGAGATGGTGGCAAAGTCTGGTATTTACATTTACATTTAGGTAATTTAGCAGACGCTTTTGTCCAAAGCGACTTACAATAAGTACATTTGTCAAGAGAAGGAAACAAAGAAACCATGACGTATCATTGCTGATGCGGTAAGAGCTAAAAATAGAACAAGTGTGCGCGAGCGACATGACGAGTGCAGCGTGTAGCGTTGGCCACACAGTCCTCGGAATGCTGGCTATGCTAACTGTGAAGCTAGCTAAACTCCCGTGGTTAGGAAACGCTTTATATTCCTCTTCTTTTCCGGACTTTATTGTTCCATATTTATCCTCGTCGCCAGTGTGATGTTGTAGGTTATCATATTGAAATGAGACGAACGGACAACTGTTTGCATGAACTCCGGTTTATTCACGGGATCTCCGATGCACGTCTGACTCGTTTCCGTACCACGTCATGACCAACCAATATACGGCAGTGTCGCAAACACTACAAGATGGACATTTTAGAAAACATTGTAAACAATTTTACTATTTTATCAGCAGCGAGGGTGAACTGGAAAAAGAGCGAAGCCCTAGCTGTTGGTGAATGGGCTGACGGTCTCCCGGTTCTCCCCCAGAGTCTTGCCTGGAAAAAAGACGGGCTGAAATATCTTGGGGTGTTTCTCGGGAATGAGGCTGTGGTGCTGAGAAACTGGGAGACCGTCCTAGAAAGAGTAGAGAGTACAATTAAAAAAAATGGAAATGGCTGCTCCCTCAAATGTCATACAGAGGTAGAGTTTTCATCTTAAATAATCTTGTTGCATCCCTCCTGTGGCATCGTCTGTCGTGTATAGACCCCCCCTCTGGCCTACTGGCTGAAATACAGAAAAAAATAGTTGACTTCTTTTGGGGGGGTCTGCACTGGGTGCCACAGGGGGTGCTATATTTACCAAGAGAGGAGGGGGGGACAGGGCCTCATCCACCTGGCCAGCAGAACGGCCACTTTCAGGCTTCAATTCATACAAAGGTTTCTGACAGGGCCGTCCGTTTGGTATGGAGGAATGTGACCAGCTGTATCCTCAGACATGTGAGTAAACTGGGGCTGGATTCTGCTCTGTTTTTAACTGATTCTAAGATTTTAAAACTAAATGGGTTTCCTCCTTTTTATCCGGGCGTTTTTAAGTCATGGGCCCTTTTTAATCGTAAAATGTGTGAAAATACTAACTCTCTGCACTGGTTATTAAAGGAGCCTCTGATACACGGGAGCAGGCTGGACGTTTGTAGCTTGACGCCCGGGCTGGTGACAAAGCTGTCCAACTCAAAGACTGTGAGCCTGCAGCAGCTGGTGGAGGCTGCAGGGCCGGAGCTGACAGGGGCTGGGGCCCTGGGCCACATCCTGGGCATCCACTCTGTCAGGGTGGCCCAGAAGCTGCTGGAGCTCTGGAGGCACAAACTCTGTGGGATGGAGAGGAACCTCCTCATACAGTTTGGTCAGGGAGAGGTCATGCCAGACCCCACGGACCCTTTCCCTGAGATCTACCTGAGCCCAGAGTTTGGAGAAGAGACTGGGCCCCTGTTAACTGTCACTAGCCCGGGCAAGCTCAGCCTGCACAGAGCCGACAAGGCAACGCTGTATACCAACATGGTCAAATCAGTCAACAGGAAAGGACTGTAAAGTAGTAAAGTAGGCCCCCCGCAGCTTGGAGCAACAGAGCGGGGTGGGACGGGGCCTGCCCGCAGTGGAGGGTTTTATACAAGCCTCCCCTTAAAAAACGGACAGCTGACCTCCAGTGGAGGGTACTTCATGGTGCCATCGCCTCAAATGCCTTTGTCTCAGTTTTAAATCCTGCTGTTTCAAACCAATGTCCTTTCTGTGGCCTAAGAGAGACAGTTTTCCATGTTTTTAATGAATGCCTGAGACTCACAAGCTTTTTTTCTTTTTTAACGTTGGTTTTTAGCTCTTTTAATGGGTTTTTTTCAGAGAAAGTTTTTAATTTTGGTGCAGGATAGAAAAAGACAGATTGTGTCAAATGGCAGTTGATAAACTTCCTATTAGGAGAAGCAAAAATGGCAGTCTACATCAGTCGGAGAAACAAGGTAGAAGAAAGAGCGGGGCATGAGGCCCTTCCTGTGTTTCTCTGTAACATTAAGTCTAGAGTTTAAGTGTTATAAGACCATTGGGGATGTGGAAAATTTTAAATGGCGGTGGTGCTTCGGTGATTTTATCTGCTCTGTCAAAAATGATGAATTAGTATTTGTACAGTTTTTAATCGAATAAACTCCTCTTTTTATTAACCTTATGCACAAATAGCACTTTATTGATGCATTGCATTTTCTCTGTTGAGATATTGATGAATATTTTATGTATATGTATATATGAATATTGTAAATAAAGTGTATTTTTGTAAAAAATAAAAAATCTCTCTCTCTCTCTCTCTCTCTCTCACACGCACACACACACACACACACACACACACACACACACAAACACACACACACACACACACACACACTTCCTTGTTCCCTCCCCTTCAGATCTACTGTGTGTGGACGGGTGTAACCAACATGGCGGTGAAGTGCAGCAGCTGACAGGCCACCTTCACTGCACACACACATGTTGTTGAGATCAGATCTCAGACCAGTTTCACTTCTCACTAAGTGAAATTCAGACAGTCGTCGTCGCTGAGAGGTGAAATGGCGCAGAAAGGAGTTCAGCTGGACCGGGAAACCTTCTCTTGTTCCATCTGTCTGGATCTACTGAAGGATCCGGTGATTATTCCCTGTGGACACAACTACTGCATGAAGTGTATTGGAAGCTTCTGGGATGAGGAGATCTACAGCTGCCCTCAGTGTAGACAGACCTTCACACCGAGGCCTGTCCTGCTGAAAAACACCTTGTTGGCAGATCTGGTGGAGGAGCTGAAGAAGACTGGACTCCAAGCTGCTCCTGCTGGTCTCTGCTATGCTGGACCTGAAGATGTGGCCTGTGATTCCTGCACTGGGAGGAAACTGAAAGCCCTCAAGTCCTGTCTGGTGTGTCTGGCCTCTTACTGTGAGAAACACCTCCAGCCTCATCATGAATCAGCAGCATTTAAGAAACACCGGCTGGTGGAGCCCTCCAACAAGCTCCAGGAGAACATGTGCTCTCGTCATGATGAGGTGATGAAGATGTTCTGCCGTACTGATCAGCAGTCTATCTGTTATCTCTGCTCTGTGGACGAACATAAAGGCCACGACACAGTCTCAGCTGCAGCAGAAAGGACCGAGAGGCAGAGAGAGCTGGAGGGGAGTCGACTAAACATCCAGCAGAGAATCCAGGACAGAGACAAAGATGTGAAGCTGCTCCACCAGGAGGTGGAGGCCATCAACCACTCTGCAGATAAAGCAGTGGAGGACAGTGAGGAGATGTTCACTGAGCTGATCCGTCTCATGGAGAGAAGACGCTCTGACGTGAAGCAGCAGGTCAGATCTCAGCAGGAAACTGAAGTGAGTCGAGTCGGAGAGCTTCAGGAGAAGCTGCAGCAGGAGATCAGTGAGCTGAAGAGGAGAGACGCTGAGCTGGAGAAGATCTCACACACAGAGGATCACAACCAGTTTCTACACGACTACCCGTCACTGTCACCACTCAGTGAGTCCACACACTCATCCAGCATCAACGCCCGTCCTCCTCGCCGCTACTTTGAGGACGTGACGGCGGCGCTGTCAGAAGTCAGAGATGGACTACAGGAAGTTCTGACACACAGATGGACAAACGTCTCACTGGCAGGGACTGAAGTGGATGTTTCACTGCCACAACCAGAACCCAAGACCAGAGCTGGATTCTTGAAATATTCACGTGAAATCACACTGGATCCAAACACAGCAAACACACGTCTGTTATTATCTGAGGGGAACAGAAAAGCAACATATGATCCATTCCAGTCTTATTCTACTCACCCAGACAGATTCACCAGAAGTCCTCAGGTCCTGAGTAGAGAAAGTCTGACTGGCCGTTGTTACTGGGAGGTGGAGAGGAGAGGAGGTGGTGAAGTTGGTGTAGCAGTCGCATACAAGAGTATCAGTAGAACAGGAGACTTTGGATTCAATGACAAATCCTGGTCGTTAGATTTTATCAACAACAGATATAAGTTCTTCTACAACTCTGTTAAAACTCCCGTCTCAGGTCCTCCGTCCTCCAGAGTAGGAGTGTTCCTGGATCACAGAGCAGGTATTCTGTCCTTCTACAGCGTCTCTGAGACCATGACTCTCCTCCACAGAGTCCAGACCACGTTCACTGAGCCCCTCTATGCTGGACTTTATGTTAATCTTAGAGGCAGTGGTGAGTTCTGTCAACTCAACTAGACAGAAGTCAATTAGGAGTTGAATGACTTCACCTCCTCCTCCTCCTCCTCCTCCTCCTCCTCACCCCTCCTTCTCTCCTCTATTTGAATCCTGTTAAAAATGAAATAACTGTTTTGCTGATGTTCTCTTTTGAGAATGGTACACAGCTTGAACATTCTACCATTTTTGTTCAATTCCCTCCTTATTCTGTGTCTTGAAACAGCCTTTTGTGCAGAGAAGCCTGTGTTTCAGCTGAAGTTACTTGTGTTTTTTTTTTTTAGAGTTTGAACACTACTGATCAGCATTTTAAATATTTGGATATATTTTCATATCCTTCTTCTGGTTTATAAAATTCAGCTTTTCTCACAGCCCTGGATGAAATGTGCAGGGCTCTCTCACAAGAGCTAAACAACACATTGAATATTTATACATAGACTCTAGTAACAATCACACAAAACACCGGTATAAAACCCTTAATAGACATTTAAACCTGTGTGTGTATATTATCAGGCCAAACATTCAGTGATTTCAGTTATCATTACGTTTAAAAAATGCCACACACAAATATGTGATAAGAAATGGCTTCACATGACCACCAAAAAAAAATAATGATCAGCCATATATTACAACAAAGGGTCAATATTTCAAAAATTCTGCCAGGGTATGTACATTTATGAGCAGAACTATATAATCCAGTACAGTTTCACTGTCGAAATTACGTATGTGCAATAATAATAATGTGCACTATATTCTATGGTACTTCCACCTCAACGGCAGATACACTACTATACTTCATAGTGTTTTTCTATACAAACATTGTGTTCATACATTACATATTGCAACTCTCTCCTGGCCGGACTCCCGGCCTCTGCGATTAAACCATTACAGCGTATCCAGAATGCCGCAGCACGCCTTATCTTCAATCTACCCAAATTCTCCCACGTGACCCCCCTCCTCCGTGACCTCCACTGGCTCCCTGTTGCAGCACGCATCCAATTCAAGACGATGACACTGGCCTTCAGGGCCATCAATGGAACGGCACCCATCTACCTTCAAACACTGGTCAAACCTCATGCCCCAAAGCGAGCACTTCGCTCCTCTACTTCAGCTGGCCGGCTGGTACCACCATCGCTGAAATCAAACAAATGTCGCTCAGCAAAGTCCAGACTCTTCTCTGTTCTGGTCCTCAGTGGTGGAACGAACTCCCGACCAATGTCAGGACAGCAGAGTCATTTGCCATCTTCCGAAAAAGGCTCAAGACTCACCTGTTCAGACTTCACCTTGACTCTACATAGCATGACCCACTAGCACCCTCCCTCGACACCCCCCCCCCCCAAAAAAAAAAAAAAAAAAACCCTTACCTATAGCACTCTGATCTTAGCACTGTTGCTCTTGAAGTACTACTTTACTCAGATGAGGACCTAACACTTGTTCTATTTTTAGCTCTTACTGCATGGCAATGATACGTCGTGGTTTCTTTGTTTCCTTCTTTTGACAAATGTACTTATTGTAATTGTAATTTATTTGTTTATTTCGGGCATGTCTGTTAAATCATCATCACACATCATTGTTCACATAGTAGAAAAAAAGAAAAAAAGAAATAGACATGGCCGAAAGGGAAAGCGGGAGAAGCCAAGGCTTATCTGGTCCCGCCCCCATTACCCACAGGATGAAATCGTCATCATAATCTTTTCTTATCATTGCATTTTTCACTTGACATAACTTTTCCATTTTTACTTGTGACATTTGACAATTTGACATTTGGTTTTATTTTATAGTTTAACTCTTTCTTTCTTTCTTTCTTTCTTTCTTTCTTTTTCTTTCTTTCTTTCTTTCTTTCTTTCTTTCTTTCTTTCTTTCTTTCTTTCCTTCCTGACTCCTGTGAGCTGTATAACATCCAGAGGGATTATTAAAGGATTCTGATTTTCACCGATATAGGCCTATAGGCACAACACGCATAACACGCATAACACATATAAATAAATGTGAACGTGGTCGCAAACTACAGTTAGCCATGTTTATTTTATTTTATTGATTTTTGAATATTGTACATATTAGATATTCTGATCCACATCAGTTCGTGGCGGTAATGCAACAAATAGTTTTAAGCCAAGAAGAAGAACTACAGAAAGCCTACAGATCTCGCTACTCCCATGTAAGTCCCCTCCCAGCCACCGTACTTCCTGATGTGGGTGTGGACACCACAACAACAGATGACTGCACGAAATAATGGAGGAGAAGCTTCACTAGTCCGCCTCTTACAAGTTCGAAACAGTTTGGTTTCCCGTCTCCGTTCCTGGTAGCTAGCCGAAGCGGGGATGCTGCGTCAGAATGGGAAATCTGTTCGGAAAGAAGAAACACAGCCGAGTGACGGAACAAGACAAGGCGGTTCTGGTTAGTGTCAACAGCTAGTTAGCTAGCTAGCTAGCGAGTTAGCTACACTGATTACATTAGCTTCCGTCCTGTCCCATAACTGGAGTTTTATTAAACTGCTTTTAACAAATGTGGTAATTTAACAACTTCATCACCACAGTGAAGCTAATACTCAGAAGTGAACCAAACTTCAGCTACTCACTGTTTAATAAAACACACTGTGCGTTGCAGTTTGACCAGATGTATGTTTGGCTGCAGATGTTCAGATAGCAGCTACTGTAGAGATTTAACGAGCTTCACTTTCATGACGCTGAAAGCTTCATTATGACTTAAACGAGTTTGAAGGACACTAGGTTTGTGTGTGTGTGTGTGTGTGTGTGTGTGTTGTGTGTGTGTGTGTGTGTGTGTGTGTGACTATGTGTTTAATATCAATATTAATAAATAAGCTCTCCGTTGCAGCAACTGAAGCAGCAGAGAGATAAGCTGAGACAGTATCAGAAGAGGATCAACCTGCAGCTGGAGAAGGAGAGACTTCTAGCCAAGCAGCTGCTGAAGAATGGCAAGAAAGAGTGAGTATAGACGGACCAGACCAGTGTTACTAAATCCACCTGGTTCACAGAAACCTCCACCATGTTCACCAAAGATATTGTGAGATAGTTTTCTTTTTGACATTTTGTCCAGATCCAATAAACGTTCCTGGATATTCCTGAAAATGTTTGTCAGGTTTAGTTAATTCACCTCGTCATTTAAATCCTCCTCCTAGGTCAAACTCATGTTCTTATGAGGAACTATTTTTCCAGGCGTAATAACGGTTAATATACGGTTCTCTTGGCTCTGTTGTGTTTGACTGCTTAGAGGGGTGGAGCCAAAGTGTGAAGGAGGTCAACGATTGGCTGAAAGTTAGACCTCATGCTTTCATGCTCATAGTTATACGACTCAGTCTGTTTAACTTCTCCCAGTACGTCTTCTTCATATTCATACTGGGAGTGTTGGGAGCTTGTTCTCAGTATCTTCTTCCCTACATTGAATAGTGGATTGTAAACCAACGTTGAGCGTAGCTTGTTTTACTCACCGCTTCCTAGTTACAAAGTCCAATCAGAGCCAAATAACTGTTGACCAATAGTAGGCAGCCGAGGGAACATGTGATCATTGTGCAGGAAGTAAAAAGAGAGTGAGCTTGTTATTGAGGTCGGCGTATGCCAGAATGAGACTCTAACTAGATATTAGCGGCTAGCTCCACCCCGGCCCCTGAGGTAAACAAGCAGCCAGACATTAAAACAAGTGAACTCAGAAGTTTCTTCTATGTTATTGTATTTAAGCGTCTTATTCTAACCTGAATCAACGGCTCGTTGTTCTGACTCACGTTTCCCGTCTTCTGGGTTCCAACAGGAAAGCTCTCGTCCTGCTGAAGAAGAAGCGCTACCAGGACCAGCTTCTGGAGAAGACTGACAACCAGATAGGGAACCTGGAGCGCATGGTGAGGGGTTTGAAACCGATGCACGGTGTGCTCCAGCCCCACCGAGGCGAAACTAACATTTACATTTACATTTAGGTCATTTAGCAGACGCTTTTGTCCAAAGCGACTTACAATAAGTACATTTGTCAAAAGAAGGAAACAAAGAAACCACAACGTATCATTGCCGATAAAGTAAGAGCTAAAAATAGAACAAGTGTTAGGTCCTCATCTGAGTAAAGTAGTACTTCAAGAGCAACAGTGCTAAGATCAGAGTGCTATAGGTAAGGTTTTTTTTTTTTTTTTTTTTTGGGGGGGGGGGGGGTGTCGAGGGAGGGTGCTAGTGGGTCATGCTATGTAGAGTCAAGGTGAAGTCTGAACAGGTGAGTCTTGAGCCTTTTTCGGAAGATGGCAAATGACATGACTCTGCTGTCCTGACATTGGTCGGGAGTTCGTTCCACCACTGAGGACCAGAACAGAGAAGAGTCTGGACTTTGCTGAGCGACATTTGCTTGATTTCAGCGATGGTGGTACCAGCCGGCCAGCTGAAGTAGAAGAGCGAAGTGCTCGCTTCGGGGCATGAGGTTTGACCAGTGTTTGAAGGTAGAAGGGTGCCGTTCCATTGATGGCCCTGAAGGCCAGTGTCATCGTCTTGAATTGGATGCGTGCTGCAACAGGGAGCCAGTGGAGGTCACGGAGGAGGGGGGTCACGTGGGAGAATTTGGGTAGATTGAAGATAAGGTGTGCTGCGGCATTCTGGATACGCTGTAATGGTTTAATCGCAGAGGCCGGGAGTCCGGCCAGGAGAGAGTTGCAGTAGTCAAGGCGGGAGATGACCAGTGCTTGGACCAAGAGCTGCGTTGCATCCTTTGTGAGGAGGGTCCGAATCCTGCGGATATTGTAGAGGGCAAATCGGCAGGATCGGGCCACAGCAGTGATGTTGGGGGTGCAGGATAGTTGGTCATCGAGGATTACACCCAGGTTCCTCGCAGTTGAGGAAGGTAATACTGTGATGCCCTCGACAGTGACCGACAGGTCCATGCGAGGGCAGTCTTTCCTTGGGATGAAGAGGAGTTCGGTTTTGTTCAGGTTGAGCTTGAGGTGATGTGCAGTTGTCCAGACAGAGATGTCAGCCAGACAGTTCGAGATGCGAGTTGCAATGTGAGCGTCAGAGGACGGGGGAAAAGAGAGGAACAGCTGGGTGTCATCTGCGTAGCAATGGTAGGAGAATCCATGTGATGTGATAACAGAACCTAGTGATCTGGTGTATAGTGAGAACAGAAGCGGTCCTAATACTGAGCCTTGAGGGACGCCCGTGTCCAGAGAGCAGGGTTTGGACATAGAGCCATTCCATGTGACCTGGAAGGTGCGGTTTGTCAGGTATGATGTAAACCAGGCGAGAGCAGAGTCAGTTATGCCAAGTTCAGCCAGAGCGGAGAGGAGGATTTGGTGGTTGACTGTGTCGAATGCAGCAGATAGGTCGAGGAGAATGAGAACGGAGGAGTGGGACGAGGCTCTGGCGTCTCGCAGGGACTCGGTCACTGTGAGGAGGGCCGTCTCAGTGGAGTGAGCAGTCCTGAATCCTGATTGATTAGGGTCTAGGAGGTTTTTCCGCAAGAGATAGGATGACAGTTGGTTGTAGGAGGCACGTTCCAAGGTTTTAGAGAGGAATGAAAGAAGAGATACAGGTCTGTAGCTTTGAATGTCAGTAGCGTCTAGGGTGGGTTTTTTAAGGAGAGGCTTCACGATAGCGGTCTTAAAATCCGCTGGAATGACACCTGAGGTGAGGGAGGAGTTGATCAGGGTGGTGAGGAATGGCAAGATGTCGTGTGAGATGTCCTGGAGAAGAGAGGAGGGAATCGGGTCAAGGGAGCAGGTGGTGGCGCGGTTAGATGTAACAAGTGCGTGGACGTCCTCAGAGGTGAGGGGGCTAAAGCTGGTAAGACCATCCGAGTTGAGAGTTGGGGGAGATGTCTTCTGGGAGGGAATAGGCGTGAATGAGGAGCTGATGTCATGTACTTTCTTGGTAAAGTAAGTTGCAAAGTCATCGGCAGTAAGGAAGGAAGGGGGGGTAGGGGCAGGAGGGGTGAGGAGGGAAGAGAACACGGAGAAGAGTTTCCTGGGGTTGGAGGCAGAAGAGTTGATCTTAGCCAGGTAGAAGACAGATTTGGCTGCCGAAACAGTTGAGGTGAAGTCAGAGAGGAGGAGGTGGTAGTGAGCAAGGTCCTCGCGATGTCCCGATTTCTTCCATTTTCTCTCTGATGCTCGCAACAATGATCTGTTGGTTCGCAGAGGTTCAGACAGCCAGGGAGGGGCGGGAGATGATCGCGCCGGTCGTGAGATTGGGGGACAGAGAGTGTCCAAAGAAGAGGAGAGTGAGGACATCAGGATAGAGGAGGCTTCCTCAGTAGACATTAAGGAGAACTGTTCCGAGGATGGGAGCGAGGAGATAACAGTTGAGGAGAGAGCGGAGGGAGTGAGGGATTTCAGGTTGCGGCGGCTGGTGACCATTCGAGGCGTAGAGTGGAGGGATGAGGTGGGCTTCATGGGGATGGAGAAAGACACAAAGTGGTGGTCGGACACGGTGAGGGGGGTAACAGAGAGTGCCGAGATGCCACAGGATCTTGTGAAGACAAGGTCAAGTTGGTTCCCGGCCCGGTGAGTTGGTGGAGAGGGGGACAGTGTAAGGTCAAAAGCGGAAAAGAAGTCTATGAATTCAGATGAATGCAGCTTTCCCGGGTGGATGTTGAAGTCACCGAGGACGACGAGTGGTGTGCCATCATCAGGGGAGCAGCTCAGGAGGGCATCCATCTCATCCAAAAAGTCACCAAGAGGACCGGGTGGGTGATAGATCACTATGATGTTGAGTTTGAAAGGAAGCGTGACAGAGACGGCGTGAAATTCAAGCGTAGATCGGGGTAGGTGGTCGAGAGGAAGGACCTGGTAGGACCATGTGGGTGAGATGAGGAGCCCAGTTCCTCCTCCTCGCCCTGTTCGTCTTGGGGAGTGTGAAAACGAGTAGGCAGTTGAAAGGGCAGCTGGAGTGGCAGTGTTTTCTGGGGTGATCCAGGTCTCTGTGAGGGCCAGGAAGTGGAGAGTCTGCAGGGAGGCATAGGCTGAGATGGTGTCCGCCTTCTTGACTGCAGACTGGCAGTTCCAAAGCCCTCCTAGTACTTCAAGTTCCTTACCGGTGGAGAGTGGTGGGTAGCAGAGATTGGATGGGTTACAGCCTCGAGTGAAGGGTCTTCGGTAAAATCTTCTCCAGTGCGATGTCCTGACTGGGATAAGACACATGGCTGCGAGGGTTGAGATGTTATACCTACCTCAATGGGCTTCCTCTCTGGACTCCCACAGATAGACTCCCTTGTCTTTGTTCAGCTGTCTTCGTAACACTTCCTAGCTTTTTTGTCTGGTGTGTGTTTTTTAGGTTCAAGACCTGGAGTTCGCCCAGATTGAAGCCAAAGTCATTCAAGGGTTGAAAGTTGGAAATGAATGTCTGAAGAAGATGCACGAGGTAGGCGATGGAAAGAGTTGCCGGCATGTTTTTTTTTAAGAAGAAAATGAGCCACTTACTAATGCACTCTTGTTGTCTTTGTTTTAGGTGATGTCTGTTGAAGAAGTCGAGCGGATTATGGATGAAAGCCAAGACGCTATTGAGTACCAAAGGGTACGTAGATGTCAGGAATCCTGGGAGATGAATTTCTTTAGTTTCATGGTTCATCAGTTTCTAAACCTCTCCTTGTGTCTCCGCAGCAAATCGACGAGATGCTCGCCGGCTCTTTAACACAAGAAGATGAAGATGCCGTTCTGGCCGAGCTGGAGGCCATAACTCAGGTGGGTTTGTTTACTTCCTGGTCTACGAGGATCCGGTTTTATTCCCTCATTCATCGGTGTATTTGAAGTAGAAACCAAGAGCTGTGTCTTCTTTTTGTCTCCGTTCTGTTTCCTCTCAGGGAGACGTCGAGCTTCCCGACGTTCCCGAAGAAGAACTTCCAGATGTCCCCGAGGCCCTTGAGAAGAAGCGTGGTTGGTTCTCTCACACTTCCACTTTCTGCTGATTAGCTGTACAACATGTGATCTCAGTGTGCATGTTTATTTATATGTGTGTGTATTCCTGGCTGAGCTCATTCCCTCTCTCATCAGAGAAAAGAAGAGTTAAAAACAGCAACTTAACTTCCAGTTATCTGTAAGAAATGAGTTTATAGGTAATGATGAGCAGATGATGGACCTGAATATGAGGTTCAGGTTTGTTGCATGTTTGCCTCAGCTGCTAAAACTGAATCTGTCTTTGTCTCAGAGGCGGGTCGTCCCAGACAGAAGCGAGAAATGCTCGCCGCCTAGCAACGTGACAGAGCTCCATCAGCTGACCTGCTGGATCTCCTCCACTCCTTCAGTCCAGGACTCAGAGACGAAGAAGAAGAAGACAGCAGCTCTCTCTCAGACACTGGGCTTCCTCCGTCATATCACCCAGCCGCTGTAGGTCCTCGGCTGCTGCACGCCCACCCCCACCCGTCCTCCGGGACTGCTCCTCTGGGTCTGGTCTGTGGTCCTCTTGGACCTGGACTGGTCCACCAGGACTGGTCCTTAGTCCTCTGGAGAAGCGCTGATTTAAACCATGAAAACCTGTGAGATCAGATAATTGTGCCTAAACTTAGTTTCACCACAAAATCACTTTACATACATCGACTTAACTCTAATGCATGAATGTGTTAATAATTCATCACATGATCTCTTAGTCTTTAAAGGGTCGATTCACCCAAATGACTCCAAGACATGAATTCTTTCACATAGTTTTATCTGCTCATGTTTTGGTCTCTCTAAATAGAGAACCAGTCTTTACACTCCATGAATTGAAAATTAACTTTTTTTGAAAAACCTTTTTATTGGGTCATTCTGCCAAAGAAAAGAAGAAACATCCAACTGTTTTTATTTGCCTTATACATCATAAAATCACAGATCTTTTTTGAGAAACAAACTGTATATTTAGTGTTTTTTGGTGTCATGACGGTGCCTCGTTTCTCTGCTTTCATTGTTCAGAAGACGGTTAGTTGTTAGACTAGCTGGAGGACTTTTTTTTTCATAATAAAAAAACCCTCAAATAAACACTGACATTATTTTTAACTGCAAAGTTATTACATAATTATGTTATTGTTCATACATCTGGGTAACTGATGAATAGTTACATCTGAAAACATGTGACTCAACCAGGCAATCACATCTGGTTCTCGTTGGAAGACACCGCCCCCTCTGAGTGTCTCTACCTGCGACTTGAACTAACCTACTTTGGGACTCACACGGGACACGAACTCAGGTCTCCTGGATGAAAGTCCTGTGTTTGACCCATATTGTCTCACAAACCAATCAGAACAGGTGTATTTTGGAGGGGGGGCCTTAAAGAGACAGGCGCTAAAATAATGTGTTTCTCACAGTTTGTTTTTGTTAACTTTAAAGCATGTAGACATGATTCTACTCAGAATACAAGTATGAACCTGAAAATGAACAAATGAAATCAGAACTACCTGCATTGCCAGACCGTTAAACTGCTTTAATCACAGTGAACAGGCTCTTTCAGGTTGTGATGGACACATGATTCATCTTCCCCGCGGGCTACTCGTTACGAGTTATTTCCAAATGCCAAACTGGAACTTTTTACAAATTAGCATCTGCTTTTACAGAATATTCCTTCAGTTCGACCCCTTTTCACTCTGCTCCCCTTGTGGATTAAAGGGCTCATCATGTGGTCTGTGGGCTCATCATGTGGTCTGTGGGCTCACCATGAGGTCTGGTTTACCTGTGAAGCCCAGACAACCTGCAGGCCCAGAGTTGCTGTCGTAGATCTGCATTACATCACACACAGAAAGATGGCCTACATCTGAACGGCTTAAACTTGTGTATCTTTGAAGATCTGTCCAACTATAATCTGTAAATCAGTTAATCTCAAAAAACGCTGATGACTAATTTGCTCGGGCTGCAGGCGCCGTTTCATCACCACAACATCAAACTGGTGGTCTTAAACCTCTCTCTCTCTCTCTCTCTCTCTCTCTATATATATATATATATATATATATATATATATATATATATATATATATCATTTTTAGAATAAAAGTGTTTTTTTAATTGTCATACTCTTGTTGCCGAGCTGCAGTTCCCACGGTTGAACACAAGGCGGCGGCAAATACTTTCTGAAACTGTCAGGTGACTTGTTTCAACATTCAATTTATTTTAGACAGCGTCAAATCCTCACAAGTCTGGGTACTCACTGGTCTGCACAGAACCGGATCACCAGCTGAGCCAGACCTCCAGGCGTCGTCAGTGTTGGACCTCACTGAAGCAGCCCGCTTCAAGAAAGAGGGTGTTATGATTGTCCACATACTCTTGTCCATCTGTAATGTCTTTATTTCCACATGAAGGTTAGATTTGGACGAGAAAGCCCTCTTTAATTATAGGATTTATGTCCCCCATAGAAACTGATCTTACTCGTTAGCTTTTACTGAACAAAAACCTTCAGATGGAGCTTTTCAAAATAAAAGAGTGGTGAATGTTCTCATCTTCAGCCTTGGAAGTGTTTTTATTCCATGAACCCACTGATTTAGTCTCTTTTTTTAATGGACAGCCACCGGCACCACGAGCCCATGGGTGCTGGGTGGGTGCTGCTGTGTGGGTGCTGAGTGGGCGACGCACAGACAGGAACCTGAATGTCAGAGCGCCGCGCAGATGAATCACGGACGATGATGAGTAGGACGGTCGTGGAGGAGAGGTCAAACGCTGCTGAATGGATGCTTTGAGTAGGTGTGTGTGTGTGTGTGTGTGTGGAGGATCGCCTACCTGACGACACCTCCGCTGTTCATTTAAAGAACAAGTCCACGTGTTCATAGATAAAAGTCTTTCAGGTCTCCCATTCCTGAGCGTTCCCATGACACTGATGTATTTCTTCTCTTAAAGGGCCGGTGTGGAGGATTTAGTGCTGAAGTTGCACATTGCCACCCAACTGAAACTTCTCCCGCTTCCCAGCATGAAGGAGGACTGCAGTTGTCCCGACCTGGAGCCGGCCCTTCTGGGCTACCGTAGAAACATGGCCGCCCCCGGCTCTGTGATTGGATCACCCTAAATGCTACACGCTGGCCCTTTAAGTCGGGGGAGCCCAGGTGGTGTTGTGGTTTTATGTCTGGCTGCAGCAACATAGACTTGCAGGTTTCATTCACACCATGTTGGGCGTTGCTGCGACTAACTCAGGGCGGCGGCGGTGTGGGCGTGTCACCCAGGGGCCCGTTGTATCAACAGCTCAGCATGCAGACGAGCTGAAGATCAGGTTGAGTCTTCGTGAGCAAAGTTTACTTTCTCGTTTGTTCTATTGTTATTTTTACATAACCACGACCAAGTCACTTTATTGCATCAAATAATTATATGTTCAAGGTTTTTGGCTGTTTGTTGTTTTATTTATTTTGTAAAGATTTTGAGTTTCGAGTCTCCGGCTCTGCTTCATTGCTTGAGCTCTATTATCTCCATGGGTTTGTGTGTAATCAGACCTGGAGTCAGTAATCGTGATGGAGAACCGGCGTTCGATTGTAGAAACTAGCGGTGAGGACTGAAGAGCCACAGAGGGGACGGATCGATGGGCCCCGCTGACAGAGGGAGCTGCTGTTAGCTCCGGTAAAGATCAAACATTGATTCCCTCCAACTGTCTGCTTTAATCAGACAAACAAACCACAACCAGTCTGCTTGTAAAAGGTTTTACTTTATTTACCCTCCAGCAACGTGAACGCATCTCCTTTCAGTGTCACTCTGTTCACACCGGGCTCCTGTTACCTGCTCGCCTCCTTTTAACCCACTTCTCATTCAAAAGGCTTCAGATCGTTACGCCAAGGATGTGTGGGGTTCCCCACCAAGCCAACCAGGGGCCACACCGACCAGGGGCCACACCAACCAGGAGAGGGGCCACACCAACAGGCAGCAGGGTAAACACATGTTCACGATTAAAGATGTCCATCAACGCCTCTTTAATTATCAAAGATAATAACAGTGCAGATGTGATGATACAGATGTGATGATACAGATGTGATGCTGCATCAACACTGCATGGAGATGCTCAGGTCCTCTGAATGGATGGAGCAGAGGCGGCCGCGTGGGAGGCGCGTGACACAGCGGAGGAGACGAGGCCTTTTTAAAATGCTGTGGTGCGTTCATGGACTCACCGTGAACTCCAGCGTCACATTTGCAACATGCGTTTGCTTGTTAGGGTTGATTTCTGGTGATAATAAAAACGAGAAGCAGACAGAAGAGCGGCAGGAGAAGAAGAAACAGCTGATTTCATGACATTATTTAAAAAAACTAGTAATAAATGATCATTAATTACGTCCCGCCCAGAAAAATAGTCCTGTCCTTGAAAAATATGCAATAACTGATTATGTGACAGGCTGCATCAGAGAGCTGAACCTGAATACAAATTAAACCTCCATTAAATAAAAATACAGCCTGTAAAATGGTGTCTTGTTAAAATAAACCTCATCCATCTAAAGTAGGACATATCAACAGGGTCTAATCATGTTCCATGAAGAGACCAAACATCTGCAGCTTTAGATGAACAGTAGGAAAGAAAAGCTGCAGACCCTCAGCCTGGCTGACCAACGGCCCTGGCCCGCAGCTTTTCTTTCCTACTGCCCCCTCCAGCTCCAGCCGTAATGCAGTGTTCATTGTATTTCTGTAAGAACTTTTTTTTAACAGAAAATGTGATCGGAAACACCGCTGAAGCACAAGTTATGGACATCATGGGTATCTTAATCTGGCCCTGGGGCCCCATGTTGGGGGCCTCACCACACAGCAAAGCTGTGGCAACTATTTATTTTTACTGTGAAATGATCTGCCATGCCTTTATATTCTTTTTATAGTCCTATGTTGTTGTTGGTTTTATAACAGGTGGGGCTATTAGAAGCCCCTATTGTTTCACTGTTTCTTCCTAAATCAAATCATGTTATCCCACCGTTTAATCCGTAGCTTTACATTCCTGCGCCGCGTGCCCGCTTTCCCAGCGCCCATGAACGCAGCACCGCCCCTCTTGGAGCGAGTCCGCCTCTGCGCTCCAGCCGAGAGGCTCCGACTGACTGGCTGCGTGGGGAGCCGGTGTGGGCGCAGCGAGGACGGCTCCTATATAAGCCGGGATCCCGCGGCCAGCACGAGCTCGTCTCTCCGTCACCGGCGCACGAGAACAGCTGTGTCATCATAGTCGTCATCATCTCCTCCGTCACAGGTCGGGAAAAGCAAGTCACCTGAAGGGAAATCTCGGTCTATGGTTGTGACCGGCAAGCCTACAAGGATGTCCCGGACCGACGAGGTGCACCGTATCACGGAGAATGTCTACAAGGTGAGACCGGCTGCTCCGGGGCTCTGCGCGCCGCCGAGCGCGCGTCCTCCCGCCGCGGAGGGACACCTGCTGCACCGGGGGATGCGCAACTCGGACTTATGTCTTTATGTCCCACGTCTTTATGTCTTTATGTCTCCTCTGGTAAATTAGTGATAACAGTTAAACAACAAGAACACGTGTTTATTGGTGTTTTCTCCTGCAGAGATCAGTGTGTCTGTTCGGTCCTTAACGGTTAACCGACTCATTGTTCAGTCGCTTTCTCAGTTTGACAAACAGCAAACAGAGGTGACAGGCTCGGGATCAGTGGGTCTGGTTGGTTCTAACAGCAGTGAAACATCCGAGCTTCGTGCAACATAAAGGTGTTGGTGAGTCATGTACATGTAGTTGGAAGCAGCTGGACCAGAACAGGGATTTATGGAGGTCCGGGATCCCCAAAGTGTGCCAGAATCTCAATATGGGGTCTTTATTCTCTGTGAGGACTTTATGGAGATGTTTGTGTTGTTGATTGGTCGATGCCTTCAGAAGGAAATGTCACTTTGATGGAATGTGATAGAAAAACTGAAGATCCCTGAACCCAAATGTGAGACGTTGGGTTCAGGAAGTAGATCCGGTTGGAGGAGAGGAATCATGAGTGGAACCACATCGGAGGTCCTTCAGGGGCGGAATGTCGGACCCCCCTGCACTCGCTGAAACAACAAATGTTCAGCTCCTTCGTTGTTATTCCTCCTCTTCATCAGATCCGCTGGTCTGACTCTCCAGTGTGGCTTCTGTCCTGCAGCAGAACCACAACGAGGGTTTTCATTCATGAGAGGAACCTGGTCCCCCCCCTCCCACAGAGGGCTCTGAGAACAGGGACAGGTGTTGATGTTGGTGCTTACTGAGCCAAAGATGCATTTGAGGACATCAGGTCAGTGACAGTTCATATTTCAAGGTGTCACTTGAGAATTTAGGCCACCGGGGAAAAGAGGAGGAGCATGAAAACACACAAACACACTGGTTTTACTTGAAAATGCAGTAACGAGGGGTTTCTAAGGATCGGGTTGTTAATTGCTGGAGTTGGAGAGAAACCACGCAGAGGAGGAGGAGGAGGAGGAGGAATATAATCTGCATTAATGTGGATGGGTGCTGCTGTGGTTTCAACAGGGCAGTTTGTGGAAAAGTCACAGAATTTAAATGCGTTGATTCGTGTTCAGAAAACAAATTATCCAAACTTCAAAACGAACGCATCATTCGTGTCTCTGCAGGGCGTTGGCTTCAGGCCAGAAAACCACTTAAATACAGGCTTTAAGTAACAGTTAAGTTCACTTTGGGTCTCGAACGCTGGGCTTGTGGTTTGGACCCGCCCTCCATCCCGATTGGCGTCCCATTGGAATGAGGGTGGGAAAAAAAAGCGTGGGTGGTCTAGGAGGAGGTGGGTTCTGTATGAACGTTAAAGTGATGAGTCGATTAGCAGGAGATAATGATGATTGGATCATAGATGAAGTGACTCGTGTGATTATGTGAAGACTCGCTGCTCTGTATCGTTATGAGATGAGGAAGACGTGATGGCGTTTTCTAGACTAAAAGGTTTACAGGAAACTAAAAGATGGACTCATCAATAAATCAAAAAGCAGCGTGATCATTAGTTGCTGCGTCTTAGCGAGAGAACGCCGGGGGTCGAGTGTGAAAATGGCGTCCTGAAGAAGGAATGCAGCGGCGGGGTTTTTCTTCCTGCCGTCAGCAGGATGCATCATTAAGGAGTCAGCAAAGCGCCGCTGCCAGCCTGACCCCCAGCTGGGAGCTGATTGGAGGAGGTCGACGACGGCCGGCGGTCGGTGCTGCGGCGGTGAAACCAACAGGTCTTAGTTAATTAGTTAGAGGGGCGGAAGCTGACACGGCCCAGAGGGGGCCAGCTCCCCTTAGACCTCCAGTCTGAGGTGGAGCCGGCAAATGTCAGACCTTTAAATCCTGCAGGATCCAGATGGGGATCAGGAACATCGATTACAGACAATTATCTCACAGTGGAGCAGAAAATACAGTGCATCACACCGCTCAGCCTAGACAACATGTTTGACCTGCATTAACCTACATCAGAATACATGGTGATGATGTACAGTCCATCAACGTAGAGGACGCACGTTCTGGTCATCAGTCAGGCTTCAAACAACCATGAGGGTTCGTCACCACCGCCATGGACGGTGACCAGCAGAGTGAGGTGTGGTCCCTCCCCAGTGGTGGACGGTGACCTGCAGAGTGAGGTGTGATCCCTCCATGTTGGTAGACGGTGACCTGCAGAGTGAGGTGTGATCCCTCCCCGGTGGTGGACGGTGACCTGCAGAGTGTGGTGTTATCCCTCCATGGTGGTGGACGGTAACCTGCAGAGTGTGGTGTTATCCCTCCATGGTGGTGGACGGTGACCTGCAGAGTGAGGTGTGATCCCTCCACGGTGGTGGATGGTGACCAGCAGAGTGAGGTGTGATCCCTCCCCGGTGGTGGACGGTGACCAGCAGAGTGAGGTCTGATCCCTCCCCGGTGGTGGACAGTGACCTGCAGAGTGAGGTGTGGTCCCTCCCCGGTGGTAGACGGTGACCTGCAGAGTAAGGTGTAAACCCTGGTGGTGGACAGTGACCTGCAGAGTGAGGTGTAAACCCTGGTGGTGGACGGCGACCTGCAGAGTGAGGTGTGATCCCTCCCCGGTGGTGGACGGTGACCAGCAGAGTGGAGTGTGGTCCCTCCCTGGTGGTGGAAGGTGACCTGCAGAGTGAGGTGTGGTCCCTCCCCGGTGGTGGACGGTGACCTGCAGAATGAGGTGTGGTCCCTCCCTGGTGGTGGACGGTGACCTGCAGAGTGAGGTGTGATCCCTCCATGGTGGTGGACGGTGACCTGCAGAGTGAGGTGTGTTCCCTCCATGGTGGTGGACGGTGACCTGCAGAGTGAGGTGTGTTCCCTCCATGGTGGTGGACGGTGACCTGCAGAGTGAGGTGTGATCCCTCCCCGGTGGTGGATGGTGACCTGCAGAGTGATGTTGTGTTTGTTGGTTCGTCAGCACAATAGAAGGAGAATGCCTCAAACTTCACCGCTCTGCTGCTGAAATCAAGACCTGCTGCATGTGACTTTTAGATGACTCACACTGGCACGTGTGTGTGTTTGTGTGTATATGTGTGTGTGTCTCTGAGTGTGTGTGTGTGTGTGGGCAGTGTCTCACGACTGCATGTGTGTGTTTGTCCGTCCTGTCTATCTGTCACACATTACGCCACATAGAAGAAGTTCACGGCTGTATTTCGGTCGGTGGTGAAGTGTTTCCCCGGGTTGTTGTGGTTTGCTGAACAAGCACCATCTGTGTGTTTGTTCAGCAGCGTGTTCAGCCGGGCGCTGTAATCCTGATGGCGCTGCAGGCGGCGTTCTGTTGAACGCAGCTCGAGTGTCGGGGCTTTGATGCCGGGAATGGATCACCGCAGAGATCAGCTCGTCAATCCATTCATTTGGTGCTTTCTTTGTACTGTGTTTGTGTGTGTGTGTGTGTGTGTTCCCACAGTAGAACCAGGCAATACGATGAGGCCACATATCTCCACATAGCATGATTTCTTGTAATTGAATCTTGTAATTTAACAGTCGACGTAAAAAACACATGAAAAATAAGCATTTTTTCATTTAATTCAAATTTGTTTGTTAGTTTGTACTTTCGTTAATCACAACGTCGCCATATGATATGAATCCATTGAAAGATGAAAAATGATAATTTGTCTATTCCAACACACTGGTTGATATTAATTAACAGTCTATGATGCTGTGTGAAATTAGACGGGTGTTTGGTTCATTCAGCAGATCAAATACATAAAGTTTCATCAAATCTGTGTGTTATTGACTTATCTACAGGGTTCAAACGGGTGCTGGAATTCCTTGAAAACACTTGAATTTTGAAGGTTTTGAAAGTGCTTGGATTTAGAATAAAGTGCTTGAAACTGCTTGAAATGAAGAGAAAAGAAGATCTCCATATTTGATGGACTGAAAACAGCATGTTCTGACATGTTTGCATGAAAAATGACTTGATGATTAACAGATTATCAAAATAGTTGTTGATTATATATCTGTCTATATGTTAGTGGAATTAGTTTTCCTTTCATTTGTGGTTTCAAAACATCATGTTGGTTGTTCAAGGACAATGACATCTAATTTAATCTGATAAACAAGTGCAACAATAAGTAGACTAAATACTGAGGATTGTATTGATACAAATATGTAGTTTACCACTGCTTGAAGGTGCTAGAAAAGCATGGAAACGCACATTGAAATGCTTGAAAAGTGCTTGAATTTGACTTTGGAAAGGGTGTAGGAAAACTTTATCCAGAACAATTTTGATTATCAATTAATCAGAAAGTTAAACGATGTCTTTTTGAAGACGTCATCTCCGTCTCTGGAAACCTGCGATGGGCTTTATTTTTTGACTGTTTTCATAATCTTGGTGGCATCCTGGGAGGCGGCGTTCCTTTTCATGTTATAGTAACGGTAATGCGTCTCCAGCCGGTGACTCAATATGGATCTTCCTCCCGCCGCAGGCTCTGTTCCTGCTCTGGTACTGATGTTGGGGCAGCATCGGCGTTTGTGAGCGTCGCCGTGACGACGTGAACAAAGTTAGCTTCATAATTCAAGGTCGACTTTACAGCGTTAAAGTCATCTTAGTAGCGACCAGTGTATGGAGTTCACACAGAGAATCTAGCTGGTGTTTTATTCAGAGAGATGCATAATGTAACAGAATGCTTGAGTTAGCGTTATTCTTTACACATTAATAGAATATTTGTCTTTGGGACCAGGAAGCATCATCTCGGGCTGCATGGAGCCCACTTCCCCCCCAGCTGTCATGGCTGCTGGCGTCTGCCGTGTGTGTTCGGTGCCTCGGCTGCCTTTTAGCACATCTGTAAGTTATCTAACGGGAGCCACAGGGAGATCGGAGGAGAGGTGGAGGCTGGCAGGATGAGGCAGAGAATGAAAGGAAACATCCACAGAGAGAGACACGAGCCTGCATCCACCGTTGTTTATTTGACTCTGAAGGCAAGAAAGAGCTGGAATGTCCTGCTGCAGCGTGTGTGTGCGTGCATGTGTGTGTGTGTGTGTGTGTGTGTGTGTGTCTGTGTGTGTTGCTCAGACTGATTTGAGGTTGGAAGGTGAGACAGGTGACGAGGTGTCGCTCACTCACAAGAGATGAAATGCATTGTTACGTCGATGCTGTAAGAGGCTGCAGCCTCTCTGCTTTAGTGGTACACACACACACACACACACACACACACTCCCCTCTGTGCTCTGCAGCATATCCTGGCATCGCCATCACCGCCATAATGAAGCGTTCCGCGTCACGTTTTGACTTCCTGTCCGCTGCTCTTTGTGAATGAAGGCGTGTGAACTCACACGTGCACGCGTGTAGACGAGATGTGATGCGTCAGTCGGAGGCAATGATGATGATCAGCTCAGCTCACGCGGCAGATGCTGTGGAGACTCCCTCCCTCCCTCCCTCCTTGCTCCATCTCGCCCACCACCCCTCCAGCTTCTCTGTGGTACGAGCCGAACATGAGGCGAATAAAGATGGGTTGCCCTGTCACAGGGGGGAATTCCAGCACTTCCTTATATGGCGGCGGAAGTGCCCCCTCCCTCCCCGTCTCCCTCTGCCTCCGCTCGCCTCCACGCACATAAGGGCTCCTCTGAAAGGGAAATTGGAGTTTACACACACACACACACTTCATCTCCCGAGGGCGTCGAAGCGGTGCAGCTTTAGCGCCATGATTGTCACGCTGACGGAGCAGAAGCAAATAACGTCCATTTCCTGGGAAACCGAATAATGAGGGGCGGCAGCCAAACACTAATGGACACATTACATCAGCTCTCCGACCCCACATAGACAGCATGTGTGTGTGTGTGTGTGTGTGTGTGTGTGTGTGTGTGTATACATACACATATATGTATATATAATGTAATGCAGTGGGGATCTCTAATGGCTTATCTGAGTGCACGGTACATCTGTGCAGGTATGCATTTGGGTCGCACACTTCATGTATGGGATTTATCAGATTGCACAGGTGAAGGCTGGAAAATGGCGGCTGAGTGTGCGAGACGTTAAAGCCTCCGCACGGCGGTGCTACAAAGACGTGTTGTGGTTTCAGTGAGGCCTTCCACCATGAATACGTCTCACCAGATACGATATATCCTAATCTGTTGACATGATAACTCCACCAATATTGTCTCAATGATCCTGATAGTTTCCAGGCTGATGTTTGTGGGTTCCTGAGTTGCTTTCTGTAATAAACAGCAGGTGTGGTGAAGGATTCGAACATACGGATATTTGCTCATCTCATCTTTTTTAACAGTTTGAGTGTTGTTGTGTTTTGATGTGATGCTTGTGTGACACTTTAACACTGCCATCTTGGCCAGCAGCACCTTGTTAATGAGACTCCAGATCTCAAGGGAATTTATCCTGGTTAAATAAAATCAAATACATAATAATATTAATAATAATAATAATAATAATGGTAAAGTTGAGCTTTCCTCCTGTTAACTGCAGCTTTTTGTACTGGCTACGTTATATTAATGAACGCGTTCGTGGAGGAGGGGCTAACACACTGGAGGCGACGGTGTGGGCAACGTCCAATCAAATCCCTTTATTCCGTTTGGAAAGTTTCTTCCAGAGTTCATGAGAATAAAACGGCCTCTGTGTTTATCAGGAGTCGATTCTGATAAAAACTGTGGAAAACAAACGGCTTTGTCGAGGAAGATAACAGAGCACACACACACACACACACACACACACACACACACACTCGGCCTGTCTGGCTGTCTGTCTGTCTGTGTACCTGTGATGTCGCGGTGTGGCAGCTGTACATTCTGTGTGTGTGTGTGTGTGACTGATGAGTGTTTGGACGCCAGCCGACACCTGACTACAGTGAGGAATGAGCGCGTGTTGCCAGGTTTGTCATGTAGTCGCCGAACGCAGCGAAGCGCGATGACGGAGGGTCACCTTGACTCGTGAGTGGCGGCCAAGCGTTCTCTGATGCAGCGCGAGCCCCTCGCCGTTTCCAAGGCAACCACCTCAAGCAAATAGACTTTTTCCTGTGTGTGTGTGTGTGTGTGTGTGTGTATATAATCTGGGTGACCTTCATATCCCCAGCGGGTCACACACACACACTCGTCTATCCAGCAGGGAACAAAAGGTGAACTTCCCTGATATCGACTCAACCAGTTGACTCTGATTAAATGGACCTGCTTTTATATTACAGCCATCTTTGTTTTTCTTTTAGGTCCAAAACAGCCTCAGTTATTTGACATGTCTTTGTCTCCAGCTGGTCCGCCCCTGTCCCTCCTCCTCACTGGGGTTGCCAAGTCTTTACTCTCCTGGTAGCCAGGTCTCTTCTCTCCTGGGGTTGCCAGTTCCCTTCTCTCCTGGTAGCCAGATCTCTACTCTCCTGGGGTTGCCAGGTCTCTTCTCTCCTGGGGTTGCCAGGTCTCTACTCTCCTGGTAGCCAGGTCTCTTCTCTCCTGGGGTTGCCAGGTCTCTTCTCTCCTGGTAGCCAGATCTCTACTCTCCTGGGGTTGCCAGGTCTCTACTCTCCTGGTAGCCAGGTCTCTTCTGTCCTGGGGTTGCCAGGTCTCTACTCTCCTGGGGTTGCCAGGTCCCTTCTCTCCTGGTAGCCAGATCTCTACTCTCCTGGGGTTGCCAGGTCTCTTCTCTCCTGGGGTTGCCAGGTCTCTACTCTCCTGGTAGCCAGATCTCTACTCTCCTGGGGTTGCCAGGTCTCCTCTTGCTGGGGTTGCCATGTCTCTACTCTCCTGGGGTTGCCAGGTCTCTTCTCTCCTGGTAGCCAGATCTCTACTCTCGTGGGGATGTCAGCTCTCTTCTCTCCTGGTAGCCAGATCTCTACTCTCCTGGGGTTGCCAGGTCTCTTCTCTCCTGGGGTTGCCAGGTCTCTTCTCTCCTGTTAGCTAGGTCTCTACTCTCCTGGGGTTGCCAGGTCTCTTCTCTCCTGTTAGCCAGGTCTCTACTCTCCTGGGGTTGCCAGGTCTCTTCTCTCCTGTTAGCCAGGTCTCTACTCTCCTGGGGTTGCCAGGTCTCTTCTCTCCTGTTAGCCAGGTCTCTATTCTCCTGGGGTTGCCAGGTCTCCTCCCACTGGTTAATGTGTTTGGCTCTAATGGTGCCACACGGTCGGCTCCTCGCCTCTCCAGTAATTTACGCCCCAACATGATACCAACCTGCTGCTGTTTATGTAGGCTGTGACTCATCCCTCACACCCATCTCTCGCCAACACACACACACACACACACACACACACACATACACACGTACACACGTACACACGTACACACACACACACACACACACACACACACACACACACACATACACACGTACACACACGTACACACACACACACACACACACACACAGTGCCAGCTGGGTCACAATGTTCGTAACGCTGCTCGTTTTCTTACCTTTGTTCTCGGTGCTGAGCTGCCAGTGTGGAGACGCGTGTGGGAAGGAAGGCTGCGTGTCATTTCAACTTCATTATTTAATTCAACACCACAAACATGCTTCTTTCAATACTTCATGTGAATGAAGTATTGAACGACTGCAGCTCATTTCTCTGTATGTAAGTGTTTATCATGTAAATAGTGTTAAATATTCATCAGTAGATCTTAAAAGTATATATTATTCATTCTTTGACCGTTTGCTGACGAGCAATCTAACAATTTAAACGGCTTTCAAACAGACCTTCACCGTAAAGATTGTTGTGATTATTCATATTAATATTTCTATCTTCCCTGTTGGATCAGTGATGAAATCAGCTTCATACGGGATCTGTCAAAACATCCTGACCTGAGATCAGTAAACAGGAGTCCTCGTTTCTATCTGGACTGTTTGAACGAGCAGATAAAGCCCCGTTGTGCTGTTCTGCTGGTATTTGGCTTCCAGATAACATTGGTTGGTGTTGAAGCACGTTTATGAGAGCGCCCCTCCCCCGACGCTGCAACGTGATCACACAATCCTCCTATTGTTCTCTCGTTTTGGGTATTTAATTGGAGAGGTGATTAGTCGGTCAATTAAAACGCCAGAGCGGAGCACACGGCAAAATCTGCTCCGTAATCCCTCTTACTCCCAGAAACTCGGTCCGATGTGGTCTTTCATCGGTGGAATGCTAAGCGGCCTTCGGCTCGGTGCTGGAGGAACCGGCTCAGCTGATTGGGCGGGCGGATTAGGTCGGGATCGGCCAACCGTATGAGCACGTTGTGAGGAGGGGGAGACTCGTGAATCAGTCTTCTTCTTCTTCTTCTTCTTCTTCTTCTTCTTCTTCTTCCTCCAAGATGATCAGAAAGTAGAAATATAAATGAAGCTTTTGTCAGCAGTTTAATATAAATGTGCAGTTTTGCGTCGCTGAGCTCAGCTGCTGTGGAATTAAGTTTTTTTTTTTCTTTCTCCGTGTTGCCGCAGCAACGTGGCCAGCCAATCACAGTCCGACTTGAAACATAACAGCCAATACAAATACTTTTTTTCACGTTATACATGTTTAATTTAAATGATTTTCATTCCACTTAACGTTTCTTTGTGTGCAGATTTGGGACAGAGCCAGGCTAACGGTTTCCCTTTGTTTCCAGTCTTCATGCTATGTTATGGATAAGACAATGAAATAAGAAGAAGAACTTTATTTGTCCAGCAAAAAACAAACATTGAAATATAACAACAAGCAATAGCAATATTAAAACGTTGCCCTTAAAGTCGTCTTTGATATAAAACAAGTCAAACACGTTGATTTGAGGATATTAACTCGTGTTGTTGTGGTCGTGTTGTGTTCACTTCCTCCGTATCGGTGTAAAGCTGAGGTTTCGCTAGTTTAATCAGCAGCCGACGGTTACATAACGAGAATGACTATGGCCAGAGAGGCAAACCTGTCGATATAACGCATAGTCATAGTAGTGCCAGCGCATGAAAACGCACAAGAAACACGTTGTCCTCGTCATTCTGTGTGTGTGGTCGTGTGTGTCCTTCTCCATCTTCTGATGTTTCTTTGTTCCACGTACGTTCAGCCGGGCAGTGACGAGTCAAACCTGTTCCACCTGACTCGATTTATTCAGTAGTCACAGCTTAACATCAGTCACCCAGAACCGTGTCTCGTCCCCTGATTTACAAGAAACACCTTGCCCTCTTCTCTCTTCTGTGTGTGTTCTCTTGTCCTCTCATCTCTCCTCCGTTCGCCGACGAGTCAAATCCTGGTCTCCACCGCTCGGTTTTATTCATGCAGCCAACCTGTCTCTCCCCTGATTAAGCACCTTGGAAAGTCTTGTGTCCGAAGACGACCTTGCTTCGTGTGTCTGCTCTCTCTTCCTCTCCTTCTCTCTCTCCTCTCTCTCCCTGTCATTCCTCCTCCCTCGCCTGTTTTTCTCACCTCTCGTCTCCCTCTTCCCCTGTTTAAGGGCCTAGCGACTCTCTCCTCCTCTCCTCACTCTCTCTCCTCTCCTCCCTCTCCCTTCCTCCTCTCCTCCCTCTCTCTCTCTCTCCTCCCTCTCCCCTCTCCTCCTCTCTCCTCCTACTCCACCTCTTTTCTCTCCTCTCTCTCCTCTCTCCCTCCTCTCCTCCCTCTCCTCCTCTCCTCCCTCTCTCTCCTCTCCTCACTCCCTCCCTCTCCCTCCTCTCCTCACTCTCCTCCTCTCCTCCCTCTCTCTCCTCTCCTCACTCTCCCTCCCTCCTCTCTCTCCTCCTCTCCTCCTCTCCCTCCTCTCCTCCCTCTCCTCCCTCTCCCCTCCCTCTCCTCCCTCCTCCTCTCCCTCCTCTCCTCCCTCTCCTCCTCTCCTCCCTCTCTCTCCTCTCCTCACTCTCCCTCCCTCTTCTCCTCCCTCTCCCTCCTCTCCTCCCTCTCCCTGCTCTCCTCCCCCTCTCTCCTCTACTCCCTCGTCCTCCTTTCCTCCCTCTCCTCCTCTCCTCCCTCGCCCTCCTCTCCTCACTCTCCCTCCCTCTTCTCCTCCCTCTCTCTCCTCCCTCTCCCTCTTCTCCTCCCTCTCTCTCCTCTCCTCCCTCTCCCTTCTCTCCTCCCTCGCCCTGCTCTCCTCCCTGGTAGCAGGCCTCCCTCTCCCATCATCCCTCTCCCTCTCCCTTTTCTCGACTGCTCTTATAAAAGGTGTAAAAGTCAGAGTGAAAAGAAAGGGAATTGCTGGGTTTTGCAGCAGAAGTGAAAGGGCAGCTCGGACTGAGGGGGAGGTTGAGTCACCGCTGAGACATAAAACTTGTTAACGAGGCCTCGGGCCTCCACTGGTCGTCATCACTGGTCGTCCTGATGTCATCACTGGTCGTCCTGATGTCATCATTGGTCGTCCTGATGTCAGACTTCACCTGTCGTGGAAGAGCGAGCTCTACATTTATGTATTGCTCTGATTATGCACGTTCCAATTCATTGCTGGCTTTGCCCTTTCTCATCACCCAGAACAATACAGGGAAAACCACTACACAAACATTGTTTATTCATTTATTATTTTTGTAAGTTTTCACATTTGCTTTTTTGCAAGTTTTCTTTCGTTTTTTTTTTAATCTAAAAAGTTTTGAATACTTACAAGGCTTGAAAGTAACAGTTGCCATTGACAACCAATTCTTGGCCTTTACATTTTGACATTTGAAACAAACAAACAAACCTGAAATAAATCATGCTAAACAAATAAAGTTGCCTTGCCTTGCCTTAAATATGATAGATATTTAAATATTGATGTTCAAGTCGGAACCAGAGAAACTCAAGTTCAACCAACCCGTCAACATCGCAAAGGAATCAATGAAACTGAACAAAAAATAAAAAGTACATTTTGAAGTTTTGAAATATCCCGACATATTTTAAGCTGTATGGAAGTCGCTTCTCAGAGTTGGTGTTGAGCCCTGACCTGTAGACCTGTAGACCTGTAAACCTGTAGACCTGTAAACCTGCAGACCTGTAGACCTGTAGACCTGTAGACCTGTAAACCTGCAGACCTGTAGACCTGTAAACCTGCAGACCTGTAGACCTGTAAACCTGCAGACCTGTAGACCTATAGACCTGTAGACCTGTAGACCTGCAGATGTTTTATTCATCCTCAATTCAAGATCCTCTGTTGTGGTTTGAAGTTAACCTAGATCTACGAGCTCCAGATAACATGACCATAAGACAAGTCATCACCTGGATCTTTCTCGTGTTGGACATGCAGATAGATTTGGGTTTAACTAAACCCCCTACTTCCTGCCTCATGGCTCCTACCACAGAGACGAGGGAGGAAACGGCTTTTATTTATAATTTGGGTGAAATTACCATTTTTATTTTTTTTAAAAGCAATTAGCATGATCAGTGTGTGGTGAGCAGTGAGCTCAGTGAGTGTTGGTGAGATGGAAGGTAACTGTGATCTGGTCCAGGTCCAGGTCCAGGTCTGCTGCTGGGCTGAGGGGAGTCAGCAGCCAAACGCAGGTTTCATTTAATAGAGAGACGGCAGGGGAAGTGTGAGGAACACACACCTACACACACACACACACACACCACACACACACACACATACTCATTCGTTGTCGTTCTTTCCCCTTCGTTTCGTCCCTCCAGTCCTCGGCATGAAGCCTCGCTGCTCCTCTTCCTCCTGGTTGGCTCAGCCTACTCTGTGTGTGTGTGTATGCGTGTGTGTGTGTGCGTGTGTGTGTGTGTGTGTTCATGCCCCAGTAAAGACTGGTGCTCCAGTCACTGGAGCTCATAGCCGTGTTTGTGTTTCTCCTGAACTAACACATGTGCCGTTCTCCCCCCCCCTCCAGTCCATCATGGAGCAGTTCAACCCCTGCCTGCGGAACTTCATCGCCATGGGGAAGAGCTACGAGAAGGCGCTCACCAGTGAGTACACCCGGCCGTTCTGGTTTACCTCGCCGTCTTTGTCCTCCTTCCATCCCTCCTGTCTGTCGTTCCGGCCGAGGGCCAGCCGACCCGACACCTGCCGCTGCTTTTATATCCTCTTCATCACTTTACCTGAGCAGAGATGTGATTCGGTGGCTGCTAGTGTTGTTGACGTCTGCGTCAGAGTCCCCGTTTAGACGTGATGTCTTTGAACTGCACAGATGAATCTCTTTTACATTGTTAAAGATTCCCTCATCAGACGCTCTGTGATGATGAGCATCTTCCTCATTCATTGATCCTAAATGTCTGCGTCCTCCGCTGCTGCTTTATGTGGCTTGCACAGGTTTGTGTGTGTGTGTGTGTGTGTGTGTGTGTGTGTGTGAAATTGAGGTGTTCTTGCAGCCCTGCCTCAAGGTTAAAGACAAAAGCACAGGAAGTGTCTTGGGGGAGCTAAATGGAGCGTCAGCCAATGGGAAGTAGAACAGAAGGAGTCGGAGGAATAGCATCGCCACGGGAACGAGGAAAAGGGGGGCGAGTTGGAATCCAGGACGAGACCGCGTCTCCTGACTGGATCCATGTCAGTCGCTGTGTGTCTGACCCCTGACTGGGGTCACAAATTCAAAATGATATCATGACAAACTAGAAAAAACATGAAAATGACGTTGATGAAGATGTTTCATGCGTCTGCGTTATGTACGCCGTTAGAAATGACCATGTCTTCAGATAGAACCACTTGTTCAGATAGGACAATGTCGTCAGCATAAAGCTCTTTTATTGATAACCGCGTGGTTGCTATCGTGTCACACTTTCAGTGACGGCGCCGCGTGGACCAGTAAAGGAGGCTTCACACCAGTCTGATGGATGGAGCTTAGAATAGCCCCACAACTCCCCAATGGGGGATCACACTTCATCAAGGCCAGGCGGTGGCGGCACAGAGTGGAGTTTAGTAGAGTAGGGTGAATGTTGTCACTGGAAACACACCAGTAGAACCTCAGTAGAACTGGGCGGCAGGTTTCCATCTCCGGGGCCGTGATGGAGGGAGGAAGCTGTCCGTTCTGTTTGAGGATAACAGCATTGGTGCTTGATTGGATTGGATGTGAGTGATGTGGGTTCAGCGTCAGACCTGTGAGAGAGACGTCCTGTCTGAAGGGACGGAGACGCCAGCAAACTCTGATCTGGTGCTTTAAAAGGTCAGACGTCTTGTCTAGTTGAAATAATCTAGTTATGAAATAATAATTCAGTTGGAGCATGTGATCTCAATGTCTCTTACATTTAATCAATCATTCTGTTCGTTGTTGGATAATCTGCCAAAGTCCAACAGATTAACTTCCTGTCGACCAACAAAACTGTCATTCGCACAGCACTCTATTGTCAATTTGATAACTGTGTTTATTTATTGCAGAGCATAATTCCCCAGAGCCTCATGACATCTTTCAGAGTCATAGTTTTTTAAGGGCCGAAACAGAAACACAAAGACGTTTAATTAACGATCCTCATATTTAACAAATAAGGATCAGGAGACGTTAGCTTGATAAATGGTCAATCGATTGCCGATAGTGTTTTCTAAAATCGTTTGAGGTCAAATTTAATTTTCATAGTGTAGTTGCTGAATTTACACATCGAGCCGGATTTGTCGATGTCTTCTGACCTGCAAAGCATCGATAGTGATAGACTCCGCCCCCATGCATACATGTGCTTTACTTCACCGTCACTGAACCCCGACCTGCTTTACTTCACCATCACTGAACCCGGACATGCTTTACTTCACCATCACTGAACCCAGACCTGCTTTACTTCACTGTCACTGAACCCCGACATGCTTTACTTCACCTTCACTGAACCCCGACCTGCTTTACTTCACCATCACTGAACCCGGACCTGCTTTACTTCACCATCACTGAACCCAGACCTGCTTTACTTCACCGTCACTGAACCCCGACCTGCTTTACTTCACCATCACTGAACCCGGACATGCTTTACTTCACCATTACTGAACCCAGACCTGCTTTACTTCACTGTCACTGAACCCCGACATGCTTTACTTCACCGTCACTGAACCCCGACCTGCTTTACTTCACCATCACTGAACCCGGACCTGCTTTACTTCACCATCACTGAACCCAGACCTGCTTTACTTCACCATCACTGAACCCCGACCTGCTTTACTTCACAATCACTGAACCCAGACCTACTTTACTTCACAATCATTGAACCCAGACCTGCTTTACTTCACAATCACTGAACCCAGACCTGCTTTACTTCACAATCACTGAACCCTGACCTGCTTTACTTCACTGTCACTTAAGCCTGACCTGCTCTACTTCACTGTCATTGAACCTCCGACATGCTTTACTTCACTATCATTTATCTCTAACCTACTTTACTTCACCTTCGCTGAAACCAGACCTGCTTTACTTCACCGTCACTAAACCCCAACCTGCTTTACTTCACCGTCACTGAACCCCGACCTGCTTTACCTAACCATCACTGAACCCCAATCTGCTTTACTTCCCCTTTGCTGAACCCTGACCTGCTTTACTTCACTGTCATTGAACCCCGACATGCTTTACTTCACTGTCATTTAACCCCAACCTACTTTACTTCACCTTCGCTGAACCCCAACCTACTTTACTTCACCTTCACTGAACCCTGACCTGCTTTACTTCACCGTCACTAAACCCCGACCTGCTTTACTTCACCGTCACTGAACCCCGACCTGCTTTACTTCACCTTCACTGAACCCTGACCTGCTTTACTTCACCGTCACTAAACCCCGACCTGCTTTACTTCACCGTCACTGAACCCCGACCTGCTTTACTTCACCGTCACTGAACCCCGACCTGCTTTACTTCACCATCACTGAACCCAGACCTGCTTTACTTCACAATCACTGAACCCTGACATGCTTTACTTCACCGTCACTGAACCCCGACCTGCTTTACTTCACCGTCACTGAACACCGACATGCTTTACTTCACCATCACTGAACCCAGACCTGCTTTACTTCAGCATACCACGTTTTGGATCAGCTGCTAGTTGTTCTAAATCCTGAGCAGGGAGTTGATGGTGCCGATACAGATTTAAATTTCCATCCAAACATTTTTTCTGCACACCAATAGTTGTATCTAGCCATGTCTTTATTTTTAACGCATCAAGTAGCACCAATTGAACTTGGCTCAGCTTCAGGGCGATTGCTATGGTTACGGTCAAGTGGGCCAGTACTCATGGTACACAGTTGGGCTGCGATGTGTACATGTGCAGTAGTCACATAGCAGGACGTTTGATGTCGGCAAGTCAGCCGTATACATTTTACCCTTTGGTGTACCGTGACTCTTTTCTGCCGTCCTCAGGTGATCATACGGTTCAGCGAAGCCTCATAAACTGTATGAATATAAAGATAATGTGGAGATTATCTGGGCGAGCTGATGAAATAGCATTTGTTGCTCTTTTGGTTTTACAGAATATGATTTCATGAGACATGTAAAGATACAGATGAAATCCTAATTTCTGCATATGGATGCAGAATCGTTCGGCAACGGGACTCAGTATTGACCAATCACCTTCGAGCATTGGTTGAAGCCGTGTAGCCGCTATGCAGACCGGCTGCTGTCTGAAGATCATTTTTTATTATCTTAAACTCGGCTTCTAAAGTGGCCACGTGTTTTCGTACACGTCGTCTCTCAACTCCAGTCTCACGCCAAAAGTCGCTGATCGGACTGAAAGCGGTGAGCAGCTCGCCGAAGATAAAGTCTGATATCTGGCCATTGACCCTAGAAGCTCATCACACCGTGAGACAGCGGTTGATTGATGATGAGGCTTTATCTGTAGCATTTGAATTAGACGACGACCTTTGGAGGAAGTTGTTTAAGACGTTATTTCGGCAGGTGACGTCTGTGATCGACGGCGTCTCCAAACAGGAAGCTTCCTACCTGGATGTCTTCGAAAAACAAAGAGGGAGATCCACTGGCCTCTAGGGATGGGAATTGATAAGATTTTTACGATTCCGATTCCATTATCGATATTGCTTATCGATTCGATTCTTTATCGATTCTCTTACCGATTCTAATTTGGGGAAAAAGAACAAACATTTTGATTGGCATCAAGTTTGTTTAATAAGAACTCACAACCTTAACTCACAATGAGGTCAAAAGAGGCCCAAAGCCAAGATGGCAAATACACAAGAATGTGTAACATTTTTGTAATAGAAATAAAAAAAATCCTCCTTTTTAAAAAAGGACAAATGAGCTGATAGTAGCACTCAAAAATAATAACAAAAAAGAAATACTGTCAAATTACAACAGTACAGTTCGTAGTGCAAATACTTGAGGAACTAACAATTCTTTTGCAAAAAAAATAAGCACTACTACTTACCGGAGTTTCCTTCCGTATTAATCGCAGTGGCGATCACAGCTTGGCTATTGCAGCCGCTGCTGCCGGGTTGAGATGCGTCAGTCCGAAGCGTGTCAAAAACATGACACTCGTTCAAAAATATTGCATGCTTTGTGCGCAAATGTTTGTGCATATTGGTCGTATTCCCTCCCGACGCCGTTATCTCCACCTTGCAATGACTGCAAGTCGCTTTGTTGTAATTTTTTCTTGTGAAATGAAGCCACGCTTTAGGGCGTTTGAACCTAGTTGGTGCCATTGTTGTTTACGACTGCAACGCACGTGCGAAACCAGCGTAACTGAACCGCGCAGTCGTACTTGCTGAATTGAGCGTGAGTAACGTGCGTAAGTTACGTGACGTCATTCGTGCTGGTTGGAATCTATAAGAGAATCGTTAGATAAACTGCCAAACGATTCCATGGAATTGAAACACACGGAACCGGTTCTCTCTAGGAACCGGTTCTCGATTCCCATCCCTACTGGCCTCTGAGCTGAGGTGGATCTGGGTTGGAACCAACTACCGAAACCCCCGCCCAATCCTTGTGGTTCTAGAGGGGGATCAGGACTTACCATTTGCATGGCTGGATACCATTATGGTTGAAGTGTTTGGGTAAACGAATCCTTTTAAAAGGCTTTACTCAAAGACGTTTGGACACGTTGCAGCTGCTTCTGTCTCTGTAGCTTTCTCTCTGTTTCCTGTAGTCGCCTCCATAGAGCTGCTTCTCTTCCTGCCTGGTCTCCATTTCCGCCTGTTGCCTCTCTATTGATTTCCCATGCCCGACCTGACCTCTCTGTGGGGGGGTGGGCTGTAGGGGAGGGGTGCACCCCTGATCTGATGCCCCAATGCTTCCATGTTTCCAGGTGTCACATACGCTGCAAAGGGCTACTTCGACGCTCTGGTGCGGATGGGCGAGATGGCCAGCGAAAGTCAAGGCTCTAAGGATCTCGGTGAGTCCTCGTAGTGGCTGTAGCGCCCCCTGGTGGGGTGGAGGGGGGTTGGGGGTGTGAGGGGTGGCTGTTAGCGCTGTGGAGCAGAAGCAGCTGTCGACAAACCTGAAACCAGACACACACACACACACACACACACACACACACATCATCCCCCTCAATTCATAAAATAAACCAATTCTGATTTGAGGAGAATGAATTCTGCGTGTTTGTCGCAGCGTGGCCGCTCCGTTAATCCCTCGTTTCCCCCCACGTTCAGGAGAGATAAACGCTCCCCGGCTGTTTTAAATGCTGCGCTGCTGTGAGCAAATAATACATTCACAAATGTGTCTGGCATTTAATATGCACAACAGCACGTTTCATAATAAGCCCTCTGTGTGTGTTTGTGTGCTGATGGAGCTTCAGCTTCCAGCCAGATGGGAAGAGGATTCTCTCTGAGCTCTCAGGCAAGCGTGTTGGTCTGGTTTCAGCTGGTTCAGGTCTGGTTCTGCTCCTTATAGACGTACCTTTAGGCCTGAATTGAAGGTTCACAGATAGAAACTTCACTGTTGCACTCTGTGCAACGCCGCGTCGTGGTTGTGGAGGCGGTCTCATGGCGGGTTAGACCCGGATCACCGTGTCCTCCTTCGTTCCCTGGCCCTAGTGTGACTTAAGACAGCGGGCGTGGACTGAAGTGGCGGCGGGGAGGAAGGGATGAGGGATGAAGAGAGGATGGTAACGCAGGGAGGAGGATATAAAAGCAGCATTCATTATTCATGAGGAGGCCATCTTGGGACTTCCCTCCAGACTCATTTTATTTTTCCTCGTCGTGTCTCTTTGAGTGAAAAGGTCATTATTATCCCTCCATCAGCTCCATAACCGGTGCTGTGATCCTTAGCAATCGATGATACTCACCTGGAACGTTAGTCATTAATATGTTTTTCCACATAAATGACTGTTTTACGTGTAAATATGTGGTGACTATTTTTGCTATTCTAAAACAAAACAGTGTACGATTTTTTTTTCTGCATCACAATCACTTGACTTTATCCCAAGATGAATATCCCATCATGCATCTGTGAATCCTCATTCCCACCAGCTCGCCGGCTTCGCTGTTGTGCGTTTCCTTCTTCCCGTCTCAGGCCACTCTTTGTTGTCGTATTCTTTTGTCTGCATGTCGTTGCTCCTCTTCTGTTGCTTTCTTCTTCTTTTGTGGCAGCCTAACCATGACTCAGCAGAACTTCCCTTTCCGCCTCCACCGAAATGACAGACTTGGCCGAGCAGAACGGACCGCTGCTGTCGCCACGAGTCAGCAGCAGCTCAGAGCGGCTGAAGTGGGCGGGGCTTGCTTTAGTATATTCTACTAACTAAGATAGCTCATTACCTGGCTGTATTAATTAAATGACAATTATTACAAGTCATACACTTAAAAGCCAACAGAGTATTTGTTTGTTGCATGTGATCATGAGATCCAACGCATCCAAATAATAATAATAACTCTAACACATATGAAGAATCTCTGCAGCAGCTTATTAAATACTAATATTAAGATTAAATGTGTGTGAAAGCACCGGATGGGGAAAGATGTTTGTGAGTGATAATAAACCCTGAGAGGTTTCATTTAGCAACAATGATACGCTTCATACTCTCACAAATTAATTCAATAGTTTTCACACAAAATATGGATTTTTTAAGATAATTTGATTGGTTCCATTAAAGAAAATTGTTCCCCTGAGTACCGAGGACAGGCTGTTACTCCTAATCGATCAGAATAGCCAGCAGCGGTACAATGGGAGGAAGTACGGACTGATGACATGACATCAGAGCCACGTTCCTGATCAGGTTGATTGATCCAACCGTTGGAGAGTGGAATGGCAAGTTCTAACCCAACTTGTATTTGTGCGTTTAATTGTTTTGTTGAGACGTCTGGACGCGACGGCTGCGAGCGAACAGGGGCGGGGCTTTAAACCGACTGCACTCGCTGCAACAACGTGACGAATAGGAGCGTTGAGATGAACGGAGGAGGACTGCATGAGAAAGGAGGGAGATTGGGTTCCTGATGGAGAACGCGGTGATGGTGAACACTGATGGAAAACGTGGTGATGAAGAACACGGTTATAGAGAACACAGTGATGGAGAACATGGTGATGGAGAACACTGTGATGGAGAACATCGTGATGGAGAATGCTGTGATGGAGAATATCGTGATGGAGAACGCTGTGATGGAGAATATCGTGATGGAGAACGCTGTGATGGAGAACACAGCTAAACCTTTCTCCTCACTTGTTAAGAGCAATGTTTGTTCGCCAGCGAGCACAGCTGATGCTACGCCGCGCTGACAGCTCGCCGCAGGAAGAGGAAACCATGCCCCACTTGTGCTTCATTCACATGTTCTTAATTTGCATGATGCCTTCGCCGTCTGAGCGTCTGCTCTGCTGTGGAGAGACGAGAAGCTCCACGACCGCAGTGTGGAGCGTCATCCCACTCGTCCTCTATCACCGCCGCGCTCCCTTTGTCTGTGAACGCCCCCACAACGGCGTGGGAGCTCAGGCGGTCCTGGGAGAACACGCCGACTCTGCACACGCTTCTAAAAATAGACGGACGAGCCGCCTGGAAGAGGAGGAGGAGAGATGGAGTCGCTCCGTCCGCAGCCGAAAAAGGCTCGTCTGTGACGTTGCTTCTTCCGGATACTAAATATGGACATGCTGGTGGGGGGGGGGGGGGTCCCCTCTCTGACCATATAAGGGCGACACCACTCAGAGCGATAATATGAGCAGAGGTGGGACTCAGAGCTGAAGGGAAATATCCCTTTATATAATCTGTGGCAGCATCTGATCTCAAATCAGTAGATGAGAGTATCCTACATGGACATACTGCACATCTCCACCTGAATCCTTCCTGTTGCTTATCATCACTTCCAGAGAAGCTGGACATTCAGAGAGTCCTGGTCCGGAGAGAACCACAGTTATGCTAATCTCACATATTTAAGTACACCTGCCAGCAATAATCTTAATAAGATTAGATTTCAAAACAATCTAAAGCACTTTAAAGTTGAGATGAAATGAAAAATTGCACCTATTTAACAATGTTTTACTTCTAGTATGGTCCTCTGTAGCTCCGCCCACTTTTGGCGGCCCAATGAAAGGTGAAAGTACAGAATAAAAAGATATTCTTTTTACTTTGAAGGGCAAAAAAAAGACGTGTCCTGCTTCTCCCTGATGACGGCGTCCTTTTCGCCAGATTGATACCCAGAATGCATTTTATTCTACGTCTTCGTCAGATCATCACTGAAAGATATTGGGATTAAAAAGGGATCTATTTATAGATTTTAAAACTGATTCTTGCTTCTGGAAATAAAAAAGTGAAGAGAAAAAACTGCTTTTAATGCAGATTTCTGTTACTGAGCTGATCTTTTTATTAATAATGTTTTATTTATTAAAAACCCAAACTGATAAGACAAAATGTTCCTGATGTCCAGCGAGGTTCCTGCTCACCATGACAACGGGCGAGGCAACCCGCTGTAGCGTATCCATGTTACGCTCCTTTTCTGGCTCTTTATTACATGTTCCCCCCATCCTTCTCCACATCTGATCCTCATCGTTCTCCACGTCTGATCCTCGTTGTTCTCCATGTCTGATCATTGTTGTTCTCCATGTCTGATCCTCGTTGTTCTCCAGTCTGATCCTCGTTGTTCTCCACGTCTGATCCTCGTTGTTCTCCATGTCTGATCCTTGTTGTTCTCCATGTCTGATCCTCGTTGTTCTCCACGTCTGATCCTCGTTGTTCTCCATGTCTGATCCTCGTTGTTCTCCACGTCTGGTCCTTTTTGTTCTCCATGTCTGATCCTCATAGTTCTCCACATCTGATCCTCGTTGTTCTCCACATCTGATCCTTGTTGTTCTCCACGTCTGATCCTTGTTGTTCTCCACGTCTGATCCTTGTTGTTCTCCACGTCTGATCCTTGTTGTTCTCCACGTCTGATCCTTGTTGTTCTCCACGTCTGGTCCTTTTTGTTCTCCATGTCTGATCCTCATAGTTCTCCACATCTGATCCTCGTTGTTCTCCACGTCTGATCCTCATTGTTCTCCATGTCTGAGCCTCATAGTTCTCCACGTTGGATCCTCATCATTCTCCATGTCTGATCATCATCGTTCTCTCATGTTGCCGAGGGCTCGACACGCTTCATCCATCTCATTAGAACAACTTAAGGTTAATTAAAATGTCCAGATTTGAGGTACAGGAAACAATGAACCTTTTGGTTAATTAATTCTTTTTTAGAGGAGGCCTCGGAGGCGTGCTCCTCTTCTTCATCACACTTCCTGTTCACGGATACCAGCGCTGATATCAGGCGCCATTAGGTGGCATCGAGGGAGACTTTAATTCTGGCGGGTCAAAAAGACAATTTCCTCTCCGTGGTTCAGTATTCATTAGCTGCTTTTATTGTATAATGTTCTTATTTCTCCTCAAAATGAAGTGAAAAATTTTTTTTCTGGGAGAACCATGTTTTAAATCATTGCTGGTAGACGTCGGAGCTCCTGGAGGAGAAAAGCAATAATAAAGACTGATAAACATGGACGGTGAGGCCTCGACGGCGCTCTCAGACCTCGGACTGTTATATTGTTATATCGCCGTTGTTTCCCTGCAGTCTCGTTCTCACGTCGCTCCGTTTGAGGGAAACGGGCAACTTCGGCTGTGACCCTCGTTTTCCCTCCAGCTTCGTCCCTGATCTGAATTGAGCCGGCGTTTCAGGGGAAACTGCAGCAACAGCACTCCTCCAGAGTGCCTCCGGTCCAATCAAGCGCTCGACACGGGGCCGAGCTGCGGCGCTGTGATCACCGTTCATGGCTACGACCAGCTGCTGCTTCCTGCCTCCTTTCGTGGTTCATGTTCCCGTTCTGGCGCGGCGTCCTGTCAGCTGCAGATGTTTGTGGGTGTGGTCTCAGGAGGAGATCAGAGAGGATGTGCGATCGAGCAAACGAATGCATCAGAGCACTAATGTGGCTTTAACAACGCGTCAGACTGTACAAACGCCCTTCAGGTGTCGCATTGTCCTTCATGTTGGGCTCCGGCCAAACGCTGACTTCATGATGCTCATAGTAATGTGCAAACCTAATCTGGGGCTCTGTGCAGACCTGATCTGGGGCTCTGTGCAGACCTGATCTGAGTGTCTGTGCAGACCTGATCTGGGGGCTCTGTGCAGACCTGATCTGGGGCTCTGCAGGTCTAAACCAGCTGCCAAGCTTCCAGATCACACGGACTTCCTCAAGGCCAGGACCAGACCAGGCAGAAAGAGACTGATTTTAGGTTTCTAATGTTCTAATGTTCCCCGTTATGACACCGCGTGTCGGTGGATCCTCACACACACTTCCTGTCTGTGATACGTTTATGAGCGTCCAGGTTATCTGACTCTGTAGAGACGGACAGGGACCAGCTGAAGGATACCTTTAAGAAAACAGCCATTTTCCCTCTGCGGGGCCCCATTAGAAGCGTCCGGAGGCCCCTGGGTCCTACTGACTACTGAGGTCCATGAGCCTGACTGTCACAGTACAGTAAAAATTACAGTAAAATTACAGTAAAAAGCTATCAGATATTATTTCTCACGTCCCTCCGATCCCTCGCGTTCAGCTGCATCAGTCTGTACTGATTCTGAGTCATCGATATTCTGTGGTCACATTAAGACATTAAAGACATCAAACGGAGCCCACATGCCGTTCTCACCCCGGTGCCGTCGCTGTCACTCAGAACTAGTAACATGCTAACGTGTAGTGTGTGTGTTCTTAGTGTCAGTGTGTGTGTGTGTGTGTGTGTGTGTGTGTGTATTTGTTTAGAGGAATTAAAGAGGCGGAGCAACGATAACGCTGTCATTCCAGCAGCTTTGAGGAGGACAAATCTCCCAGCAGCACCTTGTCCTCTCTGGGGATTAGAGTCTCTCTCAGGCTCCTGTAGTCCTGCAGAGACCAGCACCATGTAGGATCCCTTAGTCCACATGGACCTTCACTCTGGATCCTCTCTGATAAGCCCAGCAGGAGAGCGATGGAACTGCTCAACACACACACACACACACACACACACACACACACACACACACACACACACACACATATAAACACTCCACTAGTTGTTTCCTGCCGAGTGGGCGAGTCCACATGAGTCCTGAATGAACTTTGCCCCCCTTCACCGTGTTGATGATGCACAAAAACAAATCTGGAGACTTAACGGAGCTCGTGACTATTACACAACAACAACCGACCGGTCGGACGTTCATGTGGATCTGTGCTCCGAGTCCAAAGGGGGACAGAGAGATTCTGAGTCCAGTGTTTCTCTAACTGATCGGAGAACAATAGCGTTGTTGTGATTCTCAGTAAGCAGCTTACTTCTGCTGAGTATTTCACAAAGGTGCAGATTAGAAACTAGAACATCCAGGAATCTGGAGAACTTCCAGAAAAAAAGTATTGATGCAGTCCTGAGACTGCTAAAAGGTTCTCTTATGGAAGTGAGTTATTGTGACGATTAAAGGAGAGGAAAAGCTTGCTGTTGATGTGATACGGGAAACATGTATTCATCCTTTATTTACGCAAGAGCTTATGATTTATCATCATATTTGAGAATATTTTTAACTTGTCTTATCTGTGAGGCAATTAAAAATAATTCAATTATTTAATTATTTAATAATTCATTTATTCATGATAATCGTGAATGTTCCCATTGCCCTAGTAACCATAGTGACATGTCGACGTGTCTTACTTAGTGACAGGTTACCTGTATACGTTACCTCCATGTCGATCTGTGACGGCTGTGTTTCTGTGGAGAGTTAGAGGAAGTGCTCCAAACCTTTCAAAGTAAAAGCCCTCTGATGGTGATTCAAGTTGTAGGAGAGAAGAGAGGGATACAGGAAGGAAGTGTTTCATGTTAAGGGTTACTTCCTGGTCCAGTACTTCAGTAAACACACACTTGTGTCCGCTCCGCCTCCCGCGTCAACCTTTCCTAAATCCCTCCGTCTGCATGACCACAGCACTTCCATTAATCCCAGTAATCCCATTCAGACGGCCCCCATCTCCCTGTGCCCCCACGTCCTCATGTCCATGTCTGCCATTATTTATTCTAGATAATAGTAATTATACAATATAACGGATATATAGAGCAATCGTAGATATGCAATAAGAAATCACACTTTTTTATAGGATGTTTTAAGTCATATCAACCCTTATTTTCTTAAATCAAATGTTCTAAATATTTTGTGTTTATTTTTATCGGTTATCAGTGTATAAATAATCGTTGAATTGAAGTGAATAGATTGGCACCATCGTTACCCGACCCAGGTCTTGATTCAGGTCCTGTTCCAGGTCCTGATCTCTGATATCTGTGTCTGAATGTGTTAGTTATCGGCCGAAGTAATATCTTTGTCGCAGTTATAATTGACATTCACTTTGATGTGAGTCCACCATGAAGGGCAGACAGCCTGTCTGTTTGTCTGACTGTATTTTCCTGTCTGTGTTTCTGGGTAGTTTGACCTGTCTGTCTCTCCAGGTCACTCTCCCTCAGGTCTTTGCTCAAACTAGATCTTTCTGTTCCTTTTGTTTTTGCATATTCAGAGGAGGCAGCATGTAGGTATCTCCACTCTCGCACCTCCGGCTGCATGCTTCACTCTCTCACCTCCCTCACTCTCTCACCTCCCTCACTCTCTCCCCTCCCTCACTCTCTCACCTCCCTCTCTCTCACCTCCCTCACTCTCTCACCTCCCTCTCTTTCACCTCCCTCACTCTCTCACCTCCCTCTCTTTCACCTCCCTCACTCTCTCACCTCCCTCACTCTCTCACCTCCCTTACTCTCTCATCTCCCTCTCTCTCTCTCTCACCTCCCTCACTCTCTCCCCTCCCTCACTCTCTCACTTCCCTCTCTCTCTCACCTCCCTCACTCTCTCCCCTCCCTCACTCTCTCACTTCCCTCTCTCTCTCACATCTACCTCTCTCTCTCACCTCCCTCACTCTCACCTCCATCACTCTCTCACCTCCTTCACTCTCTCCCCTCCCTCACTCTCTCACCTCCCTCTCTCTCTCACCTCCCTCTCTCTCTCTCTCACCTCCCTCCCTCACTCTCTCACCTTCCTCACTCTCTCATCTCCCTCTCTTTCACCTCCCTCACTCTCTCACCTCCCTCTCTCTCTCTCACCTCCCTCCCTCACTCTCTCCCCTCCATCACTCTCTCACCTCCCTCACTCTCACCTCCCTCACTCTCTCGCACCTCCCTCCCTCACTCTCTCACCTCCCTCACTCTCTCACCTCCCTCACTCTCTCACCTCCCTCTCTCTCTCGCACCTCCCTCCCTCACTCTCTCACCTCCCTCACTCTCTCACCTCCCTCACTCTCTCACATCCTCTCTGTGTTTCAGCTTCTCTTGCTGCTAGCGTTAATGTCTTCATGCAAAGATGACATCGTTGATGATGATGCTGATGCTGATGATGATGATGATGATGCTGTGTGTTTGATGGTGCAGCTCTGTGAGATCTGGAGAAGATGGAAAACATAATGATCATGAATGATCAAATATTCAGTAGATTTGCTTGATTCGCTCTTTGAGTTTTGAAAATGTCGTCTGTGCTGCTTCGGTTCATGCAGATGTTTCATTTTGTCCGTCGTCTCTTCCTCCCCTTCCTCCTCCTCCATCGACTCATCCTCCTCCTCTTCCTCCCTCCACACCTCCACCTGATCTTCCCCCTCCTCTTCCTCCTACTCCTTCTCCGTGTGGCTGCATGCTGTTTTCTACTTTTATTTTGCACGGCTCTTGCAGACATGGGAGAGATTTAATATCACTCTCTCTCCCTCTTTTCTGTCCCCCCTTCCCACCCTCCCCTCTCTGCTCATCGTCTCCCTCTCCTTTGTCTCCTCTCTGCAGGGGAGGTTCTCTTTCAGATGGCTGAAGTGCACCGACAGATCCAGATCCAGCTCGAGGAGATGGTGAGCATGTGGTGTTGTTGCTGCTCCAATCAGCTCTCGTTAAGAACAGATTGTCTCTACATTACAATACACACTCACGGACACACACACACACACACTCACTGGGCTGAAGGGAGTCAGCAGCCAAACGCAGGTTTCATTTAATAGAGAGACGGCAGGGGAAGTGTGAGGAACACATACACACACACACACAAACACACACACACACACACACACACACTCTCCCTGCACTTGAGCAGCTTCCCTTAATTATGTTTGTTTGATGATCCTCTCGTATGTAAATTTACAAACTGAAAACATTTCATTTGTGTTCCAAAATCTTTTCTTTGTTTTTTATCTTGTAAGGAGTAAATTGATTGTGGAAACATTAGCAGCGAGTGTTCAGTCATCCAAGTGAGCAGTTTAGTCTTGATGCAGAGTTTAATATAGGTATAATATAAGTTAGACGGGGTGTTTTTAAGTGTTGATGATTTACAGTAGAATAAAGACGGGAAGTCAGTGCTGTAGAAACGTTAATATTCTACTGTCTGAAGCAGCGAATCAGTCGATGGGTCACCGTGAACTCGCTGCGCCTTCACAGCTACGCTGTGAGGACTTCCTGCTTCTCAATGTCCTGCTGATAGTAGTTAAAGACAATATGGACGATAAGAGAGAGAGGGTGAGAGAGAGAGAGAGGTCATTAGTTTGGCTGCAAATATTAAATGTATCAACATTGTTTTTTTATGGTCATTTTAAGTTCCGTCGGTTACATTTAACACTGGTTCAGTTCTGTCAGCTGCTCCCGGCTCCGTCTCCAAAGACACAATCTGGTACCACAGACAACGTTTCTAATCAACGTGGGGAGACGGTCGCCGTCAAACAGACTTTCACCCAGGAGGTCGCTGTTCCTGTCCTGTGTTTAAAACCGCCCCCTGGAAAAAAATAAATTTCTCTCAAAACGCAGTTTGGATTTATGGGAACATGTTGCTAAGACACACACACACACACACACACACACACACACACTCACTCACTCACTCACTCACTCACTACAACACAAACACAGCAAATTGACTTTGGCACGTGTTTACATACCAGACATCCGACCCATAATCCTTTTGGGTTTGACATTTCCGGCGGCAAAACAAACGACATTCTTCGAGTCATTGTTGCACCGAAACACGGCTCAGTGATCCTCTGAGGTTGTGATCCTCTGAGGTTGTGATCCCCTGAGGATGTGACCTCTGAGGTCATGATCCTCTGAGGTTGTGGTCCTCTGAGGAAGTGATCATCTGAGGTTGTGATCCTCTGAGGTTGTGATCTTCTGAGGATGTGAACCTCTGAGGATGTGATCTCTGAGGTTGCGATCCTCTGAGGATGTCATCCTCCGAGGTTGTGATCTTCTGAGGATGTGGTCCTCTGAGGATGTGATCTCTGAGGTTGTGATCCTCTGAGGTTGTGATCTCTGAGGTTGTGATCCTCTGAGGTTGTGGTCCTCTGAGGATGTGATCTCTGAGGTTGTGATCCTCTGAGGATGTGATCTCTGAGGTTGTGATCCTCTGAGGATGTGATCCTCTGAGGTATTGAGGTTTTCGTGTCTTCCTGTTTGTATTGCAGCTGAAGTCGTTCCACAACGAGCTGCTGACGGAGCTGGAGAAGAAGGTGGAGCTGGACGCTCGCTACCTGAACGTACGTACAACTGATCCATAACGTTAACGTTGTCTAGAACACGACCACCGGGTTCTGATGAGCCTTTCAGCTTTGTTTCTGTTTGTCTCAAAGTCTCATCAGCAGGTCGTTGTTTTCATTTATGTCTAACCAACTATAATGTTGCTCAGCTAATTCTGGAAAATATTGCATTTCTTCATCTACCTTATCGTTTCCCCTGTCCCCCCCCTCCAACACACACACACACACACAATAATGGTAACTTAAATAATTAATAGCGTGGGCTGAATTTAAAGCATCAGTAGCGTCGTTATGTAACCGCGTACGTGAACCTCTGCCGCGCTCCAGTGCTGTCGCTTTCAACTTCCTCGGCTCGGCGCCGGTTCTCCGGTTCTCCAGGGATGCTACGAGGAAGTACAGCCTGAAAACGCTCGCTCACTTCTTTGATCCCCCTCTGGCTTCCTGCCAAACCGCTGCAGCGACTTACATAAAGGACTTCCCACTCTCTGAACTATGACTCACTCTGTGAAAACCACAGAAAAAAAATAAAACAACCCAAAACAAATGAATTTATGTTGATTGGTAGTTTGGAATGAGTCCCAGAAACATTTCGTCATTGAGGCGGGGGATGTTCGATGTCTGATTATTACAGTCAGAAATTCTGATGCATTCAAATACAAATCAGCTAAAGAGCCAATCAGCTGTACAACATGAGGTCAGATCACCATGAATGTGATCGTTTAAAAACTACACATCAAACCAAGTGTTTCCTAAACTAATGGCCAGCCTTGTTGTTGTGTTCCTGAATGTTGCTGCTTCAGTCCAGAATATAATTATAATCTACTGTGTTTTCCTTGTTTGTCCATAAAAACGAAAATGTGCTGAATTCAGGTGAAGAACCTTGTTTCAGGTTTCATTTTGATGCAAATATTTGTAGTGTACTTGTAGTGAAGTTATGTCGGTGTGAGCTGCTGACCCACGCTAACTCTCTGCTGCCCCCCTCAGGCAGCTCTGAAGAAGTACCAGATGGAGCACAAGAGCAAAGGGGAGAGTTTGGAGAAATGCCAGGCGGAGCTGAAGAAGCTCCGCAGGAAGAGTCAAGGCAGCAAACACCCGGCCAAGTACGGAGACAAGGAGATGCAGGTCGGTCTGTGTGTGTGTGTGTGTGTGTGTGCGTGTCTCTGTGTGTGTGTATTTCCCCATAGAGCATAGAGCTCAGTCTGCTGGTAATCCGTGACAGCTCTGATGGGATTGGACCAGCTGAGCTGAATGGGACGGGACCTCATTATGGTCCCATGCGGTCTGGGTTCCTGAATATTACCCTTGAATGCACTGGACCTTAAAATGTGTCACATGAAGATATATTAAAGGACGAAGTAGAATGAGAATATATAATATCAAACGGTGTTACATCATGTTGTTTGCAGGTGAACAGATTGAACGAGGCATCTGTAGGCGCTCTGGTGATGATGCGTGGTGGGCGTGGCCTCTTACACAAGCTGCACAGGAGACGCTGCTGTTAACAGAGAGAGTGTGTGGGTGTTGTCACCTATACAGATGATAAGATTCAGCATCACGGCTGTGTTATTTTGTCAGGTCTGAATAATCTTCATTAAAACAGAGTCAGAATCTGGATCTCAGTCATTATAAAGTATGCATAAAGGGTCTTTATAATCAAAGACCAGGTCCTGGCATTGAGAGCGTGCCAGTTCCTCCGCATGGTTTTGACTCGATGATGCAGAGAAAAAGGTCGAGGGTTAATCGAGCAGCGATCTGGAGGCGTTAGCCCCCCGCGTCGCCCTGCCGGAGCAGCAGGGGGCGTAATTATGGCGTAATCATTGGGCTGCTTCGACGGACGGCTGGTGGAGCGTGAAGGAGGGGCGGCCGCAGAGTACTGCAGGTCCTCACGGACCTGGTCTGAGCTCAGACCCCAGACCTGGTTCTTCTCTTTACATGAACCGAACATCCAAGATCAAACACCTCGATAATTTCATTTTCAGAGTCCGAGTGTGTCAGACAGGAAATAATGAGCCAATAATCAGGTCATGATGCCATCAGCGTTTAACAGATCAATTAGATTTACGGGAAACATCGTTTCGGGGGGGGGGGGGGGGGGGGGGGAGGAGACGGGCTTCAGGGCTTCTAATTAGGACTCCGTGTGTGTGAGAGCGAGCGCCGTATCGACCGGCCTTCAATAATGCAGCAGGAACTCTGTGGAGGATTAATGTACTTTAATGATATCAGAGTCACAGCGTTCTGCAGGAGAGTCCAGCTTACAGCACTTCCTGTTTACTCCATGACCTCCTGGCTCACACACACACACACACACACACACACAGCCATCAAGTACGTAACAGACAGCTGGACTTATTAAGATTAATGCACTATAAGCACAAACTAAAATAATGTAAATAATAATAAAAAAATATGAAAAATGCAGAGAGGAAAGAGGAGTTGGAGGAAGCCATGTTTGTTTTCTACCTGATGACTTTATGCTCGAGGACTTGAGACCCGTCTGACCTCGATGTGTTTCTGTCATCAGTCCCTGAACGCAGCACGCCGCTCCGAGTCTCATCAAAAGCGTCACATGTGATCTGTGTGTTTTTTTGTGTTCTACAGTAGTTGTGTGTTTTCATGAGCCAACTAAACCTCTGTTATGTTTGTGAACATGTATGTTAATATGTTGTTCAGGCAGAAATATCAGTCAGCGGTCAGACGAGCTGACCTGGTGTCAGTTTGACAGCTGCTCCCGTGTGACGCAGCATCGGCCTTCAAATACTTCACGATGTTTCACATTATTCAACGCTTTCAGTTACATAAGTGACTCTGAGGACAAACTTCTACCTGAGTGTGTGTGTGTGTTTGTGTTTGTGTGTGTGTGTGTGTGTTTCTGTGTGTGTGTTTGTGTTTGTGTGTGTGTCTGTGTGTGTTTGTGTGTGTGTGTTTGTGTTTGTGTGTGTGTGTGTGTGTGTGTGTGTGTGTGTGCAGCTAAAGCGTGGGTGGGTTTCTATCGGAGAGAGAGATGCTGTAACTCGCCTCTGAGTCGCCAGGTGGACATGAGTCAGTTATCAGACGAGTCAGCGATCAGACGAGTCAGTGGTCAGACGAGTCAGTGGTCAGACGAGTCAGTGGTCAGACGAGTCTCTGCAGTTTGAGGTTTTAAATAAGCTTTGATGTCCTCCAACATTCTCTTAGCGATTTGAATTTTAACGCGCTGCATTAAAGCACAACATGTCGGCCTGTTTTATACGTTACCATGGTGACAAATGATGCCTGATTCAGTTAAAACAAACCTGTCCATTCATTAAAAACAAAAGTCATTCAAAAAGGGTCGACTCACAGAGTTAACACAACTGTATCAGGACATCTTTAACTGTTGAGCGGTTCTAAATGTAATTCTTTACTGCTTTAACACTCAAACACATTCTCCTCATTTACATCCTTCTCATCGAATTTTGGCTTCTTGTCCTTGAACCCAACAATTCTGATAATTCCACCTTTGATCACTGAGATGACGCTGTAACAGGACTTGCAGCCATGTTGTTTGACGGCCCCGCCCCCTCTCTTCCCCCAGTATGTGGAGGCCATCAGCAACAAGCAGAGCGAGCTGGACAACTACATCGCCGAGGGCTACAAGAACGCTCTGTCTGAGGAGCGGCGGCGCTACTGCTTCCTGGTGGACCGCCAGTGTGCCGTGGCCAAGAACAGCAGCGTCTACCACAGCAAGGTGAGGAGGTGCTGTCATGGCAACGTGGCATCTGTAGCCACGCCCACCCTCAGGCTCATATTCACTAACTGGGCTCAGTTAGTTTAGTTTAAGTTATCTATAATAATTTTGTTCAACATCATTTATTGATTTATTTAGTATTATATGTTCATTATATTCCGTTTACGGGACGTATTGATCCCAGTTTGAACCTCCAGGATTCTTTTAACACACAGAGCTGCAGGAGTGAGTCCTAAACATGAGTCAGTGTTTTTACACTACCTTTTCCTTCGTCTCAAGTTGACCTGTATCTGGTTTGATGTTTTTTTTTTTTTTATATATATATACAATATTAAACCCGTCTGGTGAGTTTTAAACGAGGATGTGAGCTGATTGGCCGTCAGAAAAAGAAAAAAATATTAAATTTAGTCTGAAACTTGGTTACGAAGGAAACAAACTGCAGCAGTTAAATCAGCTTCTTGTGTCGTTGGTCAAATAAAACAAGCAGTTGCAGTTTTTATGATTTCATAACTTACATAGACTAATTGATACTTACTACAAATGTAAATGAGAAGCGTCTTTCTATGACTGCCCTGCTGGAGGATGTAGCTCCTTCATCCCTCTCTGGTGTCTTCCTCCTCCTCCTCCATGATCTTGTTGTTGGGGGTAACTCTAACTGACCCTGGTCCTGCTGTGTTTCAGGGGAAGGAGCTGTTGTCCCAGAAGATCCCCGTATGGCAGCAGGCGTGCGCCGAGCCCAACAAGCTGCCGGATCGTGCCATGTTCCTGGCCCAGCAGATGAGCGGCGCAGCGGGCGCCATGGTCCCCGGCATATCCGATCCCATCTCCGGTAAACCCCTGCCGGTGCCTCCGGAGCTGGCGGCCCTCAGGGCCGGCGGGGGTCTGGGACAGCAGGTGGGTTCCTCCGCTGCCTTAAATCCCCATTTAGACCCCCAAAGACTAGTGCACGTTGTCGTGGGCTTCTGTGGTTTTTGTTTGTGTATCTAGTCATAAATCATGTTCACACACATGAACGAGAACCCAAAACTGGTTCTGAACAAGATCTAGCACCCAAACCGCTCTAGAAAAGTGGACCCATGTTCCAAACATGTCTTGTAGCTGAAACGTCACACACACACACACAGACACGCTCCGAAGTAAGTGGGCTAATGAGGACCTGGAATGATGGTGACTGCTGCATCATAGGAGCCCTCGACACATCCTCGAGAAACTCTTGTGAATGCAAACGAACTTGTTAGCGAACCATGCTAATTAGCTTAGCTTCCCGCGGCCTCGTCTCCGTGAAGAGAGAAAACCTTACATGAAAAACTCCAACTTTTAATTAAAAATGTGGTTTTATGTTTGCGGATTGAAAACTCCATATGTTTCTCTTTAAAGCAACATATACTGAAATGTAGGTTTCTCATCAAGCAGCACTTCCTGCCCCACATCTCTACCTCATTATTATTCATTATCACTGACGAGCGTGTTATGTAATTTGCTGATGCAACGCGTGTTCTTCGCCGTCCTCCAGAGGCTGATGGACGGAGGGATGGCGCTGATGAACGGCACGGCGGGGGCCCACGGAGGGGAGGACTACCAGCAGTGGATGGAGGGCAAGGTAGCCCAGGTCAAGGCCTCGCCGCAGACCCAGCGCCACGAGGTCTACTCTAACACCCTGCCCGTCCGCAGGGTGGCCCCAGCCAAGAGCAAGACCACGCTGAGTAAGGGCTCGTTATGTCAGGGGGTCTGGAGGGGTCAAGATGACGTGAGGGACCAGTTCAGCTCTAAGTTGACCTTCAGTCTTCTGTTAATCTCAGAAAGTTTCCTCTCAGAACTAAAAAAACACCTAAAGAACCATCAGAATATGTCTGGATCTTAATAAGAAGCAGGCGGACTAGAAGGAGACGTGATATTAGAAATCAGATTAAAAGATTAAGAATAAATACAAGAGGCAGACGGGTTTCATGTAGAGGTGTACTGTACCTACACCCCACGGAGACCTGAATCCCTGTCCCCCCCTTCACGTTGTCTCCCTCAGCGGAGACCCGTACGCTGCCCCGGTCCAGCTCCATGGCGGCGGGGCTGGAGAAGAACGGCAGGACCCGGGTCCAGGCCATCTTCTCCCACGCAGCCGGGGACAACAGCACCCTGCTCAGCTTCATGGAGGGCGACGTCATCACCCTGCTGGTCCCTGAGGCCCGCGACGGGTGGCACTACGGCGAGAACGAGAAGACCAGGATGTGAGTTTTAATAAACTTTTGGTCCAGATCCCGCCAAAATAAAGCACTTAAAGTCACAAAATAACAACACAAATCACAGATTCAATCAGGGACATCACTAGGATTTAAAGCCCCCAAGAGAAGCATACAAAATCTTTGCCCTTGCATCTTTTTAGTACTGTATTAGAACAACACAACAACCAGTTAAATTACAGTTAAAGACTTCTTCCATTCTCTTCTGTTGAACAAGAGTTACTGTAATGTTAACTTTAAGACACATTAAAGCTGCATGCTTAGAACAGGCCCTGATTATGTAAATGTGTCTTAAATTGATACCACATCTAATTCCTCTCTCCATTAGATGAGCTGCAGATGTAAAGAATGTCATTTAATTACACCAATTACTGTGCTGTAGATTCAATTAGTGTGATTTTGGTCAGTAATTCAGTAGAACAAACCAAGACCACAGTCAGGTCCAGGTCAAGGTCACCGTCAAGGTCACAGTGAAATCTCACAACATAAATATGAACTTTACCCAAATAACTGTATTTTGTATGTATTTATTCCATCACATTTGATACTAGTTAATGTTCTGTGTTGCTAACATCTTACCAGGCGTGGCTGGTTTCCCTTCTCCTACACCCGTGTGGTCGCCGACAGCGACACCAGCTCCATGAGGCAACTTCGAGTTCACAAGTATGTTTCTGTCCTAAAAATAAACATTGTTGAATGCTGATGTTTTTATTTTGGAGGCATATTTATAATTATCTTACTTTAAGTCAAACTTTGTGTTGTTTTCCAGCCTCCACGGGAAGAGCAGCAGCACCGGCAACCTTCTAGAGAGGGAAGACTTGTCTCACCCTGCCCCCGACTACGGCATCCACGCCCACATGGCGGCGCAGAGCGCTGTGGCGCTGCACGGCCGACAGCAACGCCCCTACAGCGTGGCGGTGCCGGGCTTCTCACAGGTGAGGAGGGGGAGAGGCAAACACACACACACGCACTGGCATCTACACACATATGAGTTCACGCACATACACGAGCTGAGCCGTTAGTTCACATAGACGCATCCCCTCCCCCGCCTCACCTGCAACATCACATGTGGCGGCGACGCTTAATTGCTCAGCAGTGATGTAACGGGAAACGTCTCCGCTGACATTTAAGGAGAACCAGGTTTTTATAATCTGTTAGGACTTGTTTCACATCACAAAAAGTGTTTTTTAAATGTGTTCAACAAACTTAATCTGACCTTCAGATCACCAGAGTGAATCCCTACTGAGCAGATACACTAATAATAAAGTAATAAACTAGTAATAAAGTTGTTATAACATCTTTCATAATCATTGAAAGAGAATGTCAAACAGCTGAAGCTCAAGCTGCTGCTTCTCTGCTGCCCTCTCTTGGCTGCCTGTTGTCATCGCAGCCTTCCAATTTTTTAGATATTAGTTCAAAATAAGTCACGTGACTAAATCTCACCTCCGTCTCTATGGTTACAGCAAGGATTGGAGGAGTACGAGCCGCGCTTCCCCACCAGGTAAGAACCTCCCTTAATATCTGTCTTTTATCGAAACGGAAATCTGCTTCCTGTTCCTGTTTGACTTAAACACGATGAGAAATTATATGACGGTGCTTCCTCTTTGTTTGAGTGCAATTTGGGCGTTTGTTTGTGGGTGGGAAGCCAGTGAGGGAGTGCAGTAAACCAGTAAGATGAAGAACCCAGCACACACCGGGGTTCAAACACTATGTTAACGATAAATATTTATGACACACATGAAGCTGATGAAGCAATATGCCGATGTTTAGTTGTTTCTTGAAAATGTAATTTATCAATAAAGTCTCATCTGCACCGGCACTCCGGTGTGTGACTGGGAGCCACGGGAGGGACTGGGACGTTGGGGGTCACGTAGCTCCAAGTCCAGACCTGCAAACACACAACCAGTATAAAACACTGTGTCTTAGTTTTTTTTCCTTATGCTCTTTTGCGTTTTGCTTTCTGTTCAGTTTGCACTTTTTTGCTCTGATACTAAAGGCGCTAATAGCAGCTAATAAGTGCTAATAGGTGCTAATTGCTGCTAATAGCTGCTAACAGCTATCAGCATGCTGGTTCACTTGGTTTCTGTCTTAAGTTTAAGTTGATTTAAGTTTCCTTTTTGTTTATTAATCTAAATTGACCTCCCAGCCCCCCCCCCCCCCCCCTACCTGCTCATTGACCCCCCCATCTCGAACACCCCCTCACAGTTAATGTGGTGTAAACCATCCTAGATGATGGTTTACACCACATGGTTTACAGAAGATGGTTTTTAGCCTCTTGGGTTTGTTGTCTCATGTTGGGGGGGCGATGTGGTTCCCGTCCCTCCCTCCATGAGTCCTGGTCTTGTTTGCTGCTGTTTCAGCCCACCTGGACGCCTCTCCCTCTCTCTGTCCACAGTTCCACAGAGGGCAAATTGATTTCGACAGTGTGAGGACAGACAGACAGACAGACAGACAGGCACAGACGATGCGATAGCGACAGGGACCCTGCTTGCCCTCATCCTCACCTCCTCCTCCTCCCCCGCCTCCCACTTACGGCAATAAACTCTCCCTGAGCCAATCAATGCAAGGAGGGGGCTCTGGTCTGTACCCCCCACCCCCCTTCCTGATCTCCCTCCTCCGTTCCTGCCGTCCCGTGTTGTCTGACTGGTTGCCGCGACAACAACACAACACCAGACTGTGCCAATATTCAACATCAGTGTGACGGACATTTTCTTCGAGGAAACCGTTTCTCTTGCTCGTCTTTCATGCATGTACATTTCTTTGACATGTTGCTGGGGATTATATTATATTTCCCCCCCAAAGGAAGCTGATTTCCATCAGAACGACGATGTGAAGGAGATTAATGACGTTGATCCCGAAGAGGATTCTTATGTAAAAATAAAAATACAAAAATAGCATTACAATCAATATTTTATCTTTCAGCATTTACCAATAACTGAAACTTTCCATGCTGTGAGGTTTTGTATTCCTCTGAGATGAGAGGCTATGTATCACGAGTAGTGAACCGCTAATGTAAATGTTTAACTTATGATGGGAATGTTGACTGTACATACATGTGCTTGTCATAAATATCTATGATCGGTTTACTTAAAAAAAAAACAACGCACCTTATGAAAGTAATAATCTATATTTCTGACTTTGTGTAACCAATAAGTTCCTGTAACGTTTTCAGTCTCAGTCTTGAGACAGAACCAGGTGCTCGGGGTCCCTCCACCATCGAGTCTGATGTGGATTTAATGCCGAGGCTGGATGGGGTCAACCGGACTCCTCCCTCCGTGAAGCACCAGGCTCCCTGTTAATATGCCCTGAAACATTTATGAAGTTATATATGATTGTGAAATGAATGTAATTCAATGTTTTCGGGCATTTAAAAAAATAAAATTCAGACTTAATCCATTTAGGTTAGGTCTGGTCTGGTTCCTGTAGCCGGGTTAGACCTGATTCCTGAAGTTGTTAGACCTGTTTCCCGTTCTGACATATAATTAATAAATTATATTTTTATGGCAATTTAAGACTTCAAATGATTGTCAATAACAAACATGCTGAGGACTTTAAATGAGGCATCAGCAGTATTACTTTAGTGGAAAGGGGTCTTGGTGTTCAGGTCTATCCGTGGCTCATATTAATGGTGCAGCCTTGAAGGGGGGAGGAGTTATTCTGACGTCGGAACCTCATTCAGCCTTCTTGTACTGTTGATTTTTTAAAAACAAGCCGTTTTCAAGATAAAATAAAGTGTTTGTCTGATTCTGTCTGTGATAAATAAAGATGCTGGTCTGCTGGTCTGTACGTGGGTCCAGTTGTACGTGGGTCCAGTTGTATGTGGGTCCAGTTGTACGTGGGTCCAGTTGGTGTCTGTCTCCACTAACCACTGTCCCTCTGTCCACTGACCGGCCCACTGGGACCCGGTCTTCTAAATCTTAGGCTCCTCACCAAAGGTCCCACTCTGCAAAAAATGTCTGTCTTTAGCAAATATTTGATGAAGTGATGCATCTTCAAATTGTGTTTTTTCTCCAAATATTGAAAAATGACTTTGACAATGATTGCTAAGATGCTATCGTCTTACGCCCCTGACTGGCTGTGTTCTGGTTTTCACTTTTAAGTCCTGACAGATATTTTTTGCAGTGTAGAAACGTTTCCCTGCTGCATATGTCGGCCATCTTTGTCTGTGACCTCAACTCTCATCTTCCCCCTTCAGCTTTGCCAACCCCCCCTTTTTTTTCCATCTCTGTTTTGGTGAATTTAGAGACAAAAGTCGTGTGCAAACGACTGGAAGCTGCCAGTGTTTCTTCTTTCTCCACTAAAATAAGCTCCAAGGTTCGACTGCCATCGCTGCAGAGGAAGCACACCAACCACTCGTGGCCAAATAACTCCGACGTCAACCCATGTGCTTTTATTTTGAAGGGTTTTGCTGTCAGAGGATAAACCATTTTAAATTGTACAGAAAATTTATGGACATGCATGCTTTGGGGGCACCAAAATGTTTAACATTGATGACCTCAAATGTATGGTGAATTTCTAAAATAAATTAATTCAGCTGGACATTTTCGGTTGTTTCTGTTCATTTGTTGTGGAGACTGTCAGGAAGAATTCAGCCGTTCAAATTTTATGTTAAATAGGCTTTTCATTTCTCTAAATTGCCCTTTGAGGTCAAGTATGTGGTTTTCTTCTGCTTTTTTAGTTTTCTTTTTTAGCTTCCTGAGCGTTTCTTCAGAGATGAATGAGCATTCCTTTAGGGAACAATGAGCATTCCTTTAGGGAACAATGAGCATTCCGTTAGGGAACAATGAGCGTTCCTTAAGGAAGAATGAGCGCTCCTTTAGGGAACAATGAGCGTTCCTTTAGGGAACAATGAGTGTTCCTTTAAGGAACAATGAGCGTTCCTTAAGGAAGAATGGGTGTTCCTTTAGAGAAGACTGAGCGTTCAATAGGGAAGAATGGGCGTTCCATAGGGAAGAATGGGCGTTCCATAGGGAAGAATGAGTGTTCCTTTAGGGAACAATGAGTGATCCTTTAGGAAGAATGAGTGTTCCTTTAGGGAACAATGAGTGATCCTTTAGGAAGAATGAGTGTTCCTTTAGAGAAGAATGAGCATTCAATAGGGAAGAATGGGCGTTCCATAGGGAAGAATGGGCGTTCCATAGGGAAGAATGAGTGTTCCTTTAGGGAACAATGAGTGATCCTTTAGGAAGAATGAGTGTTCCTTTAGGGAACAATGAGTGATCCTTTAGGAAGAATGAGTTTTCCTTTAGAGAAGAATGAGCATTCCTTTAGGGAACAATGAGCATTCCTTTAGGGAACAATGAGCATTCCGTTAGGGAACAATGAGCATTCCTTAAGGAAGAATGGCCGTTCCATAGGGAAGAATGTGTGTTCCTTTAGGTAACAATGAGTGTTCCTTAAGGAAGAATGAGCGTTCCTTTAGAGAAGAATGAGCTTTCCATGAAGGAACAATGAGCTTTCCATGAAGGAACAATGAGCTTTCCTATGGGAACAGTGAGCATTCCTCAGGGAACAATGAGCATTCCCCATGGAACAATGAGCGTTCCTCGGGGAACAATGAACGTTCCCCAGGGAATAATGAGCATTCCTCGGGGAACAATGAGCGTTCCTTTAGAGAAGAATAAGCTTTCCTGTTGGGAACAATGAGCGTTCCTTAGGGAAGAATGAGGGTTCCATGGCGAACATTGAGCGTTCCATGGGGAACAATGACTGTTCCTCGGGGAACAATGAGCATTCCTCGGCGAACAATGAGCGTTCTTTGGGGAACAATGAGCGTTCCATAGGGAAGAATGAGTGTTCCATAGGGAAGAGTGAGCTTTCCTCAGGGAACAATGAGCATCCCTGTCTTATAGTACCACTCTGTTGATCCTCCTCCTGCTTTAGCACTTCGACAAGCGGTTTCCCTCTTCATGCCGACACATCTGGGAGTCGGTTCCCACCATAACCCCCCACCGGCCTGGTTGCATGTACAGTTTGTGTGTGTGTGTTTAGTAGTAGTAGACTACATCCTTCCTGACCTGCCATAAACCCACCGACCTGCTGCTCCTGCTGCTGCTAGCAAAGGTACCTTCTTAACTCAACTCTGTGTTTGTGTCCTGATCGCAGCATATTCACTTTATAATTAGTTTTATGTTACAGTGTTGTGGTTTATGTGCTTGTATGTTTTCTTTTTGTGTCCTGTATTTTGATTTACATTTATTTGGTTCATAATGTACATGATAATGCACAGCAGTTGCTTTGACCTGTCATTGATTTCACAGTGTGTAGTATGAAAATATTAATACTTTAAAGTCATTCATGTGTCGGACCTGTAACATGTAACAACATGCTGCTGTAAGAACACATAGTATACAGTGATTATATAGTGTTAGAGTATAATGTGTTGGCTTTTTATCTGAGGAGTTTGTTGACCTGTAGGGCCTGTTTCCTTGCAGCTCTGGGCCGGATTTCGCCCGCTTTTGAGTGACCCGACCCCATCGTGAGTCACTGACCTGGTCCTATAGGGTCCCTCAGGGTCCTTCAGGGTCCCTCAGGGTCTTTCAGTGTCCGTCATCATGAAACGCTGCTTCATTGTCATGTTGGCTTTGGGTGTTGTGTAGTGGCTTCTGGGTTATTTCCATCACTTTATGTAATAGAGTATATTAATAACCATAAATACTAGTACTTTCGGCATTATGCATGTCTTTTTTTTTTACATTATCCGCACACTTTTCTGTATGTGACTACGTTTTTCTTTGCATGACACGTGATATTTTTCTTTACTTCACTGCTTTGGTTGCTGAAAACAAGCTGAGTCATTCTGTGCTGTCTTTGACCTTTGCATGACCTTTGCATGCCCTTTGCGTTATGCATAATTCATTAATGGGACTAAATGTTTTTTTCATTGTATTTCCCTCCTCCCAGGAGCGATCCTCCCATCGAGCCGGCCGTGGAGGCCCCGGCCAAACCGCCACTTTCTGATGATGATTATAATGATGATGATGAGGAGGAGGAGGAGGAGGAGGAACAGGTGGAGAACGACGTCCCTGAAGAAGCTCACTATGACTCTGTGGAGAAGGCCTCCACCCCCCCGGGGGAGTACTGAACTCTCCCCTCGGTGAAAACCGGCTGCAGGTGGATCTCTGCTGCAGAACTCTGATTCAACCGCAGGATTACAGTAGTGCTGCTTCATAATGAGAATCATCAGGCAAATAATTCACCAACAATTACCGTAATCTCTGTACTAGTTGACACATGAAGTAAATAACAGCTGGAATTGATTTTAGATTTGATTCAAGCAGGAAAGCACATTTCAATATCCGGCTTTGCCAACAATCTTTTTCCTCTCAGCTGTATTTCTGGAAAAGCTCTTGCTCACGTTTATGGGTCATATTCGTCCAGAGGAGAAGGTTCCTCTGAGGTTGGATGTTTCAGCAGATGATGAAACAGATGTAGTGAACCAGAGGAAATAGACTAGCCGGAATAATCAGCTGTATCTGTAGAAGAAGTTTGTGCTGAGTGATGAAGAGCACACGACTCTTACTGCTGTATGCTCAACTAACCTAAATCCTACATTCTGTAGTATTAGTCGCACCGACGGTAATGACGTACTGAACCGGTTCTCACATTACACTGATTTGATGTTTGATTTATATTCAAACATCTGTAGACGTTTTAAAAAATGTTCTTCAACTGAGAATTTAAATCAACGAGAGAGAGATAAATGATTGATCATGTTTAACATATGTTATGTAGTGAGACAAGCGATCAGGTTCACACCAATACAGGTTATTAGTGATGTAATCATTTTTAAAAAATGCACCTCTAGTGGATAATTTGGGTTTTGCAGGTGTCTAGATGCCTCCACTGAACACAACGGAGCATAATGAAGTTTGCTTTGTAACAGAAACGTCTTCTTGATTGCATAAACACAGTTTTCTCTGAAGAAATAGTCCCAGATATAACAGATTATCCAGAGTTACAAGGACACAGATGTTACTGTTGTATTTCTTTTTTTTTTTAATGGATGAATATTTAAATTCTGCGAGCACCTTTTAAATGAAACCCTTATTTCCTTCATTGTGTTGTGGTGAAGAAACTCAGAGGTGTGTAATATCTATACACCACGAAAGGTCAATCAGAGTGAACTCATCTTTAATCCGGCCTCCTGTTAATCTGATGGAGGTTAAATTTAATCACTGTGACTTTTCCTTTTACGATTCATGAAATAAAGACTGAGGTTCGAGAGGTTGAAAGTCAATTTTTTTTTTGAAAATGTACTCTGATTTTAAATATTAGAAGCGAGACTGAATGTATGATCGTGTTTGTTGCTTTCAATGAAACGATCTTCTGCTGTAACTCTGCAGAACGGACCGTACATGTAAGTAAAGCTCAGTTTGAATGTGAAAGGTTCTTGCCTCATAATCATCAGTTCATATTAGAAAGAGCAACTGCACTTTAAATCCTTTATGTAGAAAAACCTGTACCATGTGATTTGATGGCAAACACAGTGTCTGGTTTTAAATTTTAATTTTGAGAATAAAGAATCAAGTAATTTCCCACATTGTGCTGTTTGTCTTGTATGTCGCCTCTCTGTGTTCAGGTAATCGTAGACGTACATCCTTGTCATGATTGATTTGATTGATGTGATAGGTGATCAGGAAGTCCCTCCTCCACATGATGGCACCAGCAATATCCATCGCCGTACAGGTATATATACCCATAATAGTATAGCACATCATAAAATATTAAACAAACAATATTTCTTCCAAAAATTTAAATATGTCAAAAAAATACTCCTTAATATGAATACAACCTATAATGAGCAAATATAAATCTGTCTATTTGTTTAATATTATGTTGTGAAATTGTGATGTAGAAATGCCAATATAGAATTAAAATATGAATCTGTCAACAATTATTATTTTAATGGATTAGCATTGTATAAATACATAATTACAAAGTACTGTTACATCTGGCACTATAGGCTGCACTACACATTATTATTGGTCCGGTTAAATAAGGAACACAATTTTATATGATATGTAATAGAGGGTCCCTTGATACTATGATACAAAGTCATAGTGTAGTGAGCTTGGCTGGTATTGCCATATATATTAGAAATTCCAACGGTCTGACTTCTAACACCATCTTGAAGCTTAAAGGTTCCTTGTTACTCCTAAGTGAGATGTGAAGATAAGATGAGGTTAGTTTCGGTTTAAATATGAATCATTTTTAAGTTAAACACGACACAAACACTGTAGAAGACTATAAAACCGAATTTCAAATAAATAAAATGACTAAATATAAATAACTAAAACATGAGAACCCTTCATGATTATCAGCAACATTATCAGGGAAGGTCCAGAGATTCCTCTGGAGTCACTAGAACACTGGAAGTGATTGCAGAAGGACACAAGTCCATTGAGGAGGATCACCGTCTTCTAAGAATCGAGCATCCATCAAAATGGCCATGAAGAAAACCTTCAAGGATCAGAAGCCAGACGCCAACAATAGCTCTGGTCTTCCAGCGGTACCCTCGCTTTGTGGATCTGCCAGCCTTGGTAAGTTTCAGCCTATTGTATTGCCGATACACACCTGGAGTCTAGATAGATATTGGCTTCAGTCATTGAATGTATGCAGTTTGTTTTGGTGCTTCAGAGTCACACTGTCCACCTCCTGTTGCATCAGGAAGACAAAATAATATTTGCTAAAAGGAAGATCTGAAGATCTGTTAAGATGTGTAAAACAGACTTTATTTATATTTGATAGAAGGTACAGAAAGTAATGATGTGACCAGGTCAGTGTGGGGGCACATGTTACTGACAGCATCCCTTTGTTTTTGTGTTTCAACCAGGCCAAAGCTCCTGTAATGTTCCTCCTGTCCATCTCCATGACAACACCGATGTTGCCCCTGAACCACAACACAACATCTCTTTGGCAACAATAAAACATAAGAACCTTCCCTTCTGTACAGGTACAGTACAGCAATAATCTTAAAATTATTTTTTGTCGAGATACAAAAATATTACGGACAGCTGTCTAGATGGTTCTATGCTAAACTGTTACAGAATCGTAAAGCCTGGAAAGGCAAACAAACAATTAGAGGACGTGACATGTTGATCGTAAGACGTTCTGGGTGACCTTCATGTCACTCTGTTACATTTATGCACAAAAAGCAAAGCGTTGGAACATTTCAACGTCATGACATCAACTCTCGTTGCCTTTTTAACATTGAATTTGATCTGAGCAACGTGACTCAACAAGTTTTTAAAAATATTTCAGCAAGTAAATCTCAGTATGTTTCTGCTTAGATTTGTCCCTCTGTTTTATATGTAAATAATCCAACTTTTAACGCCTTTGAACAAACCAAACAGTTCAGCTCAATACCAGAATCGTAGTACAAAACTGCTGCAGGCCGATAAACAGCGGCAGTGTGTCAGGAACAGTAGAGTCAGGCAGCTTTCCTCATTTCTCTAACAAACACAACGTGGTACGAATGGATGTGTAATGTGCTGATTTACAAACACAAAAGTATTTTTGTTCAGACTGATCTCTAAGCAGACAAAAATCAAATTTAACAACATTTTTAATTTTCAATTAAATTTGAAATATGATCATATACTGACCGAAATGCATTTGTGGGAAGTAACGAAGTACAAATATTCGTTACTGTACTAGAAAGGGTCCGGCCTGGGGACTCCATCGTTTTACCGGGGTACTTCAAAGCCCACGTGGGAAACGATGGAGACACCTGGAGGGGCAAGATTGGAAGGAACGGACTACCCGATCTGAACCCTGCTGGTGTTTTGTTATTGGACTTCTGTGCTTCTGTGTCATGGACTGTCATTAACAAACACCATGTTCTAACATAAGGTTGTATGTTTTGGACACTCAGGTGAAGAGAGGAGCAGGGCTGTCCACCAATCACCACCTCGTTGTGAATGGGTCAGATGGAGGGGGAAGCTGCCGGCAGACCTGGTAAACCCAAACAGGTCTTTAGGGTTGGCTTAGGAGATCTTCAACTCACACCTCCGGCAGTTGTTCATGCATCCGGGGGGAGGTTGGGGACATGGAGCCCGACGGGTCCGTGTTCAAAGTCCCGTTTTTGAAGCGGACTAGTACCATCATGACCCAACTCTCAAACAACTGTAAGATGATGGATGGATGGATGGATGGATGAATGGATGGATAGTTAAAAAACAGCCAGTAGAAATGTCCTTCATAGGGATACTTTTTTCTTTCTACTTTGAGTTCATTTCAGAACTAGTACTTTTGCACTTTTGCTTGAGAAGTTGAATCAGTACTTTCTCCATAGTATTTTTTAACACAAGTATCTGTACTTTTACTTGAGTCACGCTAGTGAAAATTTGTTTGCATTTGGTGTGAACACAACATAACAAGGAATCTATCCCTTTAATATGTCCATTGTGGATATTGTTCCAAACTAACAAATATTACTGCTTTCTGGCAATATTGACTTTCTCGGTCTTTGCATCAATGCAAACCTTGATTTGACTGGTGTTTAACTCAGAGTTAAATTCTTAATTAATTATTAAACGACTCTTGTTTCAAATTAGTCTACTCTAATCTAACCTAACCATACATAGCTTTATTTGGAAAAACCTATCAAACCTTTAAGAAAAGTTAAATCTGAAATTCCTTCCTTCCGTCCCTTTCACTGAAGTGACAAATGTTGTGCCTGATGTTAACTACATATATTGGTTGTGATGGCGGTGCTGGCACTCAATTTGGTCGAGAGAAGAGCCACATGCGTGAGACGGTACAGTAGTGGTCCTGATACAAACGAAAAGTCACACAAATATCACATTGTCCAGGTTCGATCAGCTGTTTCCTCAAAAAAAGAATACTATAAGCAGATATGACCCATTAAAATTCCCTTTGCTTCCTTGTTTCACACGAGCATGTCCTTTGTCTCTTAATGAACCCAAATTTTACCATAATATAACTTGTGATGAGGAAAGTGGTTTTCCTAAAAAGTGCAAAGTCTGTGGAGCTGTACAGTCCCGTTCAAAGTGCTCATTCTGCGATGAAAAGCTGAAAGTTTGACGTCTTTTACTCCACGGCCATTTGCACAACAGTTAACTGTTCTATTTCCTTATGTCCAGGCGCTTCCACTCTCTTGAAAGCTCCCCATCGTAAATTAGAAGTGAAAGAGGTGGAAAATGTGATTCTGTCCTTCCATTGTGTCTCTTTAATCTGAAAATATGCACAATTCAAAGTTTCCCCTGCTTTCATAGATTCTTTACATCATACATACAGTATAAATTAATGTTATATATTAACCATTCTCTTCGGTATTCTAAACAGCTTAGTTCAGTAAGACGGACCTTCCAAAGGTGTCCACAGGCGGTAAAGAGGCACTGTCTTGTGTTTCTAAAACCTGACGTTGAAAACTAAATTAGAAGTCATGCTAGCAGGCCAAGTTGTTGTCACGGAGAGGCAGTAAGAATCCACAGCTCGTTATTCAATGTCGCCGTCCTCGCTGCTTCCTGCAGAACACAGAATGAGACGGAGAGGATTAATGGACAAAAGGACTCTTTACAAGGTATTAGCTGTCTTGCTCTTCCCAAATTTTGGCAGATTCTTATTAAATTGGACCGTTACATTTTACTGTGATTCAGTCTGTGGCAGCATATTGTAGCCAAGAGTCTTTAATAGGCCAGATTAAATCTAATACAAGATTAAAGTAGCATTTTAATAACCATTTGTGGTTAAATGTGCCCATACCAGGCTTAATTAAAAAAATAAATAAAATGAAACATCAGAGGAGCCAAGTTTTAGTTTTTTAAACTAGGATGATAATAATTTTCATTAAAACGGGATCACACCTGCAGCCATTCTATTTAAACTCCGGTTCTTCAACCAGTATGAATAGTAAATATGAATAGTATAGATTATTGAAAAAGTCACGTAAAAAGTCATAATATTGCATGTCGAAAAGTCATGGTATAGTATGTTGAAAAAAGTCTTGAAAACACTCATGAAGAAAGTCATTGTATAATGAGTCGAAAAAAGTAATCAAAAGACTCATAGTATAAAATGTCGAAAAGAAGTCATGTAAAAAGTTATTGTATGGTAAGTCGAAAACAAGCCAAGAAAAAAAGTATTAGTTTATTATGTCCAAAACAGTCATGAAAAAAGTACAAAGTATAGAAAGTAGAAAAAAAGTCATAGTATAGTATGCTAAATGTCACATTTTAATTGGCAGAACTGAGACAATAATAGCTAATACAAATGTGTTTTTGTAAAAAAAAGTGCTTCAGAAGGCCAGGATAAGGTGCTCTAGATAATAGCCAGCTCAATATGTTTTCTTTTGTTTTGTGTTCACAGTCATTAACGGTGAATTTATATTCAGACAATAAAATATATCAGACTTGTGAAGTTAAAGACATAAGCATCTCCAACCCCCCAAATTAGATACTTTTATGTGTGAAGTCAGTGAACACTCATCCCCAATAAAAAAAAAAACATATCCGTTATGAGGAAATATGCGTTGTTGTCTAGAGCTGACCCACCTCCGGCCGAGTCCATGTCAGAGTCCGAGATGTGAGTGATGGAGAAACGGGACACGCTGGAGGGGGAGACGGTGAAGCGGGAGTACTGGACGGCTGGTTCGGGGTCTGGAGCTTTGGGGATGGAGCGAGATGGAGGGGGGGAGTCCGAGGCCCCTGAGGATGTCGGCAGAGGAAGCAGAGGGAAGTCATCCTCCCACTCATAGCCTGCACCTGAGAGCAGACAGTATTAGATATTAGGTTTTTATCTCATATTAAACAATAAGACAACACTATTATTTAAAAAAAGAAACATGGTCTTGTACATACTCTCCTCGGAGACGTTCCCGTCTGACGAGTCATCCGAGGCGCTGAGCCTTTCTTGGGATTTGCTGTGTGAACTCTTACACTCTGCTCCTACAGGGAAGCTTTGCTCAGCCAGCTCTTTAGTTGGGCTTTCCTAGTAGAGCAGAAGAAACTATAATCACACTCTTTAGATACACTGACGAATAAAGCACAGCCAGTACAGTTTAACTGGCTTATAGGATTGCTATAGCTAATGTTAGCTAACTTCCAACTGCAAAAAAATAGCATTAGTTCTGACTCGAACTGCCATTTACTCTATATGAATAAAAAAACAAAAGGTCTGAAAAGTAAAATCTTCTAACCCTAACCCATATTCAACAGCTAAATCTGAGTCGGGGGTTTAGATATGAAATATATAAATGACACCAGAACATACCCTCTCTGCCACTCACCTGATCAAACATATAGACTGTGACATCATCAAAAAAAGACACTGTCTTCTTCTTGCTCTCCAGCTCCTCATCCAGGTTCTCCGTCGTGAGCAGCGTCGGCATCTTGAGGAGGCTGCGCAATTTGTGGTTTTGACTGTTGTCGCTCACCACTATGGGCACCATGTGGCACTCGTCCTCGCTCTCCTCGCCGCCGCTTTGCTCCTGCACGCTGTAGCTTCGCAGATCCTCATCCGACTCGTCACTGTCGTCGGTTTCGCCACCTTCCTTGTCCGCCTCTTCCCCTCGGCCATCGGTCGCAGGGAGCGGAGGGGGAGGGGTGGACGGAGGTGGAGGAGAGGATGAAGAAAAGCGCCTGGTGCTGGCTGTGTGCTGCAACTCAACCTCTTCTTTGGGTAAAGTTTGCAGAATTTCGCCGGATATCCTCCTGATCTCTGGCTCTTCCTCCTCCTCCACCTTCATGTTGGAGGTACAATCTCCATTCAGGGCCCCAAGGGCCTCTTCCATGGCCCCCACCACCTCTGCTGCCCAGTCTCCGAGGGATGAGCCCTCTTCTTGAGATGGCCATTCATCCAAACCCCCCTCTGTAACTAAAGCAGCGTCAGAGGGTTCCACAGGGAGCCCCAGGACCTCATCCTGGACAAGGTCTTCTGTCAAATATGTGTCCATCTCTGGTGGAGAAACGGTTTCTCTTCCTCCTGTTGATATGTGTTTCATTTTTACTTTCATGTCTGTGTTCACTACAGTGTCGGTCAGTACTTCCTCCACCTCCTCCTCCACCTCCTCATTCTTCCTCTTCTCACCCTTCCTTCCTCCCATGTGTTGTTCCTTTTCAACATTGTCTTCATCTCTGACTCTCTCTGGTAGTTCTTCCCCATCGTCCCTAGACTGCCTTTCATTCTCAAAGTCTGAGAAGTAGGCTGAGTCTCTGTATGGAGTTTTATCACTCAGCGGTAACAGGACGTGGTCTCCCGTCTGTGAGGCTCCGAGGGCCAAATCTTCAGCCAGTGATAATTCAGCCTCTGTGGGCTCTACTTGATCCTCGACCCCATGCTCCTCCAGCTCATTGTCCTCCTCCAGGTTGGTATCAAGGGCAGGCTTTCCCAAAGGTTGTTCCCGGGGTTCATGAGGCTCTTTGGGTACGAACTCTGGGCTCTCGTTGTTTTCTGTGTCGTAGCCGCTGTCCATAGCTTTAGGTGAGCTGGACGGATGGGAGGATGCGGGGCTGAAGCCTTCACAGGATCCAGCTGCAGATGGCAGATCCATGGAGTCCATAGAGTCAGGAGTTCCCACCTGCTTCTGTAGCGACTTGAAAGCCGGAGAGGCGCTCAGTTCGCCGGATTCATCTGCAAAGATACCCGAAGTAACGTCAGTTATATCATCCGTGATGTCATCATCCTCGTCATCGTCGCTGCAGTCGAGGATGTCGGCAAGACTGATGCTGGATCCCCCTTGGTCCACGCCACTGTCACCAGTCTGACTCAACTCTGACTGCGGATCTGTGAGTGCCACCATCACATGCATGTTATCAGCAGGAGGTGGAGTGGTTGCAGCCGTCGTCAGGGTCACCTGCTCTACTTTAGGCTCTGTCGGCTTTTGCATGATAGGATTTTCTTTGATTACGTCCTCCCTTTTGTCTTTGAAGAGCGCCTCATCAGTTGTAAGCTCAACATACTGGTCTCTGCTCTCCTCGGTCTTTATCAAGGGAGGTTTGGCTACGATGGGACCGCCTGGAGCCGGTGAAAGATTGATCATCTCGTCATTGCTTGGGATGTCAATGGCCTTATCGCCGACGTAGCTGCTGTGGCTGTAGTTGTGACTGTAGCTGTTGTTTCTGACATGCAGGCCTGTAAGCGGGTCAACAAAGTGTGAGTGACAGCACTCACCCGATGCCGGCGCCTGAGTCTCTGCCTCGTGGCACAGGTAGATGTAGGCATTGCAGTTGTCTGAGGGCACCATGGCGTGATGTTTACTCAGACTGAGGCAGACACTGTTGTCTTTGGCCTGGTGGGGCTCTAGATAGTCGATGGGTTTGGGTAGAGAGTGGAAGGCCAGGCTGTGGTCCTCCGGCCACGAGTCCTCAATGTCTGTACTCGGCATGGTGTAGTGGAAGTCTACATAAGCATCCTGTCTGCAGCTGGCACGTCTTTGGTGACCTACACTGTGGCGCTGTTTTGAAGGCCAAGTGTTGCAGGTGTGTCTCTCAACAAATATGTCCTCTTCTTCCTCCTCCTCCGTATCACTGTCTCTGTGCCCGATGAAGAGCGCCCCCTCTGTCTCCATGTTAATGCTGACAGAGTGGCTGTGAGGCCTGGTGTGACTGGGCATGGTCTTCCTCAGGGAGCCCATCATGTCGTAGTAGCCCCCTGTCACATTTGTTCCGATGATGGAGGTCTGACTTGTGTCCAGGTATGTGTCCCTGTAGGCGTGTTGAGGTGCACCGCTGATGGCGGGGGTAATACCAAGTGGATTCTCCAACTCACCCAAGGCCTGTCGCAAGCTCCTTGACCCCCAGCTCTCCTGATGACGCTCACTGGAGCGATCACGTGCCATCAGATAGTGATTCATTCCAAAGGGGGGTGAATGCTCATAGTAATAACCTCCATCTCTGTCTTTGTAGGACACATAGTGGCTAGACTCCCAAGGCCTTAGTGGGCTGCTGTCCAACACTTGCCCTAAAAGAGGCTCCATTGTCAGGGAGATAGCAGGACTTGAGTCATTTGAGTCGTAAATATCTGCCTTGTGGATATCTGCCGACCAATAGGGAGCCATGTTCTTAGCTTGGGACGGGCAGGCCATGCATTCGCCTGAGTCGGCACTCCCAGTAAGAAAGCTCCCACTGCTGCCCTGGTAGTCTGGGCTATAGGAGCACATAGTGTAGTCGGGATCCATGTTACAGTCTACCGGCTCTTCGATACGGATGTAGTATTCACTGTTCACTGAGGGGCTGTGGGCACTGAGGACGGGGAGCACGCCCGGAGTACGGAGATGTTTCGATTGGTAGTAAGGAGGAGAAACTCCATGGCTGAGGCTTTCCATCGGGCAGCCTCCCACAATGCCCCCTGGTGGGTAAAAGGCTTCCTGACAGTGATGGTTGACCTGACCTAGACTACTGGAGGAGTCTGGAGCCCGATATGGCTGGTCTGCTCTGGCTTGCTCCCACTTGTACTCGAAGTTCAGGCCATGGCTGGTCTCAGTGACTGTAAGGACATCATCCCCGGACTCCCCCGAGTTGTAGCCATCACCAGCTGAAAACTGCTCCAGGAGAGGGAAGGAGGAGGTGGTTGATGAGGGGTCTCGCGGGATCACTGAGGCGCTACGGTGGCTGTTGAACACGGTGTTGGGACGCAGGGAGTTCCATCGCCTCTCAAAGTCCTCTTCGGCCTCGCTGGCCCCCTTGGCACACAGGTAGCTGAGCAGCAGGTGGACTTCCTCTGCGTTGGGTCTCTGGTCTGGCTGGAGCCAGCAGAACTGCATCACCTCATACCTGAGCAGCCCGAAAGAAAAAATAGTCAGATACCCAAGATATAAAAAAAAACATGCAATGTGTCAAATCTAAAAAGAGAATGAATCAAGAATATCCAAGTGGATAAAAAGTCCCAAATAATTGGAATCAAAACCAGCCGAATCTGCAGAAGAAATGCGAATCCACTCATTGCTCTACTCTGAATGTTTGTCCTCCACCTCAAGAATGTTTGAGTATTTGAATGAAGTGTCTCACCAGCGCTCGGCCAGCGGCACCTTAAGCAGGGGTTTGGGCAGTCGCAGCTGCTGCTCCCTCAACGCGTAGGTCAAAACCTGTCTGTCGGAGTAGTGTCTGTAGGGCTGGTTGCCCAGCTCGAACAGCTCCCAGATGGTCACACCTAGAGACCTGAGAACGAAGACCATAGAGGATCACAAAACTGCAATCAGGACATCCCTGGGAATTCATCTAGTCCCTCAATCCCTTAATCATTTCTTGATCTCGCTTTCTTCATGTTTTAATTTTTGGACTTGCTCTTTAAATCTGTCAGAACTTCAGAATTCAGTTTCTTACAAAAAAAAAGAAATACTTTTTTTTACAACTTTAATCCTGATTCCTTTTCAACAAAATGCAACATTAATAATACTAGAATGAACAATAGTACAATGTACCATTAAAATGTCTACATTTGTTGTATTTCTAATAAAGGCTAATAAAGTCCCATTCTCTCCACGATATATATTAAAACTATTCTTTATGGAATCTTGCATGCATCTTTGTGTGTGTGTGTGTGTGTGTGTGTGTGTAAGTGTGTGTGAGTGAGTGTGTGTGTGTGTGTCTGTCCGTCCTACCACATGTTGCTGTGGGGGGTCTGGTCGGCCACCAGCAGGTTTCCATGCACCTCGTCCACCAGCTCCGGAGCCATCCAGCGCAGCGGCACGAACATCTGGTCGGACGTCACGTAGTAGTCGTCCTGAAGGACAGACGTCGGAGACAGAAAAAGGTCACACTTTTACATCAGCTACACAGTGAAAACAACAATGATACCTAACTAATGTATTTGGGCGGAATAATCATTTGGGTGGAGTAAATTCTAGATAATTTTTGCAGCTGGGACTCATTAACGAATCATTGTTTTCATTAATTCAACAGTGTTTCACCATCTAGTTGTTACATGGCAGCAAACTGCACCGGGATCAGATTTTTATCTCGCCTATTTCTTTTCCCAAATCCTCTGAAAAAATAAAATAAAATGCATGCTTATGTTTACTGTGTGCATGTTTTTTTATTCTGATAAATGCACCTTGTACTTGCTCTGGGCTAGACCATAATCTCCGATCTTCACCGAAACATCAGCAGTCAACAAACAGTTCCTCAAAGCCAGGTCACTGGTTACAGAGAAGGAGGAGGAGGAGGAGGAAAACAGCTGTTAAAAAACTTCAATATTTATAAACAGACAAAACCAGACCAGAACATTGCAGGAATCAGATTTCCTGAGGCCTGAAGTCCTGCATGCAAAACACTGATGAAGATGAAATAACTTCTGTTTGAGAGTTGACCTAGTTCCACCATGCTGACTCTGGAAGGTGCTGCAGATGGAGTGAAGGCTGCTCTGGAGTCGAGGGTCACCGCCTGCAACAAAATCACTGATGCTGGAGTCTGTAGCGCCACTCAGGCAGCACCAGGATGTTGTTCCAGGCAGCAACCAAGAAGCAAACAAGACATTTTACTGGTTGTAAAAAGACTATTTTGACATGCGTTTTTCTCATATTTTATCTCAGATACTTTTTCTCGCTACCTGTGAGCGAAGTTGTGTTTGTGCATGTGCACGAGTCCCGATGCGATGTCACAGGCCATCCGTTGGAGCATCAGGGGCTCTGGGGTCATGGTTTCTGAGGACCTGCAGCTTCGGAGGTAACCCTTCACGTCCCCCTGGACACAGCAGACAGAACAAAACCTGTGTGTTACAACCTCCGACCACTGGGGGGAAGTCTTGTCATAGCAATTTGCTTTAAAGGGGCCAAGAGTCACCCATCTTTCGTATGAGGATCTGGATTTGAAATATTTGGGATGAGCAGAATTATCTCCTTGAGTCTTCATCCTCCGTCTTAAAAACTCAACGTTGGCTAAAGACGTTACTATTTTTATAGTGAAATACAATTTTACTGTGAACAGTATATTTCATGAGATATCGCTGATATATACCACTTTCCCTGTAGAGTTTAATTATAAACTGATAGATATGAAATGGAAGGAAGCCAGAAACATCATTGTTAAATCCGATAAGTCGTCGTGAAACGTCTTAATGTAGCCAAATATTAACAGCAGCTGCCAACTAATTAACAAAAAGGCTTCTTATGAGAACTTTTCAATCCATTTAATGCGTCACACGTTCTTCTTCTCCTCAGGGGACCCAGTTGTTACCGTCACCTCATATTATCCTGAAAAGGTGAACCAGCCATTTAGAAGAGATACATGTTTGATACATCACTACTTTTAAGCACATCTGTTTAACATATACACATGTTAAATATGACCAGGTAAATACATTCAGGTGATCCATTAATGGGAACGACTTAGTTACAGAATAAAATGCAAACTTTGAAAAGGTCAAAGTACTTGACCTTGTTTTCATAAATTACAGCTCACAGCGGATTATTTAATGCAGATCGTAAAGTTAATCAGGATCCTTTTCATGACACATCATTTTAACTCATAATGTGACTCTAAGTAGAATTAAACACTGAAACAGACTACTGATGGGGGGGGGGGGTATGACACAAACTAAATGGAGCTTTCCGGACACTGAGCAGGAAACCAAAATATGATATTTAATATCTGTGAGACTTTGTTGGTAGAGCCAGATACTCACCAGTGGACAGAACTCCATCACCAGCAGGTACGGGGTCACCTCAGTGCACTGGGCCAGACACTGCAGCAGGGCCGGATGCTGGAGGGCCCTGGGGAGCAGAGGAGCATCATGGGATTGAGGTTTGACACACGACAGGAAAAACGTTTACCATTCTGCGTGAGTAAAATGTAACGTTGTATAAACATATATCTCCTTCTGTCATTTGGAGGTTTAACAGGACGAGTTCCAAATCCTCTAAATCAGAGGTCTTCAACGTTTGTCAGGCCAAGGACCCCCAGGCCTATAGTGACAAAGTGGAAGGACCACCTAGTATAAAATTGTGTTGCTTATTAAAGTGGGCCAATAATAATGTGTAGTGCAGCTTTTAGTGCCATGTGTAAAAGTACTTTGTAATGATGTTTATATACAATGCTAAGCCATTAAATTAATTGTCGACAGATTCCTGTATTTATAGAATATATTTTAATTCTATATTGGCCTTTCTACATCAAAATTTTACGACAGGGTTTGCTTATTATAGGTTTATGTTCATGTGAATTTTTGGAAGAAAAGTTTGGGATCAAAATCGGTTGAAGATGCTCTAAACCAACAAAAACCAGAAGAAACCCTGAACGTGAGCGTCTACGCAGACGATGACATGCTATGACTGGCCATAACACTCATGTTAATATTTGAATGTAAAATATGAATTGAACTTCAGTCGTCTAATGATAAATTGGAGGGAAAACAAGAGGAAAAGTAAAAAGAGGCTAAAATGAAAATACTTGAGTAACGTTTCACCAAGGTAAGAGAAGAAGAGGAATCCTGAACGTTTACCGGAAAGGCTGCACCTCCTCCAGGAAGTGCATCTGGTCCTGCACGCTGCCGCTGGCCTTCAGCTCCTTCACCACCACCTGGGTGGTGTTCAGACCCGCGTTCACCTCCCCCAGCAATACCTGCAACAGCAGACGGAGACGGGTATACGCACGGCGACAAACGGACGGACATTACCACGCAAACAAACAGAGCCATGGGGCGAGAGAGTGGAGAGGGAGGGACCGGGACACAAAGACACGAAGACACAAAGCCGTCATGCAGGAGTTGAGGGGACAGAATCCAGAGAATGACAAACACGTACGGATGGGCGGATGGACGGATGGACATGGACATACCCGGTCAAGGTACACAAAGATGGAGAGGATGCATGAATATTCATGAGTGAATGTTTGAGGAGGAGAAAGAGGGAGGAGAGAGAACAACAACGATATGTTATCTGCTTGTAACAACACGATGCAGCTCAGGAGGATCATTACTACGAGCACATCAACAACAGCATTCCCCTATCCTGGCATCCGAGGAACACAGGGGGCGCAGCAGGCACCCAACACACTGTGACGAGAAGGGAGGTGTCGGACGTGGACTTACCTTTCCGAACCAGCCATTCCCGATCTCTTTAAGGTAGAGGAGACTGTGGCGGCCCAGATCCGAGGACTTCAGGAGCTGGGCTGGAGGGATGAAAGGAGGACCAAGTGTTGCAGTGAATCGCGTTTTCTGTCTCTAATAATCAAAGTTACGTTGCATCATTACACGTCAATAATATAAAATGGACAAAAAATGCAAATGCTGAAAATGCTGAAACCATAATTTTTTTGAAAGATAACATGAAAGAGCAGACAGACTTGCACATTGTATTAATTAATCGGTAGTATTCAGTCTTCGGAACATAACACTGTTGTTAAAATGCAAACCTATAAATAATAATAAGACCACATATAAGACGCACCGTATCCAGGTTCTTAAGGGCCTCTTAAGAATCTTCGTCTGCCAGCAATTATTATTAATTATTGTTAATCTTCTCTACAATGAGATATCCCGACATGTCAGTGTTCACTACCCATGATCCTCCAGTAAATTGAGGTCTTGCCCTGACGCCTCTCAGTATCCCCCGATGACCCGGGTCCTTCGGGTCCTTCCTGCCTGCTGAACACCCGACCTCGTCCCAGCTCAGCCGAATGGAATGGGGCCGACGGACACAACAAACCCCCCCCATCCATCCCATTCTGTCTGCGTCCCCCCCACCATGAAACTTAGGTTCTGGGTGTAGACACAGACAGATGGGTCTTTGTGGTGCTGTCGTCCACCCTCCAGACTGCCACACAGTCCCGTCACTGTGCGGACGCCATGTTGGACGCCCCCGCCTCCCTCGCCACGCCGTCATTCTTTCCACCACCACAGAATGACCTCCATTGTTCGGCTGCTCGGGGCAGCATGGCACCAGTACGGACCAGTACGGACCAGTTATGACCAACACACTGGGACTATTATCCACCTGCTGCATGACGTGTAGGAGCAGCAAGCAACGGGTCCCGCCCATATGGACCGTAAATATTCATAACCCTGCCGGAACAATGAAGGCGATGTGATATCTGTTTGTCGGGTCAGCAGAACAAAGAACTTTGAGTTTCAAGTCAATCAGAGAGAACTCGTGGTGTTGGGGAACACAAATGTGTAGCTCGCAGCATCGATTTTAATTCTAGGTATTATATATTGATAGACTGGCGACCTGTCCAGGTGAACCCTGCCTTCGCCCAATGATAGCTGGGATCGGCTCCAGCCCCCCCGCGACCCTGAATACAGGATAAGTGGTAGACAATGGATGGATGGATAGATGGTATTATATATTATATATATTATTATCATAATTTGATGCGGTTTCTCTCTCTTTTCTCCATCAGTTACAAATATACATAAAAACCCTGAGAAACAACAAGTTGTCTGCATATTTATAATAACAATAATATTGTTATATGTATTTCTTTGTTATGCTGTGTTTTGTCCATCTTATTAAATTTACATTCCTGTCTATGTCCAGTAAAACCAACAACAACAACAACAACAACAACAACAACAACAACGATGTGTCCCATGTTCGATTCCCTTTATGCATTTAGAACCAGAGAAAGGTTCGGCCTTCAGTATTCTCTCATCTCGCTCTGAAGAAAGCGTCGAGCTTAATCGCTGCAGCAGGAAGTCTTTATCCAAATGCACCACGGCCAAATCACTCAGAGACAAATGGAATTCCCATCCTGCTTCAGTGCATCCCGGCCTTGGTGGCGATGTGGAGGTCGATGTGAGTTACTGATTGTTGGAAGATGGAAAACATGTATGTGCTCTAAGTGGAAGTAAACTTCAATGTGTGTGTGTGTGTGTGTGTGTAGCTCCATTAATCTGCAACACAGAACAGCTGCATCAGGGTGGGTCCTGGGGGGGCCGGACCCCGGACTGAGCCAAGCTCTTACAGTACTGGAGCCTCAATGAAAACTCCACCTATCCACATAGTCCTTGGACTACGTGCCCCAGAGAAGACGGGAACAGATGCGTCTGTGTCATGAATCATTAGAGATTAGAAACCTGATGCCTGCACCACATTTCTTTAACACACAATATGTTTTCATCTTTTTAACGATTCTTTGTATGTTTTCGTTGCCTCTCTCTCTTCTAGACTCGGTCTGAACTGAGTGACCTTGAGAAGTCCAGTCAATAAGAAGAACTAGAAAAAAGCAGCAGAGAGGAAATGTGTTCCCGAAGTTACAGCCAACTTTGTTGAATCCATTTCTCGTTATGATCACGGATCTGCTCGCCCTGATGATGTCACCGGGTGAGGCCGTCCTGAAGGTGCCGTAATGATTCGCCGACATCTGCCACGACTCTGTAGCCATATGGCTCCTGTTATTCACCGAGGACCAATCTCACGTTAAAGGGCCAGAATGTTCCTCACCACACACATATTTTGGGTTCTAAAAACTTTGGCCGGTAGGATTGGACATATCGGAGCAGACGCCGTTTCACAGCGAGCGTCGTTCGATCAATATGCACAGATCTGAGGTTATTGGTTAAAATATTCAGACAGAATTCAGCAAATTTTCCCCATCTGCACCGGTTTGACCAATGAAATCCAACTGATAACTCAACAACTCATAAAAAAATGTTTGGATTACAGTAACGATGCTAACGTAGTTGATACGCATAACATTGCATTTTGGTCACAGAGCAGCTAACGTAAGCGTCATATTTGTGTTGGCCTCGTCACGATGATTCCCTATAGAAAGTTTGCATTTTCTCATTGAACTAGTAAGAAACGGCTTTAAATAAGAAAATATCATCTTGGTGATTTCTAATGTTTGACCCCTTTTTACTGCCTTTAAACAGAAGTTAGAGCAGTTTAGTACATTTACAAGAAGTTCATTGGATCTTTAAAAAAGTGGGGGGGCTTAGACTGTAGCGCTCCACAGAGCTCCCTATTGGCTAGAAGTCTCATTAATCAGGGAGGCAACAAAGAGACCCTGAAGGAGTTTCTGTAGGACCACTTTATGAAAAAGAGGCCAGAAGAAAACCATGTTTGAAGTTGATCTCATGTTCCTCTCTTCCCTAAAGGCCAGTTCTGTGGAGTTAATGTTTTAACGTGGTCCCACGGACAGATTTTAATTGGCTGTGAGGACGAGGTGGATCCTCCATATGGCGGCGTATTTCTGAGTAAGTAGGAGAGGAAGTGGGGCATAACTCATCACCTTGTCCAGCTCTGATTGATGGATGGATGTCATGATGTGATCTGGACTTTTTAAACGGAGTGAACCGTTGACTCCTGGTTAGACCAGATCCCAGTTCAGTGCGTGACGGTTCGTGAGGCGCCATCATTAACACACAACGAGGGCCGTTGTCACGGCGAGCAGACGGACAGACGGAGAGTCTCACTGGGGTTCTGTTGCTCCCGCATGCCTGACATTCCAGCGAGCAGTGGCGGTGGCCAGACGCCCGGACGCTGTTACGCAACCAGCAGATGTTTGTGGGAGAAGCGTGGAAAACTAGAGAGCACAGAGTCCGTTCTGTGGGGAGCCGCAGTGAGGGATTGTGGGATAGGTGGAGACCCGGCCGACCGTGGCCAGCGGTGGGGCGGGGCTCACTCCGGGGACGCCAGATATTCGCATATGTAACTCTCTGGCGCGCTCACGAAGGTTTTCAACATGACTGAAGACGTAAATCACTAGAAACTGTCAAACCCGATATCATGATTCTGTGAGCAAGCGTTCATCTTCATGGACTTGTTGGGATTTAAAGGTTTAAGTTAAACCACTTCAACACTTGGAATTCCTGTGAACGAGTCTTTAAAACTCAGAGCTCCATGTTTCCTATCTCCCCAAATCCGCCTGATATTATATACATTTCAACTAAATTACACATCTTTAGAAATGAGCTTGGCTTATCAGAGGTGCATCTGAAGCGACCCAACGTCTTCGACCCACCTGACCGAGCTGGTTGCTTGGCGACCGGCAGCGACACCTCGGTGAGCGGCAGGATGTAGACGTCGGGGCTTCCCTGGGAGGCCGGCGACGCCATCGTGGACATGTCCGCGTGGTACTCGTCCCCGTCCACATCCCTGAATTCCTGGAGAACAGACAAAGAGGTGAGAGGTCAAAGTCTGTAGCAGAGGAACAGTTTGCTCGTATTAAACTGGCAAGTTTACAAATGTGAGGACGTCAGGACGATAGGAAATGCTGCAGATCACATAACGGGTTTTTGTGCGAGGTTGTTGACTGCATCAGTGAACTGAAGAAGAATCCAGAACTGACGATGTTTTGGCTCTTTGCTGCGAGGCGGAGCTGAGATAAACCGAGGCGACCAGTCCTTGCCGTTACACAAAGCCAGTCGGATTGTTTGAGCTGAGATTACACGGTTTTCAATCCTCAATTTCCCAACGGACCAATTGGTTCGCTTTCTGGTTCCCTCAGTCAGCAGGGGAGGAATTAATACAACAATCCTAATAATGATGATGATGATGAAGCGACACCAAACGGCAGCGAGCAGCAGAACGATCAATACATCTTCCCAGCTGTGATCAGTAGACTGGTGTTTACACAAGCTGATCGGCGACACTGCAGGTCAGCTGATGTGGACGAATCAGAAGAAAACCTGTTTTTCTTCCCTCGTATGAATAAATCACCGCGCAGTGAATAAATGGTGAACTATATTAAATATTTGTTCATATGAACGTTTCATGTAATGATTATCGTGGCCGAACTCAATTCATGATATTATCCCCATAATTTTTAAAATGCTTCGAATACATACTTTTTATTTGCATCAACCTTCGATGAGGTCATCATAAATCATGTCACTCTGCGTTAAGTAAAGGTTGTTAATAATTCCTTTTTTCTTCATCCCAATATGGGAACCCATATTTTATCTCAACAAAATCTATCTTCAACATCATATTAGGGCCATAGGGAAAACACATTTTTTTAAAGGGGCGGCAATATTCCAACAAAAACGTCTTTAAAGTCGTACATTTACGAGAAAAACTTTAATTAATATTATATATTATTAGCAACAAGGAAATACTCCTGATTTGAGCTCTGAATCAGCAGATTATTATCAGCATCAGAAACTACTAACTATCAGGAACTACAACCCAACGGAAATATGAAGGATGTCGCAGCATCTCCAGACTGCTTTCTGGTCTGTTGGACTCTAAATGGACCACAATGTACTAAATGAACATCATGCTGTATTGAAGAAGACTTGAAACTTGAGACAATAAACTCATGTTTACAATGTTTATTGAGATAATATGTCAAGAGAGAAGAAGAGTTATTTTCTCATAGACTTCTATACAACCAGAGAGGAGACGCCCCCTGATGGCCATAAGAGAGGATGCAGATTTAAGGACCTTCAGCTTTGGCTTCACTAATCTCTCATCATGTAATTCTTTTCTAAAAGCACTTTTCTTTTTAGTTTGTGTGTTGACTCATCGGGTGGAGCATCTTTACGAGGTGGAAAACTATTCTGTAATTACTTCATTGCTGTTGGAACGAGGATATGGACTGAAAAGGAAAACATAAAGATCGATGTCAAAGAAAGGATCTGGTTAAGTGAGGAGCCCCTGAAAGATGACGAGGAGGACGAGAAGGAGATCGAGGAGGGGGACGAGGAGGAGGACAAGATAGAGGAGGGGGACGAGGAAGAGCAGGAGGACAAGGAGGAGGATTACGAGGAAGAGGATAAGGAGGAGGAGGAGGACGAGGAGGAGAAGGAGGAGGATGAGGAGGGGGACAAGGAAGAGGACAAGGAGGGGGAAGAAGAGGGGGACGAAGGGGGTACTAGGAGAAGGAGGATGATGAGGGGACAAGGAGGAGGAGGATGAGGAGGGGGAGGAGGAGAATGAGGAGAGGGACGAGGAGGAGGATGAGGAGGGGGATGGGGAGGGGGGCCGGATGTCACAATAAAAGTCCCTTAGTTTGGAGCTGGAGAGCAGAGGGGTCCCAACACTGGAAAGATTTGACCTGCTGCAGCGCCCCCCCTCCACACACACACACACACCTCCGTCTCACACGTCTTCCTGTCCACCAGGAATGCAAGCACATACACACAACACGCTTGGAGACCCTCCCTTGGCTTCAGATCCAAATCTTCACACGGCCCGGCTCGCCCTCCATTCAACATGTGGTTTCACTCTCTCCACACACACACACACACACACACACACACACACACACACCAGTGTTTCCAGTGAACATCCCATAATGTCCACACATCCTGTTCTAAAAAGGATCAAACTAGACCTGCAGATAATGCGCATTTATCAACAACTGATGTTAATAATTTACTAAATCAACAAAAAAAAGAAATTCCCAGAATGCAAAGTGACGTCTTCAAACAAAATCTCAAATCATAATCACACAATCATGTGATATTTAAGGAGTCCAGATCCTGCAGCAGAGCCACATATCTGAAGGTTTCAGCTTCCAGCAGCTTCTCTGATGCTGAAACAAGCAGCTTCTCTCTGAGCTTACCTTCCCTCCACAGGTGTGCACGCTCCGCTCTCAGCATCTCTCTCATCCAGAAAACATAACCTCCCCCCTCCTGGTTCCCACAGGTGGGAAAGCTGCAGGGCAGATGCCGACAGAGGCATCATCGCTGTGATTGTTGAGTCCAGAGAGGAGAAAGAGGAGCAAAAAGAGGAAGAGGAGGCTTCGGCGCTGACCACAGAGTGTCCCTGGGACTGCTGGGGACGGAGGGATGGAGGGAGAGGAAACCAAGAGGAGGAGGAGGAGGAGGAAGAGGAGGAGCACTATCCCTCTGTTCACAGGCCAGACTGAAGCTTGGTCATCCCATGAGGGAGAAGAGAGAAACTGAGCCCCCACAAAAATGTGAGGGAGAAAAAGGAAGGGGGGAGGAAGGGGGGGGGGCACATACTATACATGTGACATCACTCCCTTTCTTCCTCTCTTTCTCTCTCTCCCAAAAGCCGGAGAACATCTGCAGGGCCGTCCCCCTACCCCACTAACCACCACAACACACACACACACACACACACACACACACACACACACTTCTGGATAACACTTGTGAGAACTGCTTTAAATTCTGACCTCTGAACTTTCAACTTCCTCAATAGAGGGCCTGAACCTGAACCTGAACCTGGAAGTCAAGTTGAAGCAGCATATCAAAAGTATCAGTACAGTACAAATACTGCATAAATAAAAATACTATTGATTAAAGCAGATCCTACTTCTTTACTGCAGTAAAAGTACAGGTTCTGAAATGTACTAAGAAGAAAGTAAAAGTATCCCTATGAAGGACATTTCTACTGCCTGGTTTTTAACAAGACAAACCAAATCTCTCCTCATATTAATAAGAAAATAAGTAAGGAGCCTGTTTAGAAAATGTGAGGAGGATAAGGTACAGATATGTGTTCTAAAATGTAGGCTACATCAAAACATACATACATACATCAAAATACTAATGAAGGATTTGTAGATTTTTTGTAATGGAGTTCCACAAAATAGTCTCGATCAGAGGAGTGAAATAAAAAACAAATAAATAATGTAAATTAAAGAAAGCAATGGATTCAACCCATTTGCCAACGAATCCCCCTAAAAAAACATTTGGTGGCAGCGATTATCTTCTCGCATCATTAGTTGAACACGTGTCACATGATCTGTGGGGGGGTTAAACAAACACAGGACTTTCATCCAGGAGACTGCTGAGTGGTTACATGCTGTGTGTGTGCATGTGTGTGTGTGTGTGTGTGTTTAATTCATGACAGGTTGATTCATATCTAATTTTTGACATCATGATGAAATGAAACGTAGATTTTTAACTGTCCGAACCCTGAACATGAACCCTAATTCTCTGAGCAGAGAGGATTGTGGGAGGAGGGACTTTCTCATCTTTCCTGTCTGTAAAACACAGAGAGCTTCTCTCTTCCTGCTCTGGGAGCGGCTGTGTGATTCCAGATGGGGCCCCGAGACCGGATGCAATGTGGCCTCATGGGTAAGCCCTTCCTCACGCCTTCACGCACCCCTTCCCCCCCTCCTCCACCCGGGCCACACCCCAACCGGTCTGAGCTGGGTGGTCTGACCCTCCGGAGACACAAACAACACTCATCGTGTCTCTGATAGGCAAGATGCTGCTGACTCGTAAACATAGAGAGTCCATTATGTATAATGAGACTTATCTAACATGAGACTTGTGTAACATGAGACTAATCTAACATGAGACTTGTGTGACATGAGACCTGTGTAACATGAGACTTATCTAACATGAGACTTGTGTAACATGAGACGTATCTAACATGAGACCTGTGTAACATTAGTCTTATCTAACATGAGACTTGTGTAACATGAGACCTGTGTAACATGAGACTTATCTAACATGAGACTTGTGTAACATGAGACTTATCTAACATGAGACCTGTGTAACATGAGACTTATCTAACATGAGACTTGTGTAACATGAGACTTATCTAACATGAGACCTGTGTAACATGACACTTGTGTAACATGAGACCTGAGTAACATGAGACTTATCTAACATGAGACTTGTGTAACATGAGACGTATCTAACATGAGACTTGTGTAACATGAGACTTATCTAACATGAGACCTGTGTAACATGAGACTTATCTAACATGAGACTTGTGTAACATGAGACCTGTGTAACATGAGACTTATCTAACATGAGACTTGTGTAACATGAGACTTATCTAACATGAGACATGTGTAACATGAGAGTAATCTAACATGAGACTTGTGTAACATGAGACCTGTGTAACATGAGACTTGTGTAACATGAGACTTGTGTAACATGAGACCTGTGTAACATGAGACTTATCTATCATGAGACCTGTGTAACATGAGACTTATCTAACATGAGACTTGTGTAACATGAGACTTATCTAACATGAGACCTGTGTAACATGAGACTTGTGTAACATGAGACTTATCGAACATGAGACCTGTGTAACATGAGACTTATCTAACATGAGACTTGTGTAACATGAGACTTATCTAACATGAGACCTGTGTAACATGAGACTTATCTAACATGAGACTTGTGTAACATGAGACTTGTGTAACATGAGACTTATCTAACATGAGACTTGTGTAACATGAGACTTATCTAACATGAGACATGTGTAACATGAGAGTAATCTAACATGAGACTTGTGTAACATGAGACCTGTGTAACATGAGACTTATCTAAAATGAAACCTGTGTAACATGAGATTGATCTAACATGAGACCTGTGTAACATGAGACCTGTGTAACATGAAACCTGTGTAACATGAGACTGATCTAACATGAGACCTGTGTAACGTGAGACTTATCTAACTTGAGACTTGTGAGACATGAGACCTGTGTAACATGAGACTTGTGTAACATGACACTTGTGTAACATGAGACCTGTGTAACATGAGACTTATCTAACATGAGACTTGTGTAACATGAGACCTGTGTAACATGAGACTGATCTAACATGAGACTGATCTAACATGAGACCTGTGTAACATGAGACTGATCTAACATGAGACTTGTGTAACATGAGACCTGTGTAACATGAGACTTATCTAACATGAGACTTGTGTAACATGAGACTTATCTAACATGAGACCTGTGTAACATGAGACTTATCTAACATGAGACCTGTGTAACATGAGACTTATCTAACATGAGACTTGTGTAACATGAGACCTGTGTAACATGAGACTTGTGTAACATGAGACTTATCTAACATGAGACTTGTGTAACATGAGACTTATCTAACATGAGACTTGTGTAACATGAGACTTGTGAAACATGTGACTTGTGTAAAATGAGACCTGTGTAACATGAGACCTGTGTAACATAAGACTTATCTAACATGAGACTTGTTTAACATGAGACGTGTGTAACATGAGACTTTGGTAACATAAGACTTGTGAAACATGAGACTTTGGTAACATGAGACTTGTGTAACATGAGACCCGTGTAACATGAGACTTATTTAACAGCAGACTTGTGTAACATGAGACTTTGGTAACATGAGACTTGTGTAAAATGAGACCTGTGTAACATGAGACTTATCTAGCAGCAGACTTGTGTAACGTGAGACTTTGGTAACATGAGACTTATCTAACAGCAGACTTGTGAAACGTGAGACTTTGGTAACATGAGACTTGTGTAAGTGGTTCTGAGCCTCTGAAAACACTCGGAGAGAAAACAGGAGGAGAGAGGATGGAGATATGGCCGAAGGCGGACAAACCTTGTTACTTAAACTATCTAACGTGTTTCTGACACAAAACAGGAAGAGAAAGAAAATACTTTGAGCGTGTTTGTTGATCTTCAGCTCTGCAGTGAATCAGATTTGGTAAGAAAAATTTGAACAGGATTGTGTTTCCTAGTAAACTCCAGCAGCTTTTAATACACATTCATCAAACCCTCTCCGTCTGCCTGTCTGTCTGCTTCCCATCAACTGCCTGCCTGCCTGTCTTCTTCCCATCAACAGTCCAGAGGTCCGCAGACCTGCTGCATATAATGGACGTCTAATGAAGGTTTACCGGAATGATTCCAGTTAATCTACATTTACATTAATGTTCACGGTCAAACGCAGAGTTAGAGTGCCGTCCTCGCTACTCAGACTTCCTGTGGTGAAATGAAGATGTCTTTAGTGTGTTGTTGGTGAGACTCGGTGTGAGACACGGTGTGAGATGGGGACCCACCTTGAAGCCCTTGCTCTTGCTCTTCTTGCAGCAGATGCAAGCCAGCATGAGGAAGATGAGGGTGAAGAGGAGTGAGAGGGAGACGGCCACCACGGTCAGCGATGACGACCAGGACAGCTCGCTCAGCGGGCCGCCATCTGCTTTACAGACAGGGTTACAGGCAGACAGACAGATGTTAAAGCTTGTGTGAGAACAATGAAGTTACAACAATAAAAGCCCAGTAATCTAATGTTTTATTAAGCGTCTCTCAGGTTTCGTTTGCAGCGTTGCATCCTTGTTTTTACGTCCCAGAACATAAAAGCACCCGAATACGCACGTGTTGATCTACTGGCTTCACCTGGCAACATGTTCACGAGTAAAACAGCACCAGCAGGTGTGTGAACAATCACAGCAGGCTGGGCTTTTTGGGAGGGAGGGGCAGGAGGTCACATAGAGTGTTTCAGAGAGAGTGAGAGACACAGCCTCATGGGGAAAATAGAAGGAACCTGTAATAAAGCTTCTCTTTAGAACCATAAGAACCTGAATGCCCACAATAAATGCTTTTTCATCATCCTGAAGGCAAACATGTCCCACGTGCCCTGAACGCATTACTCTGTGCATTTATCTTCAAAACAAGTAATTCAGTGATTTGATTCAAAGTGAGATACGATTATAATTCCGATACAATATTAACACAGTTTACTCACAGCGTCTGCAGTCACCACTAAAACCCAGCAGGCTCCTTTGCCCGCCCTCAGACTCCTTTTCTCTCTCGATCTCTTTCTGCGAAGCCATTTGTTCAGGCTTTGGCAGTTTGAATCATCCCTCGTGTTTCTGTCCAACCTCGTATAACAAAAAGATCTCGTTCCCAGTTTTTTGGGGTTCATGTTTGAGCAGCGGATGATTCATTTTTACTGATTCTGCGGCGGCTTCCGAAATGCAACGGTTACCGCGGAAACAGATTGGACAGACAGACACTCAAGGATTGCCTTTGGCTGTAAAAATATCTCTCTCCCTCACACACACACACACACACACACACACACACACACTGATCCTCTTAAAGCTGCTGCTGGCCGTGCATCAGCTCTCAGTGTAATTGGACGAGCAGGGACGCCGTTGTTTCGGAGGACAATAACACACAACAACATGCACACTGAACAGTTAAATGCAGGATTAGTTGGTTTCTGGGACACAGCATTCCAGCATGAATCCCACTGAAGGTTTCACTCCACTGGCCTGAATAAAAACCAGTAAGAGAGTCCATAAAAAGTGAGATGTGATGCCACACGAGTGGGAGGAAGACGAGGAAAACGCCAGCGTTGCTAAATCAGTCAATAACCGTCAGGACGGCATACGAGAAGATTGAGCTTTAATGGCTGTTTTATTTGTCGGGGGGGTAATCTCAGAGAGCAGGGACGGGTTCTGGCACTGTGTTGGTTTATTTAAAAATGCATCTCGCCCTGCAGCACGAGAGAGAGTGAGAGAGAGAGAGTGAGAGAGTGAGAAAGAGATGGTGAGACGGAGGAGGCAGCTTGGGATTAATATGAGAGCATCACGGAGAGGAGGTCCACGCGCAGCCGCCATCACAACAGCACTCAGAGTCAGCTGATGCATTCGGACATGACTGGTTTATATTACAGTCGTCTCCGCAGAGAACCGAGTAAGATCAAAACACCTGGAGACAAACAGAGCAGCAGATCACAGACCTCTGATCAACCTGGATCCTCTAAGAGAGGAGGAGGAGGAGAAGAAGGAGGAGAAGGAGGAGGAGAGGAAGAAAGAATCCAGATAGTATTTTGAAGGATCCGGTGAGGTTTGAAAGCTAATACCCACTGAGACATGTTGATGCAGTCGTACTGGTCTGATCTGGCCTGATGTGATCCATAATTTCAGTATCTGCCCCACCCTGACACAAACACGCACACACACACACACACACACACACACACACACACCCAAAGACCTCCTTGTGTGTAAAATCAATGCCATCGACTGCTGATTGTAGCAAACTTAATTGTGATTCTCCTTCTTGTTAGCTGTAACGAGTCCAGATCCACGGAGACCAGTCACAGGGACAGAGAACTGAACACAGAAACACAGTATCTCTGCCGTCAGTACGTGATGCCAGCGGCTCTGTAACCGTGGCGCTCTAAGCTACTCGGAGGTGGGAGCCATTTTTAGCTGAAGCAGCCGATGACTAAATGATGGAGAGGCAGCCGGAGGAGACAAGGGGAGGCTGAAGGGAAGAAGGGATCTGTGCTTGGCGGCGGCGGCGTCCCCAGGAGAACCTCCTCACCGACAGACACAAACTAAACACTGAGTCTATCTGGCAGATACAGATGCAGAGCTGCTGAACAATCACATGATTGATGAGTTATACACCACACATCTGTGAACAACATCACGCAGCTTCATCCTGATTTAGATTCAGCAGGAATTCACCATCACAGCTGGTGAACTCTGTTCAGTCCGGTTCTGAGAAGTGAAACCAAGGCTGAAGTACCAACTGTCATTTTCTCTGCTGGTCACCAGGGAGCAACTCCTTTGTATTGTATAGAAGTCTATGAGAGAATGATCCTACTTCTCTCTTGATGTATTATCTCAGTAAACATTGTAAACATGAGTTTATGGTCTCAATCTCCAGTTTCAAGTCTTCTTCAATCCAGCATGATGTTCATTTAGTACATTATGGTCCATTTAGAGTCCAACAGACCAGGAAGCAGGGGATGCTTTAGGGCCAAACCAAACCACCAGTGGACTAACATCCCTTTCAAATTATAAAATGCTATATTGTAAACACATAGTCCTGTAAGTATCAGAAATTCTCACTCCAATTCCCCACAATTCTGGGACCAGATATTTAAACAAACCGAAATTACAGCATAAACGCCTTTAATAGGTACTAATTAGTAACGCCAGACATCCAGTGCAGAGCGTTGGGATGAGGACAAAGGCGAAGACGAGGATGAAGATGAAGACGAGGAAGAGGACGAAGTCGAGGACATGACTGGGAGATGGTTCTCACTGTGAAATATACAGTATCTACCGTGTCTGCGGCCGAGCTTGCTCGCTCACCGCCAACGGTTTATAAAGTGCTGGGCTGGACAGATAAATCACTGCTCCGTCCTCGCAACGCTGCTGCTGCTGCTGACACATCGCTTCTACCGTAGGCGCCGAGAGAGAGACAGATTCTGGGACGTTCGACAAGAAGAGAGGGACTCGGGGACGTTCGTCAGGAAGACTCGTCACTTATGTAAAAGCAACAGAGAAGCGGACACAGATGGTTGAACCAGCTCATACGGACCGATGATCTGCTCACATCTGTGGTTGTCCTTCTGGTCATTTCTTCAGACAGACAGGCAGACAGATGGATAAAGAGACAGACAGCTAAACAGACAGACAATGGTTGCAACGTGTGTTTGGTTTGTCATCGGCGAGATCTCAATGTAAACACAAGCAAATGTCACACTGAAGAACAGGCTGCACATTTCTTTAAAGAGGGGAGAAATGAATGAATCAACCTGTTTCCATGGTGACCGCTTCCCATTAAATCCAGCTGAAGGAGACCAGGAGACCTGAGAGGAACTTAACCTCACCAGATAGAGACTTTAAACCCCGAAGTAATCAGTGTCGTAACGTCGGCTTGTTAGCGGGACACTAACAGCAGGGACACTAACAGCGGTCTCCTGGGTTCAAGTCCTGCGTACCGCTGTACCCATAATGCAGCTGGGGGCAACCTGGTTCTACAAATCACCAGCGTCGGCACTATTTCAGCGTGTGTGTGTGTGTCTGTAAGCCTCCCCTGACGATTGGCTGCCCAGAACCACCTCAGGCTTCTTGGCTTTATTCAGCACACGGCTCCCTGGAGGACCCTGGAGGACCCTGGGGCCTGACGGCCAGCAGCGACTATAAATATATTTACCCAAGAACTTACTTTACATGAGTTTTTCCCTGCCTCTTCTTCTCCTTCTCCTTCTTCTTTCTTTCTTTCATTCGTCCTCTTCCCATTTCTTCCTCATTAACTCTTCATCGTGTTTGTTTCTCTTCCTCCTCGAAAGTCAACGCGACTCTTCTTCATATGTTCCTTTTACTGGACTTCGTGGATTATCTGGAGTTAAACCTGAAACCCATCAGAGAGGATCCATCCATCAGAGTGATCCATCTGAGTGGATCCATAAGAGAGGATCCATCAGAGAGAATCCATCCATCAGAGTGATCCATCCATCAGAGTTATCCATCCATCAGAGTGATCCATCCGAGTGGATCCATCAGAGTGATCCATCAGAGTGATCCATCCGAGTGGATCCATCAGAGAGGATCCATCAGAATGATGAAGATCACAGCTCCATCCTTCTGCCCAACAAACATGGATGTCTCTCCTTTGTCTGCCTTCATGGGTCCTCTGCATTGTAACGATGCGGCGAGCCAAGGTGCATGATGGGATTGGCTGCACGCATTGGTTTACTGAACAGCTCGGTGGATAAACAGAATGGATGTAAATATTCATGTAAACATGCTCTGAATGACAAGTAGATCTCACACATGTGACTCTGGTGAACGGGACTTACTTACGCAGAGACGTATGAATATATCACCATATTACACTATAATAACAACAATAATAATAATGACAAAAATGTGAGGAGTGATTGATGTGGATATAGAAAAATGGACTGTTGATAAATATTTGGAAAATCAACTGATGAATATTTCAAGAGACTGTAACACATTTTGAAATGAACTCTTGTGGTTCACAATGACAATATTTACATCACATCCAGTAGAGGAAACGTGAATCCGACTGGCAGGTTTTCATTCACACTAGTATTGACGAAGGACTCCATCGATACACAGCTGTAGACACACAAGTATATATATATATATATATATATATATATATATATACACAAGCACACACACACACACACACATACAGTTCTTCACATGTATCGTCTTTAAATCTTTGCCCTGCCATCTGATGAAGACGGAGTGAACGCCGTCGGAGTGAAGATTTCACCTCCAGCAGATTATTCAGACGTCTACACGGTGAAAGGCTTTTATCCAGCACTTGTAGTGGGGTCGGAGCACAGCAGCAGGGGATTATGGGTATGTGGAGTGAGCGGCTTTGCCGAGAACCGCTGAGGCGTGAAGAGAAAACAAGCCTTTATGTAGATGGAGAGCCGTGGTGCATTGTGGGTGCGCAGAAACAGGAACATCACGCTATAACATGGTTCAGCTCATTGGAGAGGAAACACAACTTCTGATTGGCTGTGTTGCTGTGTCTCCTCCTGCCGTCCCTGCCTGTGTGTGGACGGAGCAGAGCTCCTCCTTCCTGACCGCCATCTGCATTGTGCTGTGATGTCACATCTGAGCATCACAACACAATGCCGGAGCGATTACATCACACACCACGTGATCACAACACAACAACAGAGTCTGTAAATGGACGTAGTCATGGTGACGCCACCTGTCAGTTTGTGGACTAGGGTCATGAAGCCTTGGGCTCACTATTTTGACCGTCGCCATCTTGAATTAGCTGTGAACCGGTGTCGGAGCATGGTTGCCATGGAGACGTACTTTTAGTAAACTGGACATGCGTTACAGACAGAACATTATGTACGTGAAGCAGCTCTCAGCTGCTGAACACAGCAATTCCTGTTCAGATGTTGGAGAAGAATGAATATCATGAGGCAATGCGTGACAAACACATGAAATATGGTTTATGTAAAGTTTATGTAACCATGGCGGCGATTCATGCAGGCAGATAAATGTTGAACCTTACATGGAGCTTCTTGCCTGAGACAGACATTAATGTATTCTCTATGAACATTATTTCCATGTTCCCCGTTCAGGACTCTAATTGGTTTCTTATGTAACCAGTAAGCTTGAACTGGGCCAACTGGTTTTATACCCACACATCTTATTCAGCTCCGAACCGCCTCGTCAACGTCATGCCTCTGTAAGATTTAAAGGTGCACTTCCATGGTTCATGTTGATGATGGTTCATGTTAAGGGGTCTCTGGTTGTGGACCAAGTCTCTGGTTCCCCTCAGACCCACAGATCCTGATCACTCATCCTCTCTCAGCAGTGTTTAGGTTCCTCTGTATGTTTTTGGTTCTCGTCTCAGTGAGTTCAGTGATGGAGATCAGAGAATCAGGCATTTGATATAAATAAGTGCCAGCAGGCAAAATGTACAACCACACAGAATACAGCTATTTTCACACTTTTCATTTTGTGTGTTGCCATGGCAACACCTTTTGTCCACTACTGTGTGTAACAGAGCCTAGTCCTACTTCTGGGGCCTAACGTTAGTCTGGATGATAGAAGGGATCCATGAATGTACATTTTTGTTTCCAAAGGAATTGGTCTAGAGGGCTGGTCTAGAGAATGAGTCTAGATAATGGGTAGTCCTAGAGAGGTGGCCTACAGAGGCGGTCCAGAGAAGCGGACTAGAGAGGTGGTCAAGAGAGGCGGTCAAGAGAGGCGGTCAAGAGAGGCGGTCAAGAGAGGCGGTCAAGAGAGGCGATCAAGAGAGGTGATCTAGAGAGGCGATCTAGAGAGGCGATCTAGAGAGCCGGTTTAGAGAACTGGTCTTGAGAACTGCTCTAGAGAACTGGTCTAGCAGGGAAAGGCTCCTGGTTTCTGAACATCAAGCTTCCTCTGAAAACAACCAGAGAATCCCCAAAGAAAGATCTTCATTGAAATGTTGCAGACTTCAACGACTTCGGTCCAGATCCCTCAGAGCCTGCAGGTGGGCCTATCTGTGACCCCTCTCTCCCCTTCATGCAAGCAAACAGGTAATGTTGTCTTGAGTGGTAATTAGTGTATCTTACAAAGGAACTCTTAATGCCAATCAACATGTCTTTTTATCTGTGTTCTCTATAGAAAGTCTGGACCGGACCCCCATGTGATCAGGGGCCGGCGATTCAGGTCGGGGTCACTGATGGTCTAAATATTGGATGAGCTCATGTGAGACTGATGAAGCAGCCAGAACTAGAAACTGGAGCGCGCACGCACACACACACACACACACACACACACACACACACACACACACACTCTCTCTCTCTTTTCTTGCTTCTATAAAACACAGACATGTATAAATATTTTATGTATATATATATATATATATATATATATATTATACACGTATACACAAAGACTTAACTTGCTTACAGGAAACGAGGAAGAGAGAGACGTGTTTCATTCATCGCTCAGACCTCGATTGCTCAAAGAGTACAGAAGTGCTGATTAACCTGAATGAATGACAGTGATTTGGTGAGATGGGTTGCCATGGAGACGGTGTGAGGGAGTATCTGCTGCGTGGGTCGTCTGTGACCTCGCAGATCAGCCGTTGTGCAGACCTGATGTTTTCCAGCGAAACCGGGTACTTGTGTGTACGAGTACATGTGATGTGACGAAGGCCTCTAAACCACCACACAACCATTATAACTGAAGACAGCCGCTCAGAGCAGAGATAAAGATCTGGACTCTCAGGAAGTAATGACACAACCATATTTCACCACCGTGTCTATGACATCAAATATTATAAGTAGCACCAACGAAGAAGAAGAAGAAGAAGAAGAAGAAGAAGAAGAAGAAGAAGAAGAAGAGAAGAAGAAGAAGAAGAAGAAGAAGAAGAAGAAGAGAGAAGGAGAAGAAGAAGAAGAAATTGCCAAGATTATTCATCACAGTCCTGCTTGTTGATATAAAACCCCGTCTAAGCTGCTGTGGGAGCTGTCCATGGTGCTGAAACACAATCAGAGCTGCCTCGTCTTCTACTTCAGCCGGATCAGATCACTAAAACACCATCAGGTCTTACACAGGTTCTACACACAAAATCATCTTTCTGATCAAATCACTGAGAAAAGTTCATCAGGAGCTGCAGACCAGATCTAAACCAGACTAGACCAGATCCAGACCAGATCTAGACTCGAGGGATCAGGATCAGCAGCACAGACCAGGTCTAAACAGGAGACCCATGTCCCTCTAAACCATCTGTCCCGTTAGTCAGGACTACAGCAGCACAAGGTGAAGGTGGTGTGTAAACATTGCTCAATGGCACCACGGCAGAGATCCTGCATCAGAAAACAAAGAGCAGCGACTCAGCAGTTATGTCACTGTTTCATTCCCGATGGAAAACAATGTGGTTGAGTAATGGTTTTTGATCATTATGGACCTTCGGAGAACAAAAGACGATGTTAAAGCGATAGAGCATCTCCGTGAACTCCTCCCTAACAGGAAGCCTATTTATACTATCTAGATCTATTACTATCTAGTAATAATATAGATTCTAGATTCTTCTTCTTCAGCATCAACATTTACTCTCTCTTAGCCAAAACACCAGCGTAACTCTACATACTGAAAACATGCAGCCGCTCCGCTACAAACAGCTACGTCATGGGTTTACCTTCTCATCTAGCCCGTGTCCCCCTGGACCTGGACCTGGACCTGCTAGCCTAGCGATGGCCCGGAGAGAGGTGGATTTCCAGCAGGCTTTCAGACACTGCTTTAGAGGTCTCCTCTGTATGAGAGAGTCCTGGAGACCAGCCAGCAATGCCAGGAAAGTCCCTCCCACCAACGACACCAAGCCCTGCCTTCACCAGGCTGTGATGTCATCCCTAGCCCCGCCCCCTACACAGCGGCTGTCAACAGAGGAAGATCCTGGTTTATTCCTGTTCTTTCCTTTTTTTATGCATTGACTCTTTCTCTTTTCTGCCTTTCGTCCACATCTTCTGATTACATCACTGACCACCTGAAGTTTTCTTATGTATCTACACGACCCAGCAGCTGCAGCTCTGTCCAATCAGAGACCCAGCAGGTCTAGACTGTGATGGTTCCTTAAAGGAGGTCCGAACTAGACTCTGATTGGACGGAGCTGCAGCTGCTGGGTCTCTGATTGGACGGAGCTGCAGCTCCGTCCAATCAGAGTCTAGTTCGGACCTCCTTAAAGGAACCATCACAGTCTAGACCTCTGACCTCCAGTTTTTTAACATGATGGATTCTGCTTTCTGCGGGAATATGTAGCAAATGTCACCATCATGAGTTTAATATTTTTTAATACGAGTTCCTTCTTGAAAGATTATAAGCAAATGTGTTGCTGCCAAAGTAATACGACTCACTCACTCAGAAAGGAATCCTGAAAGGTAGGATTCCAGACAGAAAGGAGTCCTGACAGGAAGGAAGGAGTCCTGACAGGAAGGAGTCAGAGTCCTGACAGGAAGGAAGGAGTCCTGACAGGAAGGAAGGAGTCCTGACAGGAAGGAAGGAGTCCTGACAGGAAGGAGTCAGAGTCCTGACAGGAAGGAGTCAGAGTCCTGACAGGAAGGAAGGAGTCCTGACAGGAAGGAAGGAGTCCTGACAGGAAGGAGTCAGAGTCCTGACAGGAAGGAAGGAGTCTTGACAGGAATGGCTGCATGTCGGATCGCATGCATTTGCGCCGATGCATGCACGAGGCTTGAGATGATCTGCCGGAACTCGTCATAAACACGTCAAGTTCTCACCACGTCAAGTCGGATACAGGTGCACTTCACAGACCTTTTTTTTATTTTTTTTTATTTAAACTTTATTAATAATTATATACATAACAAAAACTGTCGAGCCAGGGGAAACTTCACGGACTTTGCACAAAGAATATGGTCTGCCCAGTGGCGCTGGCTTTCTTCGTCGCTGACGAATTCGAGCCGAGGCATTTGAAGTCCATTTTCTCACGTGGGAAATACCACGTGATTATTCTAACCAACTAGGGCAACGTTGAGGGGAGTGTCTTATGTCCGCACTTATTTGAGACCATCTGCACAGAAAAGCATGCGGAGGGAGGTACCCTGGAGATACCGTGAGTTTTTAAAGTCATGTGACATGTCGCAAAGGGAAGTTATCATCAGCTTTTGTGACGTTTTTTTCCCAGAATGCCAGGTTTTGTGAGGCAAATGCATGCGCATGCATGATTCGAAACGCGCCTAATGAGTCTTGACAGGAAGGAGTTGGAGTCTTGACAGGAAGTAGTCCTGACAGGAAAGAGGTGTTAGAGGAGCAGCAGCAGGATTAAAACCAGGCTTCAACACTGTGGGAGGAAATCCATTTTTCTAACCTCCGCTGGACAACGAGTAAATGGGAAAAGCCAGAGGCTGCTGCACCTTTTGGTTGCCATAGAAACCAGCTGACAGACAGGACCAGCAGCTGCTTAAGCTGCATAACAATAACAGCCGTTTGCAGTGATTTCTGAATATTTCACCTCTCTGAGAAACGATAAGGCCCCAGCTATCATCTCCCACAATGCACTTCTTCCTCTCCAGCACTAATTGGATTACACATCCTCCAATTAGAGGAGGCCTCTGCTCCCACTCTTCACCTTCCACCTTCACCTTTACGTGCACCTTCACCTGTAGGTGCACTGCGCGTTCACACGAGGGAAACACTATCTCAGCTGCAGCAACCAGAAATGAAACGTGATGTCATCAGGTTTCTCCAGCTCGGTTTTCTTTTTCACCCGAAATCCCGAATACACGCGCTCACGCAAGGACACCCGGCGGCGGTAACTGCGGATAAGAAGACCCGCAGCACGTCCCCGTCGGGACCGTCAGCAGCGCGTTAGCAGCGGAATGTCGTCTCACCTGAGCTGAAGTGGGAGCTGAGCGCGACGCCGCGGCTCCAAACGGCCGAAGACATCATCATCATCACCGGCAGCAGCAACATCCTCAACAGTGGCGATGGCAACACAGAAGGAGTCAAACTGCGGAGCTCGGAGGGGAGGCAGCTCGGCAACACGGCTTCACCTCCTCCATCTCCCCGCTGGGAGGAAGACCTGATGAGAGCGGCTGGTTTCTAGTCTCCTTCTCAACGCTGCTATCCGGACCGTCGCTGCAGAGGAGGAGGAGGAGGAGCACCAGGAGGAGGAGGAGGGGGAGGGGGAGGAGGAGCAGGAGGAGCAGGAGGAGGAGGAGGACGATAAAGTCCCGTTGAGTCTACTTGATCCAGAATCTGATCCCGTTCTGGATGTAGCGCACAGCTTCACGCGACACCTGGATGCGGTTTGACGGAAACGAGATCAGATCACGTGACGCTCGTGCAAATAAACCCAAAACAAATCAAACGTCGAGGTTTGCGTCAGAGCTGCCGGGGAGCTGTCCGAGGTGCTGACGGCGGCTCTCGTCGGCGGAGCAGCGATCTATTTCTGCTGCCGAAACAACACTTTCCGTTTCCTACTATTTGATGACGTGTGTGTTTGTAGTTCAGTGTGTGTTTGTAGTTCTGGAGGCAGCAGAGCCTGCAGCCTCTCTTCCTCTTCCTCCGTTAGATAACAGGGGATATTAAAAAAAAAGCCGGCCATAACTGTGATGTAACACGGCTCTCCAGACTTTCCCTCTCTGATCCTACTGTTCATACATGTTGGATGAGGCACCTCCCCCACACATCCCCCCCCCCCTCCTTTCCTCCCCTGCATCCCTCACCTCCCTTCCCATTACCCAGGATTCTTGGCAGCAGAGGGAGTCAACTTTTCCCGGTGACACACGTAGATACTACGGTTGTGATTGCAGAGCGACACAAATGTCTCTGTCTGAGCACAAATGCAGCACTGCTCTTTGTTGCATGGATGAATATTGTAGTGGTGCGCTGTATCATCTATAATTAATAGACACATATTCTCAAACACATTCCGTCCTCTGTGTTGAAAGGCCGAGCAGATCGAATCAAAATACAGCGATGCAAGGAAGGAGCTAAAAAATTGATCTGTGCAGAAGTTAAAATATGAATTCTGTCAACAATAACCCACCTGAGGACTCTGTAACCAGTCTGAGGATTCTATAACCAGTCTGAGGACCCCCTTGAGCATTCTTGATCCTCATTCAGAGAAGTTCCTCCACATTTAGACATTCTGAACACTCTGAAAACACTGGTTCACCTTTAATATAGCAACCAATACAAGCCAGTAACACAGACTGTATATGACAAGTGGACATCGTCATGGCAACAGAAGAAAAATAACCAACCAATGAGAGAGTTTCTCTGCTCGCTGGGCAGACCTTGATTAAGTACTTTTGTAAATGGACTTAGTTACTTTCTACCAACTGTGCTGAACCTCAGTCAGAAGGAGGGTCCTGACTGGTCCAGATATTTGTCTGTCTTCAGTGAATCTACCTCCATCTCAGAGCAGGAGGGAGGCAGGAGGGGGGCTGGGGGGTAGGCAGAGGCAGGCTTGGGGCCCAGCTTTAACGTCTCCCTCCGGAGTCTCCATCACTCTGCAGCCGACAGCTGCACATGCTCATTTACTCCAATGCATTCCGGAACGACTTGTGTAACTTCCACAAAGTCTTCCTGGTCACCTCTGGATGCACCGGCACCATGAAGACCCCCTGTTGGGCGTCTGCCCTCCAGTTCAACCCCATTAAGTGGTCTAATGGGGGGTCTGGTCCCAGTTCATCTGGAGGGAAGGGTCCTGTCTACCCGCCAAGACAAGAAGAAGACAGGTGCAAGGCCACTGGTGGCTGCAGCTTCCCAGTATATAAGAGACAGGGGGGGTGGGGGAGGATCAGCTGCTCTCCAACAGGAACCTGGTGTGGTGAGTAGAACCGGATCGAAGGGAGACCAGGAGATGGACCTGTGATTTGAAATGTCTGCTGAACTCAGCTCTTCTTCCTGTTCATTTGTTAACCTTTTTATTATTTTTTTTTTCTCCACCGACGTGTTTCAGTGAAATGGAGGCTAAAACACCACAGCTCCTCAGCTCTGATTGGTTGATCTTTTTATTACTGATACCAGCTGATCAAAGCACATTTCTCTATCAAAATATTGGATTTTTAAAAATTAGAGAGAAACGGATTCTTCTTCTTCAGTGAATGTTGAGTGATGACATCATCTAAACGTGTTAAAGACGCGTTTACTTCCAGGTGGAGACGGAGAGCAAGCGTTTGATCTGCGACGTGTTCGCTTTGTTGAAAGGCAAACGATGATGTGAAACTGTGTGAAAGAGGAAAAGATGAGAGGAAGACTACGATGATGATGATGATGATGATGATGATGATGATGATGATGATGATGTTGTTGTTGAGTTTATTTGTGGAGCCCAAAACGATACATCTGTTGCTTTGTGATGTGAAGAAGCTAAAAGCTTAGACTGTCATTCACACAAAATAGAAAAACCACATTCTCTCTGCTGGCCACCAGGGAGCATGAGGCACCATGAGGCCACCTCCTCTCTTATTGTATAGAAGTCTATGAGAAAATAGTTATTCTTCTCTCTGCTGGCCACCAGGGGGCGACTCCTGTCTTATTGTATAGAAGTCTATGAGAAAATGAGCCTACTTCTTGATGTATTATCTCAGTAAACTTTGTAAACATGAGTTTATGGTCTCAATCTCTAGTTTCAAATCTTCTTCAATCCAGCATGATGTTCATTTAGTACATTATGGTCCATTTTGAGTCCAACAGACCAGAAAGCAGGGGATAACTAACTAAATGTATTAAGCATACTTTTTTATCTTCCAGCCTTTGATCTAACAGCTGTTCTGTCTGACAAAGATGGAGGACGACTTCCGGCCACAGGTAAAGAAGGTAGCGTCGGCCATGGGCGCCGCCCTCACGGAGAGGGACATCGACCACATGCCGGAGATGAGAATTCAGGGTGGGTGTGTGTCTGTGTTTGTGTGTGTGTGTGTGTGTGTTATGACGGTGCGTTCACTGTCCGATCCTCTGCTCCATCCTCCTGCAGGAAGCTTCAACTACAGCAGGTTTCTGGACCACATGAGGCAGTTCGAGACCTCGGAGCAGAAGGAGGACGCCATCAGGACGGCCTTCGTGGCGTTGGACAAGGACGCCAGTGGCTACATCGAGTGGAATGAGATCAAGTACGAGTCCTGCTCACGTTTCCTGCAGACAGAAATAGGTCACACATATTTATTAAATATATGCAACGGCTGCGTTATTTCAAACACATGGGAGGAAATGTTCCATTTGTTTGGGACTGTTGCTGTTGCTACTGATAGAGAGCTGAGAAATATGTTTTTATGGTTTTTATAAATAAATAAAAAAGTAGATATTGAGTTCAGAGTTCTGGACACAGAATTCCTTTGGGTGGTGATGGATCAGAGATGACGTGGAGACTCTTGGGATTAAAATAAATCCTTTATTTATCTTTTAATTCCTATTTCTACCAAATACACATATGTCCAGCTGATTCGGTGTCTCCGTCCACAGGTACATCCTGTCCACCGTCCCCACAGCGACGCCATCGTCTCCCCTCTCTGACGAGGAGGCAGAGGCCGTGATCCAGGCCGCGGACGCCGACGGAGACGGACGCATCGACTACAGAGGTCAGCACCTGGTTTTATTGTTGCATTTTAGATCCGTGGTGCATCGACTGCTAGTCGCCACCGGGGGCAGCAGTCAGTAAATTTCAGGTCATCACAAGCACAACATACTGCTGTTAGTTAGTCATTAATAACTTGGTCCCTGAATGCAACACGTCTTCCTCCTCAGAGTTCTCAGACATGGTGAAGATGGAGAAGAAGCCCAGGAAGTGATCAGCGCCAAACAGTGACTACAGAGAGAAAGAGAGAGAGATGGATGGACAGGAATAAAGGAAGACAGGAAGATGGTCTGACCTGCACAAAGACTCTGATAACTTGTTGTTATTAGAAAAAATGGAGGTTCAGATTGTTAAAAAACATGACGTTACTTTATTGGCTCAACAAAACTAAAAATGAATGTTGATCTATTTGTTTGTAAAAGTAAAGTATTTGTTAACAACCAGAAACACCGGTTGTGTTTTGGAGACAGCTGAATATTATGATCTGTGATGGTTAAAGGAAATAAACAACCTGTTACTGATTCTGTGCTTTTCTGTTTATTTCTACAACACTGACTGTAAAAGGAAAGAGGTCTTGTCCGGGACGTCCACTACCGGTGGAAAACAAAGTTCCATAAAGGTCACTCTCCGGGAGCTCCAGGGGGAACAGCAGGACGTGAGCTCTTTTAATTTGCTGTGATAAAATACTTTTGACTATTTCTCACCAAGTATAATATTTTTCTATCTATAATAAACATAATAATTACCACAATATTATGGTGATGGTAATAATATTAATAAACATTTCTAAGATCAGGTAAAGATAAAATCAGAGAGTTCAGGTTTAGGTTCTATAAATATATTTATTTTTGGTTGGTATAATATTAAATACTCAGATTAGTTTAATTCATTGTGGGCTTTTAGTTATTAATGTTTTCTCCCTCCTCCATTGTGTGTATTCAGTGTATTAATAAATGATGAAAGTATTTCTTTAAGGCTGCTAAACACGGGAACGTTTTTACTTTGCATTTTAAAAATAGTTCCGCGTTGAGATTGTGACACAGCCACATGAGTTTACAAGTGTTATCTAAATTGTACAAAATATATGTAAATGTCTAAAAGCCGATGTCTAAAATTCATATAATGCAGGCTACTGTGACTTTGCTGTATATGACAGGACAACAAGGTGACTGGGAGTTTAAACCTAGTGACCTCAGAGGGAAGGGGAGGAGCTATGGACAGGTACCAGGAAGCGGGTAGTGAACAAAGGAGAAATGATTGGTGTGGATGGGGAGAGATGTGTGGTGTGTTTGGGACTGGAGTTATCCTGTAATCTTAAAGCCCCCACACCAATCCTGAGAAGGCCACGCTATCAAGACAAACGTTAAGAGTTAACCTGGGAGTAAAATGAAGAAATACCCTGATGGAATATATTTATTTGAACCTGTCTTGCCAGTGAGATCTCTTAATTTTTCTACCTTTTGTGCAATGCATTGCTAAGGAAGGACTTTTTTGTGTGTTTTCTGGTGGAATACTTTTTTGGTGTTTTTGGACTTTGGACTCTTGGTGTAAAAATCTTATGGTGTATGAAAACAGTGTTTGGTTGGAAGTGCATGGTGTTTTTTTTAATCTGCTGATACAGTTATTTGAATAATACAAAGGCTTTTGGGAAGTTTGTTTGTAGATTTTTCTTTTTGTTTATAATTGATTGCTGTTGTGTATGTGATTAATGGGGTTTATTGCGACTAAGATGAGTTTACAAACATAACTTAAGTATAATGTGTAGTTTCCGAACAAAATAGTGAACCTATTGAAAGAGAATCAGGGGGATGGTTACAAGATGACATTTTGAAAACTGTCCAAAGGCACAACACTTCAATGCTGTAGTATGAGTGCCAGGCCAGTAGGTGGCAGTGACACGTTCTACTGGAGAGCCTACTGAAGGCATCCATCTTCAGAAAACAAACGCTTTGTTTTCTCTGCACATACATCATCAACATCACAGTGATTATGCTACCAAAAAAAGTGATGAGTCAGTTTGGACAGCTTATCTCCGTTAGCTTACCCCCCACCCCCAAAATAAAACTTTTGCGTGTGACATTGAAAGCGTTGTTGCGGGAACGGACCCTCAAAGCAGAGACAGGAAGGCAAAGTTGTTCTTGCGCCAGATCAGGAATGCTGGGTAAACGGGCTCAGAGAACTTGGTGTAGAAGGTGTGGACGTGGCTCAGCGTGTCGGAGGAGACCCTGTAGAAGGACAGGGTGCCGGCGGGCCAGTCCAGATACACTCCCAGTCGGGTGAAACCAGTAGCAGGAAATGGGTAGTAGCTGGTGTGCGCGTTGTGCTCTGCGTAGAGGACAGGGTCTGGTGGGGACCAGCGGTGCCCGAAGGCCCAGGACATGGGGTTCCAGCCCAGCTTGCACCGGTTGACCCTCCCCTTCCTGAACAGGCCTCTGTAGGCCACGCCCACAGAGACGTCCTCACTGCTCCCAGCACTCCAGTCCACCTCCCAGTAGCAGCGGCCGGTCAGCGGCTCTCTGCACAGAACCTGAGGGTAGTCGCTGAACCTCTGAGGGTGGTGCGGGTATGCCTGCCACGACCCCACCCGCTTCACCTTCCGGTCCCCGTCTGACAGCTGCAGGTAGCTGTTGGCCGTGATCGGGTCCAGAGTCAGATCCTGGGCATCTGGGGGGAAAACCAGACGGCATCGTCAGGTTGACAAGCGTTGTGTTATTTCAAGTTATAATACCACTTTCATGAGGAGGGAACTAAGTAGGATTTTCAGGTAGCTGTACATTACTTTAAAACTCATATCTGTATGTTCTACTCCTCACATTTTCTAAACCGGCTCGTAACTTAAGTTTTAATGCATTTGACAGGAATTATCAATTATTGTTATTCTTATTAATAAGACGAGAGATTGACTTAGCTTTGTTAATAAACAGCCAGTAGAAAGTACAGTCCTTTGAGTACATTTTTACACGCTTTGAGGACACTGTGTGGGAACTTTTTGAACATGCTGACATTGAGCACTATACATCCACTGTGCAATCCCACATCAACACATCCCACTAGTCTTTTATCGCTGCTTTGGAGTGAAACTGCCAAAACAAGTTTTGTTGTATCTCGCTGTACAATGACAAATAAACTATCTATCTATCTATCTATCTATCTATCTATCTATCTATCTATCTATCTATCTATCTATCTATCTATCTATCTATCTATCTATCTATCTATCCATCTATCCATCCATCTATCTATTTATCTATCTATGAAGGAACAAACCGCTGCTTCATTCTTCTGCTTAGCGTATAATTATTATTATCATTATCGTTATCATTATCATAACAGCAAAGTCCAGTCAAACGTTAAAGTAATGCCCAGCAGTTAATGTTGTGTAACTGCTAGCTAGCTGATTAGCCAGCCCCTCGCTGCTGTACCTGTTGTCAAAGCGAGCATCGCCAATGTTATTTTGGGACGTATATGTGGAAGTCCCTTACGACGATGGTATGAATTGGCCATAAAAGAACTTACACCAGATTAAATCCCGTCTGTCTGAGAGCCTCTCCACATCGTTGATGAAGGGCTTCGAGAAGTTGTCGGTGACCAGAATGCCGTTCCTGTAATGGTAGATGCTTGCTCCTTGGTACTTGTCATTTTTAATAGCCACCATGAGGAAACGGAATCCGCCGCTGTTCTTCAGGCCTTTGGCGGTGGCATGGAATACCTCGGCTTTGTCTCTCATCGTGGTGATCACGTCATTGGAGGAGAACCACTGCTCTTTCTTGGGACGTACCACTTCACGCGAGTCCAGGTAATCGGCCAATATCATCGAGTCTGCAGTCGGCGCTCCCCAGGGAGGTGAAGACGAAGCACAGGGTGTCGTCGGTGTCCTGAGCCAGAACCTCCTTGTCCACCTCTGACTGATCTGGAACCAGCTGTAGCCCCTCCATCATCGACACGAAGGACTGCACCACGTTGATCTCTCTCTCTTGATCGTCCATCCACTGGGTTAATCTCCGGTGGCTGAATGGCGACTCGTCTCGGGATTCAAACACTCGTTCCAGTTTGCTCTCATCTTCGTCGCCAGCCCGGATCGATGGCAGTTTCTCCGCCATGCTGTGTTCCAGTGCCGCTCTGAAGTGGACGCACAGCGTCTGGAACCGCCTCAACTTTTCACCAATTTGCGAGAAATCTCTTAGCACAGGTTCGTCCATGAGGTCATTGCACGCCGCTTCCACATGCTGCAGGTCCTCCAGAGCGTCCTGAGCCTTCCTCACCAGTCCCACGCTGAGGCCCCTCATCAGCTCAACAGCTTTGGAGTAAAAGTTCTTCAGCGGCATCAGCCAGACCTTCAGTGGAACGCCGTTCTCTTTGTTTCCTCCCAGGAGTTTTGGGAGCTGTACGTATGTCTTCACCGCATCTTCGAAAGTAGCCGGGTTGCTCTCCAGAATGAAGTCTCCGTAGAACTTGCAGGAAAATTTCTCCGTCAGCGACTTTTCCTCATCAGTCAGCTTGAGCTCAATTCGTCCCCGAATGTCGAAGGATGGGATCTTCTTGATCACGGCCTCCATGCTGCCCTGGACGTCCTGCACGCTGCTGGCATCCAGCTTCTCGCTGTCGAACACGAAAAAGGCGTTCGCCCCGTACAGGATGGCGATGACAATGTGCGTCGCCAAGCCCTTCTCGATGATCTCTACCTGCTGCGGGTTCAGGGTCATGAGGTCGATCATCAGCAGCTGCTTGAAGTCGGTGGTGGCTTTGTACTGACAAGTCACTCTGCTCTGATTCTTGAACTTCTTCTGATCCTTCAGGTACTTTGCAGATCCTTCAACCTCAATGAGTCCACCCAGGAAACTTGCCTTCAGGGAGGCTTCCACGTCCAGCAGCGAGGCCTTGGACTCGGTGGTGTCGGACGCAGAAATGTCAAACTTGCTGCTGTGCTGAGAGCTCTCTGTGATGTTCTTCTGCAGTGATTCTTCATCCCACAATGTCAAACCTGTCACAAAACATCACAATCTTGTTAATTTGAAGCCAGAAGACGGTTCCCTACACAGCTGCCGTACGTACAGCTGCAACCTTTAAATACAAATAAAGGAAGCTTAAGGTTTTTATGTGACAAAGTCTCAATTTTGGTATCGTGAGAAAACTTGTTGTGAACCTGATTCATGAAACAATTATATGAATGAGACAATATACAGCTTTAACGTTAGATATGACTGTTTTTTTTTTTATTCTTGGTTTTCATCCATCATCTTGTTTTTTGGTCGTTACCATCTTGGTTTTTGGTCATCACCATCTTGATTTTTGGTCGTCACCATCTTGGTTTTTGGTCATCACCATCTTGATTTTTGGTCGTCACCATCTTGATTTTTGGTCGTTACAAAGTTCCTTTGATCAGGCAGACATATTTAGAAATATTTTAATAAGACTTACCTGGGATTAGTACATCTCTGCGAGCGTCGTAGAGCATTCCAAGGGTGAAAGGTCGACCCAGAGCAGCAACGTCCATGAGATCTAAGGCCATTTCTCCAACCTGCTGAGAAAAGTGACCACACAGCATTTCATTGGAAACCAAGCTATCGGACTAGCTCTGAATAGAAGACCTGGGTGTGTCCTCTGTCTGAGACGTTGCTGCCACACCAGCTCCTTTTTGTCTGCTCATCCTGCAAGGTTGCTTTAGGCATCTACATGTGTTGTTTTCGAGCCCTGGGATCAAAACCAGTTAGTAGAGTTTTTGAGAGGGGCAAGTGGTGGCATCTGTTTTATCTACTTTCTAAACATCTGATCCTGATGAAGGTTTAAAGGAGTCCTTCTATAAAAAGTTGATGTAATGATACGACTGGAGTAATGCTGACTATTGGATTGACGATTGGAAATCATGTTACAGATGATATGGAAGAAGTGATATGGAAGAAATTGCTCATAAAATATGACACAATGAGGTATTATATTTTTTTTAATGAAGCCAATACTGGAGGTCCTTAAATCTGCATTCTCTCTGCTGACCACCAGGGGGAGACTCCTCTCTGATTGTGTAAAAAGTCATTGAGAAAATGACCCTCTCTTTATTTATCTCAGTGCAGAGCAACAACAATCACTTTACAATCAAAAAGAAATGGACTCATATGTATTATGTATTATATATATATATTATTAATATTAATATTAATAATTATTATTATTATTAATATTAATAATAATATTAATATCATATATATTATTAATATTAAGTCCATTGCTGGTTGATTGTGAAGTGATTATTATTGCTCCGTATCATCTTGTTAACTTTCAATATATATAATGTTGAAAAAGTGCATATGTCAGTTAACTTATGTAAGTTTTGTTTATTGTCCTTAGTTATGGTTTGCGTGGTAATATATTGATTTCCCCCTAAATGAAAAAAGACTATCAGACTCTGGATCAGGATCTTTGTGTTAAAGCTCTTGGGTCCAGTCAACTCTACATTACATAACAAGTTTACACTATAAAGACACTCGGATCGTTAGTTAGCACTAAAACATGCCTCTTTTAGTTCTCACCTGGTGAAGTTGTGTCGATCAGCTGAGTCTCTGGTGTGATGAACTGTGATGTTAGCAGATTATTTCTGTCCCTTCTGCTGACTCCTCCCACGACAGACATGCCACCACACATTACACACCTTTACATGCACACTCAAATGCACTATTATCACCAGCACTCACAGCAAACATTGTCACATTGGTTTATTACTGTTACTATTCTCCTTCACACCTTAACAAAGAAATGTATAGCATTTTCAAATAAACTTGAAGTTTCAACGTTTCAACAAACCTAAAAACATCTTTCATGCACTTTTTTTATTATCACCTTTTCAATTACATGCTAATGAACTAGTTCAGCTATTTCACTTCCATTTAAACCACAGACTGATAAGTAACGATGATGGTTTTGAAGCTTCGAGTTCACCATTTTTGGCTGTCACCATTTGGGGTTTTCGCCATCGCAACTGCAGCCTCGCTACCATCACATTACATTGCATTACATTTCGTTGATCCTTTTATCTAAAGCCACTTCCAATTAGTGCATCATAGTGCGTCGTGTTGGTAGAAACCCAGAACAGCAGGAATGTTCGTACATCAGATTCAAATAAGCCAAACTGATGCAACTGGTGTCATGGCTGGTGGGAAAATGACCCAAAAGCAATAAAAAGGAGGCTGGTAGGTGAAACTAAACAAAGCAACTTTAATTTTAAAACTTACATGGAGCAAAAAGCCATTCAGGCAGTGAAAAAGTACAAAAACAAAACAAATATCAAAAGGAACTGAACTGACAAAACCAGAATCTGATCAGGAACATGGACTCAAGACGAGACTAGGAGACCAGACACAGACCAACCAGACACGGACTTGATGGAAAAAATAGTCAGCCAAGGCGGAGGGCGGGCTGACAGCTGATTGGTGGAAACAGAGCAGAAAAAACAAACCATTTATTGTGAGAACTAATGTTGCTATAGACATAACGAGGCGTGATTTTAACGAGTCCAGACACAGATCTCATGTTGGCACAGAGCTCAATGATCAACAACGTGCTGCTTCCTGAAGCGGACCAAATTCCTGCCAAGTCACCTGAGGACGAGTCTTGAGTCTTCTTCCTGTACAGTAACATTCCTCTGCAAGCACCAATATGACAATATGAAAACATGATATCCTATTCTGAATGGAGCATTTCAGATGAAGATGTTGGAAACACACTTATAACCATGAAGAAGGACACACACACACACACACAGATAATGTTTCTGTTACTGTACACTGAGACTTTTTGGACCTGAAACTTTATCTGTTAAACTGACAAACAAAAGTTCTGGAATTCAGGGAACAATTCGGACGGATCAGAAAGACATTTGTCTCTCGCTGTAGACGAACATATTTTTCTTAAAAGGCTCCAAACAAAGCCAAGGCCAAAAACTTACTCTGACCACATTTTACAAAACAAGACCAAGACCAAGACTGATGAAGCTCTCTGTCACTTCCTTACTACAGTAACAAACCACAAATCATTCTGACACCAACAACCCTGAACAACAAAGCCCCTCAAAAATTGTAACATCAGTGATGAATGCTTTTTCGAGGCTGATCAGATGATGTAGTTGGTGAGCTGTCCACTAGGTGGTGCACATCCATCATCACAGAGGACCAAAGGATAATACCTCTTAGTTCATCACACACAACTCGAAAAGGATCTGAAGTTTCAAGTCATTCCGTAAGCCTAAACTAGACCGGTGTGGTTCCAAAGAAGGTGAAAAAGTTATCCAAAGATCAATCGTTCCTGCCCATGAGCATTGAGTGTGCACAGAGAGGAGGGGCTGTTCACAGACGGGTCTGAGACAGAGCCAGACAGAGCAAAAGCAGGGGAAGGGCTGATGCTCTGCGCGGAGCTCTAGAATTTAAGATCCCATATGAAAAGCAAGTTTCTCTGGTCTATAAACTGGTCCTCCCTGAGCCTGCCAACTCCCAGAATGAGGTAAACAAGCGACTCCTGCATGGTCTCTGCAGCCCACCCACTGGTACAACGGCGCTCCTACAGGTTATTCAGATTCAGCTCCTGTTGTTACGTAACAAAGGGAGTCATTTGCATAGGCCGAACTCCTCTGATGATAGGAGATATCCCAGAGGGGGCGTTCATCACCGAGGGGAAGCTCGGTGTGTCCTGCGGTGAGATAGCGGTGAGATAGCAGTGAGATAGCAGTGTTTCACAATGTCATTGCTCAGAGCTCAGAGACATGCAAATTGCTCTGTTGTTGGTTGTACAAATCAACATAAGTGCTTATATTCTGTCCCAGCTACAGAAGAACAGAAGAGACAGTGGTTGCGTTTCATTTTTAATGACAATGCCGGCTACGGTTCGTGTTAGCTTGTATGTGTGTGCTAACAACTTCACACTGACCCTCGTAAAAGGATCTGTCCCAACCATACGGGACCCAGCAACTTCACCTGAGCCACATAGGCGAGCCATAGCGATACATCCACGTAAACATTGGCACATGCTACCGCTAGTGTAAGCGGCATCGTCACCGTCTCTCTCCATGTAGGCGTTGACCGACGGAGCTCATAAGCATTTAAAGGTGCAGGGACAGAAACAGCCTGTTCTCAGCAGAGCTCATTTGAGCAACTTTTAGCCAGCTGAAATTTAGGACCACGGATGGGTTTGTGGCAATGCATATCGATTACAGAGTTGTTGGACCTCTGACAGCTGTGGAACTGAGGAAAAACAGTATAATATGGGAGGACCTTTAAGTAAGATTTTACCCATTTTAAATAGTTAAAAAATAAAATCAATGTTAATATTCTGGTGGGCTGCCACAAATAAATGAATGTATAGGAAACATACATTGATTTAGTAACATGGGTGTTTATAATATAATGTATAATGTATAAAAAACAACTCAATGCAAAATATTGACACAAATCAAGTTTATTCCATCGCACATTTCAGCAACAACAAGGCGATTCAAAGCCAAAAAATAAACACATGATTCAAGAATATTTAGACATAATTGCAAACAGGATATTAGAAGGGTGTGCTGTTTGATCCCTCACATGGATTTCAGCTCCTGCTGGGTGGTGGACTGACTTCCCGACGAGGAGGGCAAGTTGTTGTCAGCGTCCCGCCTGCAGCGGCGCGGCAGTGAGTTGTAGAGGGCCTTCCTGAACATGGAGCTGGAGAAGACGTAGACGACGGGGTCCAGGGCTGAGTTCAGGAAGTTGAGCCCCAGAGACACGATGGTGAGCTGGGTGAAGGTGTAGAAGGAGGCACAGTCCCCTGGGCGGTACGAGCGGATGACCCACACCCCGATGGTCGTCACCGTGGTGGGGAGGAAGCACACTATGAACACCACCACGATGGCGACGCACACACGCATCGCCTTCCGCATCTTGTCCGGATTCCCCATCTGTCGCTGCTGCAGGAACCTGGAGATCCGGACGGAGCAGAAGAGCAGGATGGCCATTGCCACAACAAACTCCAGCACCGTCAGGATGCGGTGCATGGCAACCAGGATGATGATGGCCTGTGACGCCTCTTTGTAGGAGGTGAAGAAGAAGCACTGGGTCCTGTCGCCGCTGCCCTTGATGTGGTTGTAGGCCAGCATGGGAACTCGAGGGGTGACGACCACCAGCCAGACGAATGTTGACACCACCGCCGCCTGGCGTTTGGTGATGCGGTTAAAGCAGTGCTGAGGGTGGACCACCTGGAGCGAGAGGACGGAGACGCTGCAGCATTTACATCATAATGACATTAGTTACAGCTCTGCTTTGTTTTTAACTTCTTCTAATGGACACACATCTCCCGGGCAAGTGTAAAGGAACAGGACCAAACAGGACAAACTGGTAGGACACAAGGAACATGCGGAACGTGGAGAGCCAGACTACCTGACATGGAGTATATACACCATAGACAGGTGGGCAGACATGAGGGTGGGCTGGAAACTGATTGGTGGAAGTTATTTATTTGTAACTTGCAACGCGTCCTCACCTTAAAGTAGCGGTAGATTGCCACCACGGTCATGAGCACGATGCTGGCCGTGCGGTTGGAAAACATCAGAAAGAGGTTGATCCGGCACATGCCGTCTCCAAACACCCAGTGGCCCCTGAGCAAGGCGTCGATCCTCAGCGGCAGACTCACCAGAGCCAGGAAGTCGGCGATGACCAGGTTAAAGAGGAACAGGTTGTTGGTGTTCCAGGCCTTCAGCTTGAAGCAGAAGATCCACAGGGCCACGATGTTCCCCAGCAGCCCCAGGATCACGTCAATGATGAGGACCGGCGGCAGGATCAAACCCTCCAGTTGAATACCGACAGGCGGGCAGCCACCGCCGCCGCCAGGGACCGGGATTGTCAAGTTCAACCCTGTGGTTTCATTTTGCTCTGATAACATTTTGTATTTATGATCGATGAATCAGTGTGGAGATAATATTGATGATTCAAAAGAATTATTTTTGGATGCTTCTGTAAGTGAATATCTGTTATGACCACACAAGGAAAGTTTCCAGATCCAGGAAATCTCCCACTTCCCCCTTTTCACCCTCTTCCTCTTTTCTGTAGAATGAAAAAACAACAACAGAGTACTTTTATGTTTGTTCCCTTCTCTGTAGGTCAGATTATGAGGCATGTGGTTACAAAATATGAGGATTTTCAAATATTTATCTGCATAGTTTAAAACATTTCATCCCAAAAAAATGAAATGAAGTGGATTATTTTGTTGACACATGATCTATTCTTCATCTTAGAGCATCTATTTAATACATTGATTCACCAATTCCAACAATACTGAACTTTTCAACATTGAAAAATCAATATTCAAAAAAGAAAAAAGTTTAAATAGTTAAAGTAAATAAATATGCATTCATAATATACCATACAGGTGTATATATGATACCCGACAAATCACATTTGATATTTGTCATAGATAAGATGACTGTTCAAGAATGTACTGAAACTATTGCAATGAAAGTGTTTAAAGAGTGTCCCATGTATTACCACACACACACACACACACTTATTTAATTATGAATAATATTAATATCCAGAACTCACCGGTCAGAGTGACAGAATTTCATACATTCAGCGTAGTTAACCTCTGTTGGCGTCTTTATGTCTCTGACAGGACGTTCCTGTGTGGTCGACTGTCATCACCTAATTTCCACAGCAGTTACCACACACCATAGTACACTCAGTGACGCGTGATTTCACATACACCTCAAGCGTTTGTCAAAAACACTGGGATGTGGGAGTGAATAAGAAACGCATTACAAACTACTAACATTAATAACACACATAACATTAATAACACTAACATTAATAGCATTAATTGATTTAACATATTTTGTTACATGACATTGATCAAGTAGAACTTTGTTGTCGTCCTACATCCCCGGGAGTCCTACATATGTGTCTAAAGCTAAAGGCGCTAACGTTACATGAACACGTTGAATATTTAATAACGCAGATTTCAAGAGTACCAGGTACAGAAATAAATGCCGGCTTTTTCTAGCTGGTGTCGATCGGGGTCGCTGACATGTCAAGCTTCCTGTCACACTTCCTGTCACTCTTCTGCACGCCGTCCCCTCTGACGTTCAGAAACCAGTTTCCTATCTGGGCACAAATGTACAAATGATGAGGAAGTTTTGAAATGAGTCATGTGTCAACACTTTATTATTACAATTGTACAAATACTCCCAATAATAAATGCTCTACACTAAACGAAGAATGCTGGAGGAGGAAAGAAAAAAATATTCATGAAAACAGTCTCTGTGTTCTCCTCGTGTCCTTCTGGTTTGTCCTATTTTTAACTGATGTTATTTTGTACTTTTGCATTCAAAGTGTAATTAAAGGTTGTCCAGTGGTGGACTTGTTGTGGAGTTGTTGTTGTGGACTTGGGGTGGACCTGTGGTGGACTTGTTGTGGTGGACTTTTGATTGTAGGCTGCAACACTATCAGGTTGAGCTGTAAAACCAGTAGAGATCAAGGATCAGACCCTGATCAGGTTAGTAGTGTATTCCTGATGAGATCTGATGAGTCTCGTCTCTCTTTCTCTAATCCCACAAACTCTGAACTTCTTTGTGCTCTGACGTTCGCAGGAGACCCGTCTTCTATTCAGGAGACTCGTATTCTATTCAAGAGACTCGTATCTTTTCAGGAGACTTGTCTTCTATTCAAGAGACTCGTATTCTTTTCAGGAGACTTGTCTTCTATTCAGGAGACTCATCTTTTATTCATGAGACTTGTCTTCTATTCAGGAGACTCGTCTTTTATTCATGAGACTTGTCTTCTATTCAGGAGACTCGTCTTCTTTTCAGGAGACTTGTCTTCTATTCAAGAGACTCGTATTCTTTTCAGGAGACTTGTCTTCTATTCAGGAGACTCATCTTTTATTCATGAGACTTGTCTTCTATTCAGGAGACTCGTCTTTTATTCATGAGACTTGTCTTCTATTCAGGAGACTCGTCTTCTTTTCAGGGGACTTGTCTTCTGTTCCCAAGTCTCCAGACATGAAACGCTTCTAAGACACTTAAGCTCCTTCCTGGTTTTAACCATAACGCTCTAATCTGTCAGCGAGAGACAGAAAACGTTTAAAGTTACTGTGTGTGTGTGTGTGTGTGTGTGTGCGCGCGTGTGTGTGTGTGTGTGTGTGTGTGTGTGTGTGACGGTATCAGCATGGATTAGTGAGTAAAGGTAAGCGTGTGTCTCCCCGTCGAGGCGGATTTCCATCCCTCTCTTCTCCTCTCCGGTCACACACACCGACCTCGTCTGAACCGCTGCCGTCTCCTCTCATCCGCCTCCTCCTCCGAACCTCCTCCTCTTCTCCTGCTCTCATGGCGCTGTAACACTTGTGTTTCTTTGCCTGTGATTGGTTGGTTGGTTGTGTTTTTTGTCTCGGACCGCCGTGCGATGCCGTTACTCCCGAAGGACACTGAGCGGTTTGATGGGCTGTCTCTCCTCTACTGGTAAGTAACTCCCCCTCTGCTCCTCCTCCCTCCTTCCTCCTGGTTTCCTTCCTTGTCTCTTGTCTCAGAACGGTACTTGTGTCTTTAAAGAGGGTTGCAGCTCTTGTTTTTCTGCGGCACTAGTGCATGTGGGTCACAGACTTCAGAGGTGAAATAGGTTTACAGCCGGTTTCCCGGCAGATGCCTCAGAGTTTAAGTCCACATGCTTGAACACCATTCTGGGTCATGAATGTAAGAGCTGCTTTAAAGGGAGATACCCTTGTTTTTAATAACAGGGGGACATTGAGCACAGTTTAAATTCAGTCCAGTTTCTATTTCCTCCACTAGATTTCAAAGGAACATTTTGTACTTTTTACTCGCTACATTTAAAGTTAACCTGCACTACTCTACAACGTTACCCTTTTTCTTCTGTGTGGAGTGTGCATGTTCTCCCCATGTAAGCGTGGGTTCTCTCTGGGTTCTCCAGCTTCCTCCCACAGTCCAAAGACATGCAGGATGGGAATAGGTTCGTTGATGACTCTAAATTGCCCGTAGGTGTGAATTTGAGCATGAATGGTTGTCTCTACATGTTGGCCCTCCGATAGACTGACGATAGACAATGGATTGAAATTTCACGACTGGACTTGTTGCACAGGTGGCATCCTATCACAGTACCACGCTGGAATTCACTGAGCTCCTCAGAGCGACTCATTCTTTCACAAATGTTTGTAGAAACAATGATTACATTATGTGTCACAATTACCCAGGTGAAATGAATTCATGCATACCATTTCTTTAGTGCTATAAAAGACAGACATTTCCACCTCTGTATAAATATGTTTTTTTTGCAGCTCTATTTTGGTATCATGAAGTATGAACCTTGACATAAGATACATTCTATTTTCTGTGAGGAAGTGGCTTCTTCTTCTTCTTCGGTGTACATCCGAAGATGAAGTGACAGAAGCTGGTGAGTGTTGGTTGGTACAGGCTTCTCTGCCGTGGTGTTACTGTGTTACTGGCAGCCACCCTGAGTGTGATGTTAATCACTTGCGGCAGGTAATGCAGATTATCAGGCATTAAGTGCTCAGTTTAATTGCACCCTCATGTCCCAGCAGGGAGCCGTTGCACGTTGTCATCTGTTTGTGGGGCTAAGAGAGCTGCAGCTGCTGCCGTCAGGTTATTTAACGGACCAAGAGAAACCCCATGAGGGACGCTGCATAATCTGCTATGGAAGGGTCCTCTTTCTCAGTTGGTCTCAGGTCTTTGTTTCTTTTTTTTATGCTTTAATGACAGAAAGGAGCGTAGAAATGGGGGGGCGCAAGGTGTGAATGTAACAAAGATCTCCTGGCAGAAGGGGGTTTGTGGGTATGTGGCATGCACTGTTACCAGTCGGCTACCAAGCTTCTCTGTGTCCGTGAGTCCTAAACCTGACTGTATCTCATTATCCTGGTCTATTTCAGACCGGGTCTTACAGAGATCAGTTGACCTTTTGGACCCTTTTGGATTGGGTCTCCTTTGCTTTGTTTATCAGGTTCAGGTGGATGGACTCATTTCCAAAGTCTGGACCATTAAGTCCTTTAGCTTTAATGTGGCCATGCTTTTATGTGGCATCATTAACAAAGGTGTGTTGAATCTAATGTGAACTTTGACCACTAAGATGCTTCGCACACATCACATGTCTGCCACATCACTGGAAATCTGGCTCCTGTTCCATCATCAGTGTAGCATCACAACCATAACTGATCTGGTGATAGGAGTCTGCTTTTCTACACTTTTCTACTCTGACATGATTTCATGCTACAGTTACAGAACAGTAAAAGCACCACATAAACTGCTGGGCTTCGTTGTTACTTAATATTAAGTCGGCCTTTACTATTTTAACTTACCGTTCATGAAATCCTTTCTAATTATCTTATGCTAATCACTATTACTATAGTGATAAAATACAACTCAAATATTTTTTAATTTGATTTGACTTGCAAGAGTTGGGTATACAAACATTTGGAACATTGCTTTATCACATTTTCAACTATTTTATTGCCAGTTTCAGATGAGCTCCTTGATTCTGATTGGCTCCTGAACAAATCACTACATACAGTTTACTGGTCCCAGCAAACATTGTGTAATAAATGTAGAATATCTGAAAAATCAGTTACCTAAATGCACCAGTGATGATTAAATTAGTCATAAAATCATCAACAGCAAAGACAAGCACTTTTTACTTTTTACTTAAGTATTTTAGCCAGACATTGAAGAGTGTCTTGTTGTTTTCGTGTTAAATCTAAAGTTTAGCCGTGACAGACTAATTTCTTAGCTGTTCTTATCCTTAACTGTTCTATGTAAATCATTTTTTGAAATGTCTTATTTTTACAAATGTATTCTAATTATATTATCTGTGTGGAAGTAGCTAGCTATGTGTATGCTAGTGAGTAACATTTGGACGAGCTATGTACATTAGAATTCAGATTTACACTATGTATACTTGTGATTAGCATTAGCACAAGGTATATGTATTCTTGCAATAAGCGTTAGAGTTTCACTGAAAGGTTCAGGGCTACTCTTCAATACATTCTCTGCAGAGTACAATCAACACTGCCTTACAAAACCTAATGCATATTGCCTCTAATGACCTATATGATAAGAATAATGTATTTTGAGTGGTTATATGTTGGATGAAGATTTATTTCAAAACACGCCAGAGAGATCAGAGTGGCCTCTGCTTCACCTTGGGATCTTCATTGATCCACTTCTCTGTACATTATCCCTTATATAATACACACTATATGTAACCTGGTCAAACAGTCCTTGACCCAGCTCTATGTTTATTGGATTTCTTTTGCCATTCCCAAGACTTTCAGCCAAAGAGGGAAATGTTGTACTTTTTACTTTACTCTTTACACGTATCTGATGGCTGGAGATACAAGTTGCTTTGCAGACTTAGGATATAACATATAATATAGTAGATATAATATAGGTCCAGCATGAAGAGAAGGTTCAGTGAGAGGCAGCAGTAGAGGACAGTAGAGGAACTGACATAGTTATAACTAACTACTACTTTTGCACAACAGGCTCTCAAAGATCATGGATTCTGGAGAAATAAACATATCTATGCATATTGAATCAGTAATAGCTCAGCAGAGAAGCAGGTTTGAACCCACATGCAGGACTCAGAGTTAGACAGGTTCATGTTAACCCCCCAAAACAGGGAAAACATTAAAGAAAGGCATGCAGATGAGAAGAAGCAAACTTATCCAATAGGGGTCAGACTGAGGGGCAGAAGTCCTGGTGGGCAGCCAGAACAGATGGCTGGAAAGTTAAGGCGGAAAGTACAACAGACAATCTGGCAAAGAGTGAATGTGAATGGGCCAGAATGAAGTAAACTGCAGTGCTGACGGGGGGGGGGGTTAAGCTTAGCCGCACATTCTCATGGGGCTATGCGTAGTCGGCATCCTGCCCTGCAGTACCCCCCGATCATCTACCCACCTGCTCCCACTCCTCCATTAGCCTTGCAGCATATTAACAAGTTTTCTGCCAGACTGTTGAATGCTAATGCTCGCTACTCAGCATTCCAGCCTTCAGCTCTGTCTGTCTGATCCCTGCCTGATTTTTGGACTTCTGCCTCCTTGTCTGATCCCTAATTGGTTTAGAGTGCTCCTTCTCTTACTAACCTGTCTGCTGTTGACCTCTGCCTGTTTCAGACCACAATAACACTGAACTTTAAACTTGATCTGCCTGGTTGTGCTTTTGGCTCCAAACCTGGTTATACTGAGCTGGTACCATATGGCGTGGTATTTTGTTTACTAACACAAAGCTTAAAAGCTAAAGTACAAGCAGGAGTTTAGCTGGGTCTGAACTAATGATATGCTTCTGTTGCCATGTGAAAACTCTGTCTCATACAAAATGACATTTCCATACAACTACACTATACTCTTAATTACGTTTCGACACGTGGTTATCAAAGAAAACAAAAAACACTACAAAAGTACTTGGTAAGGTTTAATAAAAAAGTCTTAAAGATTCAAATCTGCAATGCCGGGAGTCATCGCGATTAGGTCCCTGCAATCGCCTCGGAATTGCCCCGAAATCGCCCCAATGCCTTTCCCTACTGGTTGTGGAACCACAGTGAGGTGGATCCATGTAGATTTTTTTGGGCTGTGCTTGGAAAAGTGTATGTTGCATCAATTTCTGTTTCCCTTTTCCGGGGCAAGGTGCTACAACCTTTTCTGGAAGAGGTTGTGGAACCACAGTGAGGTGGATCCATGTAGATTTTTTTGGGCTGTGCTTGGAAAAGTGTATGTTGCATCAATTTCTGTTTCCCTTTTCCGGGGCAAGGTGCTACAACCTTTTCTGGAAGATTCATATCGGCTCAGTGAATGGCTCCTGGTCTGGCTCCTGGTCTGGCCCCTTTTGGTGAGGGTAATAAGGAGAATGAGATGGACAGGCAGTTTAGAGAGCTGTGTCCATATATCCGGCACAAGTCAAACATATTCCCAGAGGGTGTTGTCTCCCGCCAGGGTTGTCCCTTGTCACTGATTCCCTATTGTGTTTTTAATATACAGGGTTTCAAGGAGGAGGAAAGTATCCCTTTTGGTGTCTCAGAATTGCAAATGATGTGTTTCAGTTGGCTTCTGCAGAACGTGACCTTTCGCAGTCAGGATGAGAGTCAGTACCTCCATGTCTGAGGACACAGTTCTCGACCCCAAGATACTCTTCAAGAATCTTGGGGTCTTGTTTATGAGGGTTGAATGGAGCGTCCATCAACGTACCAACCCTCACCTATGGTCTTGAGCTTTGGGTAGTTGCGAAAGAATGACATTCGAGCAGCCGAAATGAGCTACCTTCCTAGGGTGGTAAGGCTCATCCTTAAGGCGAGTCCACACCGGACCGATAATCGGCGTCGTTGAGAGAGTCGGCCTCCGTGACATGAGTCTGCTTGGTGTGGTCGCTCGAATCGGCCCACGTCGGGGTTCATTTCAGCCGATTCAAATGTGTAATCCGCCATGCGAGTCGGTGACTCTTTTACCATTCTGATTGGTGGAGGCTAGCAGCTTGACTAGCGAATCAGTGAAGCCCGGAAGTGACGATGTAAACATACCAGCTAACCAGTAGAATCGAAGAAGGTGGTCTAGAGAGGACCGCCTACTTCCGGTTTTCGTGTTTTTTGGCGCACAATACAGATTAGCGCCGCCTGTTGTTTTGGAGACATTACATCTCGCGCAAGCGCGGAACGTATGCCGTCGGCTGTAGTTCCGTAGGTGTGAACCACCCAAGTCGTTGTTCGAGTCTCCAATGTTAAGTAGCCCGACTTCACGAGTCGGGCAGTCGGTGCGGTGTGGACCCGCCTTTAGAGGTAGAGCCTCCTTCTTGTTGAAAGGGGACAGCTGAGGTGGTTCAACATCTGTTCAGGATGCCTCCTCACTTTGTTTTCCATCCACTCCCAACTGGTTTGAGGCTCCGGGGTAGACCGAGAAAATGCAAGAGGGTTATCTTATCTGGCCTGGGAACTGTGTTTCCCAGGAAGAGCTGGAATCATTGCTGGGGAGAAGAACATCTGGAATACATTGACTGCTGCCCCTAGACCAGGACACATATAAGAGGAAGGTTACATAATGGCTGGAGCATCAAGTCTCATCAAGTTTTTATGAATTAGCTCAACTTTGAGTCCAACATAGATGCATTCTCACTGGAAGGAAGGGTTTTAAGAGATGTTTATTCTGCAACTTTCCTTTTTACTTTCAACATCTCCTCCAGTGAAAACTGAAGTTTATGGTTGTTTTTTGAGATGTTGAATCAGATTCTCCTCAGGGCCCCCGAAAACCTCTTGTGCCGGCCCCCGTGATATCAGGAGGTCCATGACAATAGCTGCTGTCTCTACACAAAGACTTTGACACACACACAAACACACACACATACGTAAGCATCTGAAACAAGCTGCACTCTGACGGTGAGCGGAGCCTCGGGACAGGACCAGCAGACAGCAGCACCATGTGAACCACGTCTGAGGAATCTCTGCGGCATTAACCCGAACCTTTTCATCCACAAAGCTCTCTGCACACGAGGGAATATCAGAACGGCTCTGTAATGTTCCTTTTATTATTTCTGATATCTATTTGTGTCTGCCGGGGCTTCCTCACATTCAGGTCAACGCACAGTTTAACCGCCGGGCCGTTTAGAGGCGACAGATTTTATTGGTTTGGATGTGGCTCGGCGGGGGAGGGAGGGAGGGAGGGAGGGAGAGGGGGTGAGAAAATGACAAAATCCTGTGATGATTTGATTGTTTTGTGCGGCGGAGTGCAGAGGAGAGGGAGCGGCTTTGGATGAGGCGGGATGTTGATGAAGCCGTTGTGTTTTTTCTTGTTGCCAGGACGATCATGGGCCCGCACGGCATCAACCGACCCGTACAGAGGTTAGAGTTCTGCGACTGCAAGAAGGGACTCGGTGAGCATCTTCCCCTTGACCTGTCTTACCTCTCTGACCTGTCTGACCTCTGAACCATCAGCATGATATAATGTGCACAATGTGTTAGATCAACCTATAAAATGATTATTAATGAATTACATTTGTTTAAAAATCATAGTATTAATAAGGCTGGCTACTTTGATCACTCAGACCCAAAAAATTAAATGTATATGATTAGTATATGATGAAATAATGCAACCGCTAGATTTCATAGGTTGATGTTTGTAAATATGATTCGAGCTGTTTGTAAGTTTACTGTACAAAAAGGTTGTTGATGCAAAGATAGATCTTAAGAAATAACATTTTTTTAAATAATTGTTTATGAAACACTTTGAGGGTTTCAAATTTGCATCTTTGCAATATATCTTATTATTTCTCTTTTTCTATGGAGGGTAACTGAAGTCAATGAAGCGATATAAAAGTATTATTATTCTCTTGGTGCTTTCACTAAACTCTCACACTTAAATCATTTACTTTTTTTAAATTACATAAATATAACGGATTTCATGCTATATTCCTGTACTATGTGTGTTGACAGGTGAAATACTTCTTTTACTTCTTTTTGATCAGTTTTAAACAGGAGTTTTTGCGTGTGCACAGGTGTGAAGATAATCGGAGGTTACCGCGAGCTGACCGGAGAAGAGTTCGGCATCTTCATCAAGCGGGTGATCGCCGGCGGGTTGGCAGCTCAGGATGGTCCGTTGTTTTTAGTATTTCGTCTTGTACTGGGCAAAGTTATTATTATTATTTTTATTATCCTCCCTGTCCGTCTGTCTGACTGTCTGTCACTCTCTGTTCCAGGTCGGCTTAAGTCAGGTGACCTGATTCTGGATGTCAATAACATCAGCCTGATTGGGGTGACCAATGAGAGGTGAGCTGGACGAGTGCTGCATCTGCAGGGTGCTTTGAGGTTAGAGGCCTGTCTCCGAGGATGACAGCGGCAGAAACAACCAGACGGATTGTCAAAACAACCGTCAAACATGGCAGGTCGGTCCATGGCAGGTCGGTCCATGGCCACGTCTTCGGCTACATGTGTCTATTGACAAGGCACCCTCAATGCAGATCAGCCAATCAGAGCGTAGCATGGTTCAGCTCTGACCTGTGGTTTCATCCAGTGGTTTCAGGTTTTCCTCATGTTCAGGCTGGTTTAGTGGATCTGGAGCTAGTCTTGGTTTAATGTTGTGTTCTAGTGATTCTGCCCGCGCAGCCTTGCGCACGGTCAGTTTGGCAGTTTGGTGGATCGCCTGCGCCAAGATGGGTGTGGCGGCGCAGCAGGGGGAGGCTGTGGAACTTGCACTGAACCTCCCCTAACGCATTAAAGGTGAGGAGAGGAGCTCTTTTGATTGGTGAAGATCTGAATTGGCTGTATTAATCCCAGTCCAAGCCTCGTCTCCTCCTCGTCTCCCACTCACGCCTTCTTCTCCTACCTCTTTCCCACTTGCACGGGTGGGAGTGACGGGAGGTGTGCCTGCGCAAGCCTGCGCGGTGCACGAAACTTGCAAAGTCCAGGTGGACACACCCCGTCGGCGTGGCGCAGGTGCGCTGAGAGCTGACTGCGCCTGGTCTACGAAACTAGGGCCCCAAGATTCAAAACAGCCATCTTGGTTTTTGTCCGTCGCAATCTTGGTTTTTGTCCGTCGCCATCTTGGTTTTTTGGAGTCACCATCTTGGTTTTTGTCCGTTGCCATCTTGGTTTTTGGCATTACACCTGTTAATCATCAGCATGTTAGCATTAATCACAGTAAAATCTGCATCTGTAATGTTTTTATGACCACTTGTTTGTTCTGTGCATGTGTACTACACATCGTTCCATCTCTGTCTCCTGATAGGGCGGTGGAAATCCTACGGACCGCCTCGCTCTCCAATCACATGTCCCTGCTGATCACCAGAGATGATGAATCAAGGTGAGACTCGCTGTCATGTTTCCCTACAACGGGTGGTTCTGGAATGATTCCTGCACGTTAAACATGCAAATACAAAACGTATTTGCAACAAAGTTTATTGTATTTTCATTCTTTTTGGTTTTAGTTTAGTGGAGCAACGTCATTATTAGCTCAAAGCCGCGTTTCCATTGGCCTTCATTCATTAAAACTCCGGTCATGTTGGATACAGCAACGGTTCCGACTGAACCAGGATTTACAAGGTTCCTGCCATGGAAACACATCCAGTCATTACCTGGAGCCGACTATGACTGTTTGGCTGACGGCCGGCATTCCTGCTGTCCAGCAGCGGGAGGTAAAGCGACCTGGCACTCTGCTGTCCCCTGTGCTTTTCCCCCGTCAGCCTGACATAAACCCACAGTGACACATTGGGGACGGTGTGCTGTCCGTCCTCACGGCTGTAGGATGCTCGGAGACGCCAGCAGCACCCAGATCAGCGGAAACGAGCTGGGGGTCGTCTGCAGGACGCTGGTCTGCTGGACGCTGGTCTGCAGGATGCTGGTCTGCAGGAGGCTCGAAGACGAGGCTTTCTAACTGATTATTATATGGGGTAATCAGTTAGAGGTGGGCTTCAGAGGAGGTTTACTAGGCTACAGGTGGCATGGGTCTAGACTACGTTCTAACAACGCACTTTAGTCACATACACAGATTCTGTTTAAGACCAGACGTCTACTAAACTTTAACTTTTCAACCCCAAAGAAGCTGATTTTTAAAACGATAATTTTTTATACCACGCTTATCTCCGGAGGATATGCTGGTCTCCGGAAGACCAGGTTGGTCTCTGGAGGACCACGTTGGTCTCTGGAGGACCACGTTGGTCTCCAGAGGACCACGCTGGTCTCCGGTGGACCATGTACCGACTGATGTGCAGATGTGATTCCCAGCTCACAGCGTGTTGTTGTGACTGCAGAAGAAAGGTCGCCTGTCCTCTGGCAGAGAGACAGGTCCTTTTTATCTCATCACTGTTATTACCCAACCGGAGCAGCAGCAGTGTGTGTGTGTGTGTGTGTGCATGAAAGCAGCTTTGTGCTGACACATCAGGTATTCGACCTCCGTTGTCGCTTGTTTCACACTTAAAAACAAATTATGATGATTGTGTGCAGCTGGTGCGGCGGGTCACGGCGAGGACGCCGCGGTGACATCATGCCGTGGGGATTTAGTTCACACAGGGTCGACGGATAAAAACAGACAACGTGGCGGAGCTCTTTGTTCGGAGAGATCTCATTATGTCTCAGACGGTTTTACGTCTTAAATTCACCGTCGTAGAAAAGTTATTAATTAATTACTTCTCAGCCACGATACCATGAAATTAATTTCTCATGGTCCCCAGAGGATGAATTATTATGACTTTGATCCCTATGACAACATCAAAATGAATGCATCTGAAATACTTTATGATCTGCAGAACTAAAGATATTCACATCAGGGAATGCTGCTGTAGCTTTACACTTCATTTTAATTGCTAAACTACAGCGGTCACAACTGGAGTCATATGTGTTAAACTCAGAGAAAAGAGACCGAAACAGAAGATTTGCAAGATTTAGACCAAATTCTAATTGGTGTTTCATTGGTTCAACACAGTTTTATGAACTCTACACACTTCTCCTATGACTTGGACTTCTATAACAACCTGCACAACACTGTGGATTTACAGCACTTTGTTCAAATGCTAAATACACAACTGTCAAAACTGTAAACCAGAGGTCTTCAATGTTTTCAGGGACCCCAAAGCTTATAGTGATCCGGTGGAGGGACCCCTTATTACATATCATATAAAATAGTGTTCCTTATTTAACCGGCTAATAATGTTGAGTGAAGAATACCTGCTGGGCAATGACACATCCAAACGCCGTCTTTTCTACGTCGTTGTTGCACGTCCAGTGTTGGTCCCCTGAAGGTGCAGAATGTGACGCCAGATGGCGTCTTTTTCCCGACATCTACTCAACGTCCAACATGTATAAGGGCTAATTGTGGTCTAAATGTTGTCGGTGTGGACGGCTTTTCTACATTAAATTTAAACAAATTTTAGACATCGTTTTTATACTGCTTCTTGAAACTGTGCATAACTGTAGTCCCAAGCTACTGATTATGCCCTAGGGGTCCCGGACCCCAGGTTGAAGATCTCTGCTATAAACCACACATTCAAAACAGAATCATTTCAGCATATGTAATCAAATGTTTCATCTAACAAACAGGTGAAAGTTGCATCCTTACAGTTACAGTAAATGAAAATATTACAGAAATGGATTTCTGTATTACAATTGTAGAATATTTACACAGATCTATACAAACAGTTTTTACTGTAAAAATATATTTTTACAATATGAAGAGGAAGGATATGTTCAGATGCAGGAAAACGTTGTTGACATGTTTGTTAAATAACTACAGACAAAATACCATATATATATATATATATATATATATATATATATATATATATATATTGAAGCAATATATATACGATTGTTCACAGTGTTTCACTGCACTGAGTTGGTTTTGTAGGTGATATGAACAGTTTAGCTCAGGTGACTGTTGGTGATGCAGACTGTGTTAGAGTTTTATGTAGCTGCAGTTGTGCCTGCTGTCGTTTAGCAATCGGAAAAAACTGTGAAAAAGGTGAGACAGGTGACGAGTGTCTGTGACCTTTGACCTCTGAATGTTCTCTCGGCTCCTGTTAACAGCCGATCTGATCACATGATCTCAGCTTTCCTCTACGTCCATGTGAGGGAGACAAACGTTCACAGATGGGCCTGCTATCCTTGCTAGGTCCCTCCAAAATAAGAGCGGGGTTTGGTTTCACAGCTCAGCGTCTGTTTCCTCGGAAACAAAGAAATATGCAAATAAATGCCATATTTCATGTATCTCATTTTAAATAAATGTGTTTTCTAGAAAAAAAACTAGTCATCCTTCATTAAGCCATATGATGCTGATTCATTCTGCACAATCAGGATCTCTGATTTATTCGGTTGATTTTTATACAGAATATAACATCAACACAATAAAAGGTCACAGATCAAACACATGACTGTATACCTGCAGAATATTTGATGAGTATTGTTAAGTTATTGTTCTGATTCTTTTATTCAAGTAAACTATTTTTGTGTGCATGCGTATGGGTGTGTGGTTGTGCGTACGTGTGTGTGTGTGTGTGTGTGTGCTGTGTGTGTGTGTGTGTGTGTGTGTGTGTGTGTGTGTGTGTGTCCTAGGAGGGAGTTTTCTGAGCTGATGGAGAAGTACGGATCCAACAACGTCTCAGCTTCAGGAAGAATCTCTCCGCCTCAGCTCTCCACAGGTACGACACACACACACCAACAGACACATCTACCCTTGTGAGGACCCACAGTGATGTGATACAAACATTCACGTAGGTTCATGAAACACTGACCCTGAACCAGAACTTGACCCTAAACCTGAACTTGACCCTGCCCCTGGACCTGATACTGACCTTTAACAAGTGGGGACCCAGAAAATGTCCTCACTTTGCAACAATGTCCTGTCCATCCCTCTTCCATCATGCACCTTTCTCCCCGTCCTCCCTCCCATCATGCTCCTCTCTCCCCCTCCACCCTCCCATCATGCACCTCTCCCCCTCCCATCGTGCACCTTTCCCCCTCCTCCCTCCCACTCTGTTTCTATTTCCTCTCCCTCTTTTTTGTCTCTCCCACGTCTTCCTGCTCACCTCAGCTCTTCTTCTTCTCCTGCTTCTTCTTCTTCTCTTGTTTCCTCTCAGGGAAGCTGACGGACACGGCCTCCTCGTCCTCCTCCTCCAGATCAGAGAGTCCACAGCTCCTCAGTCCCAAGGAGGGGGTCACCACCTACACCCACCCCTCCCCCCCCTACACCATGCACACACCCACGCACGCCTTCAGGTAACCTTTATAGACGGAGCTGTCTGTTCTCCTGGGTTCTACTTGGTTCTCCTGAATCAGGAGGTAGTAGAGTCCTTCAAGAACAATCATATCAATCATTACAAATTTTAGTCAATGAGCTGAAACAATATTTCAGTTTCGTCAATTAAGTAAAAATAATAAATAAATATGAAATATCGAGTATTAGTTTTAGACAACAAAACCAACATTAGCTTTAGACAACAAAACCAACGATAGTTTTAGAAGACAAAACCTCTTAGTTAGTTTATGAAAACTGTCACTTACGCGTCTCAACAATACTTTGTATTGTAGTTCTTCAGTGAGAAGGTACGTGGGGTTTATAGTCATTTGCATATGGGACAGAATGTCAACAAATTGCTTCCCTCTAAAGGTATTATTTTGTCTTTTTGGACAGCCATTACATAAACTGTTAAACTGTATTTCTGCAACAGCAGCAACGGCTAAAAATAGTGAGAAGCATCTTCAGAGAGAGGAGGGGGAGGAGGATGATAACTGTAGAGAGGATGGGGAGGGGAGGAGGAGGAGAGGGAGGGGGAGGAGGAGGAGGAGGGTTACAGATTATGTCATGGTGGGATTGAATGTGTGCTTTTTAATCCTGTCTTTCTCTCCCCAGTGACAGTGGCATTCAGTTGATTTGCGTTGCCAAGGGAACAGGCCTGGGGCTCGTCATCAAGGGCGGAGCCAACCGTGCTGAAGGACCAATGGTGCTCATTCAGGAAATAGTGCCTGGAGGAGACTCCCAGAAGGTCAGCATTCACTTCTTCCTTTTTGGATTATTATGTGACATACTTCACATACTTTTTTACAAAAACTGTCTTTTATTTTGCAATGTATTAAATGAAAACAAGAATAAAGTGAAATTGGACGAAACTGCAAAAAGAAAGTGCCATTATATAACAGTAGTGGGACCTAAGTTCAGCAGATGTTGAACAGGAAGTGACCAGGATGTGAGCATCTCTGTTTCAGGATGGTCGGCTGCAGGTGGGAGACCAGCTGGTCTCCATCAACAAGGAGTCCCTGATCGGGGTGACTTACGAGGAGGCCCGGAGCATCCTGACGCGCACCAAACTAAGGTAGGACTCACCTGGAGACTTCCTCAAATATCCATTATTCAACGAGAACCAAGGGATAAATGTGACCGTTGCTGTGTTTAAGTTTGTGTGTTAAGTTTTAGTCACCAACAAACTTACAGGAATCAGCTTTAAAGGCATTTACAGATCTATTTATAAATATATTAAATCATTTATATGGATGTTTTTGGACGTATTAATATTGAGGTTTCAGATCTAGTCTGTAATTTAGAGAAATATGTCAGACTTCATTTAATCAGTTAATTTCCTAAAAATATGTGTTTTAAGTAACACATTTTGACGGCTCAATAATACAATATGAAAAAAATGTAATATGTAATATTTAAAATGAAATTAGAGTTATGTGTTATTTTATTTTCATTGTTTTTTGTGTAAAGAAATCAAAAGCGACCAATAAACATGTTATTTGTAAGTGTATTGTCACATTAAAACCACTGATCTGTCCCGCGTTTCGTAGACCGGATCCCACAGTGGAAATTGCCTTCATCAGGCGACGGTCGTCCTCCAGCTCCAGCAGCGGGCCCCACAGCCCCATCTCCCTGCAGGGGTCCGGCAGTGCCCCCCAGCCAAGGGCCCCGGGGCTGGGCGTCACCCCTCCACAGCCCGCCGTGGTCACCAAGATCACCTCCAGCAGGAACCCGGCCTGCGAGACTCTGCCAGCAGTCAATGTGAGCCAGGTGGGAGCTTCAGTACCGAGATCTATATCTCAACTATGTTGCAGTGTTAGCATACATGCTAACATTTGCAAATTATCAGTAAACACAACGTAGAGCTGAGCTGATGTCATCAGTTCTGCAGGTGTTTGGTCATAACACACACTTATTAATATGTGGATGTCTTCAGGTGCAAGTGTCTCCAGTCAGAACGGAGACGCCACATGTCACCTCCCCATCAGAGAGCGACCCCGGTACGTATCTGTCGTCATATGTTAGAATAATATAAACAGCTTCTACTGCAGAAGAAGAAGAAATTATTAAACCTACGTTTTACCCTCAGACAGGAAACACTGTCACTGTTGACTTCTCAGGGTGTGAAATTAAAAATGCTCATAAACGAATAAACAACATTTTGAAATGTGAGCTGAGACACGAGACGAAGATCTTTACGAGCCTGTGAGGTGTAAATGGAAAGTGATGGAGACAGACGGAGCTGGGGACAGATGGCGAGTGGTTGGCCGCCTGCCACAGGAGGAAGTGAGACATGCAGGAGGTCTGGCCTACGATTGGCTGAGGAGGTGTGAAGCATCATCTGGTCTCCATGTGTGATGAGGTATCCTGAGGTCTTCCTCCGACATGGTTGTCACCTGACGTCACACCTGAAGGCTGACGTGTGTTGATATTGGTGGACTCGGGTTTGGGTCCAAAGGGGTCCTTCTGGTTTTGTTGTCTAAAGCTAAAGTTAGTTAAAGTTAAAGTTAGTTTTGTTGTCTTGAGCCAATGTTGGTTTTGTTGTGTAGTGCTAACGTTGGTTTTGTCGTATAAAGCTAATGTTGGTTTTGTAGTGTAACGTAAATGTTGATTTTCTAAATCTAACATTGGTCTTGTTGTATCAAGCTAACGGTGGTTTTGTTGTCTAAAGCAGATGTTGGTTTTCTAAATCTAATGTTGGTTTTGTTGTCTAAAGCTAATGTTGGTTTTGTCTTCTAAAGCTAACATTATTATGACGTTTTTGTCTTCATATACTCCAAAGAGTTTATTGATGAATTTATGTGAAAGCTTCCAGAACTTCCTTTAAGTCTTGTTAATGTTACACAGGCGTCTCAGTGGTCACTGATCTGAGGTCGTGAACACACTCTCATCACACCTCATTAATATGTTAAGGTCTTCAGCCAGAACAGAGATGCCACATGTTTCTAAAAACATCTGCATCTCGAATAAAAGAAAATCTTTCAAATCGGAAAAACATTGTAACAATAAGGCGCAGATTTTGTTCTCTTTTATTAATTTCTGGATTGTTTTTAAGGCAACATGCTTGTGATGATGTGACCTTATTGTTGTTTGCATGTTGAACGCGGTCAAATTTTATTATGAACAGACATCTAATATGTGTGTGTGTGTGTGTCTGCAGAAAGCGCCAGCAGTCAGAAATGTCTCCTCAGCAGCTGTCACCGCAAACTGGAGAAACTGGAACAGGTCTGTGTTTGTGATGCAGCTTCATAATATTATATACAGTGAAGCGGAAGTATTCACAGTACAGCACAACATTTTGTTATGTTACAGCTATATTCCAAAATTGTTTCAATTTTCATTTTCCCAAAAATTGATCATCCATGACATGTTTCTAAAGCTTGATTGAAGTCCACCTGTGGTAAATTAAGTTTATTGGACATGATTTGGAAAGGCACACATCTGTTTATATAAGGTCTCACAGTTAACAGCGCATGTTAGAGTACATACCAAGCCATGATGTCCAAGGAAGTATCTGTAGACCTCTGAGACAAGATTGTATGGAGGCACAGATCTGGGGAAGGGTACAGAAAAATGTCTGCAGCATTGAAGATCCCGATGAGCACAGTGGCCTCCATCATCCGTAAATGAAAGAAGTTTGTAAACACCAGGACTCTTCCTAGTGCTGTCCGCCCGGCCAAACTGAGCAATCGGGGGAGAAGGGCCTTAGTCAGGGAGGTGACCAAGAACCCGATGGTCACTCTGACAGAGCTCCAGCGTTTCTCTGTGGAGAGAGTAGAAACTTCCAGAAGGACAACCATCTCTGCAACACTCCATCAATCAGGCTTGTATGGTAGAGGGGCCAGACAGAAGCCACTCCTCAGTAAAAGGCACATGCCAGCCCACCTGGAGTTTGCCAAAAGGTACCCGAAAGTCTCTCAGACCATGACAAACAAAATGTTCTGGTCTGAAGATTGAACTCATTGGCCTGAATGCCAAGCGTCATGTCTGGAGAAAGCCAGGCACCGCTCATCGTCTGGCCAATACCATCCCTAGAGTGAAGCATGGTGGGGGCAACATCATGCTTTGGGAAAGATTTTCAGTGGCAGGAACTGGGAGACTAGTCAGGATCGAGGGAAAGATGAATGAGAGAACCTTGATGAAAACCTGCTCCAGAGCGCTCTGGACCTCAAACTGGGGTGGAGGTTCATCTTCCAACAGGACGAGCCTAAGCACACAGCCAAGATAACAAAAGGGGGGGCTAAGGGACACCTCACAATAACCTTGAGTGGCCCAGCCAGAACCCAGACCCGACCTTGACGAACCCGATCGAACATCTCTGGAGAGATCTGAAAATGGCTGTGCACCGACGGTCCCCATCCAACCTGATGCAGCTTGAGAGGTCCTGCAAAGAAGAATGGGAGAAACTGCCCAAAACAAGGTCTGCCAAGCTTGTAGCATCATACTCAAAAATACTAGAGGCTGTAATTTGTGCCAAAGATGCTTCAACAAAAGTACTGAGCAAAGGCTGTGAATACTTATGTACATTTTATATTTCTGTTCTTTATTTTTAATTAAAAAAAATTCAAACAAACTTTTTACATTTAGTCATTATTGCATGTAGAATTTTGAGGAAGAAAAAATTATTTAATCAATTTTGGAATAAGGCTGTAACATAACACAATGTGGAAAAAGTGAAGCACTGAGACTTTCCGGATGCACTGTATATACATTATATGTGAATTTAATTTATAGATTCTGTAACACTACAGCATCACTTTTCACTGAACAAACATATTGGTTGTGATTAACAGAATACATAAATGTTTACTCTTTTTTTCCAATTATATTTTCATTTTTCACTGTGTTCATTGTGTTTTATATTTAATTCAGAATGGATTTAACTCTTGTTAAAGGTCCCATATTATACTGTTTTTCCTCAATTCTGCACAGCTGTCAGAGGTCCAACAACACTGTTTTCGATATGCATTGCCCCAAACCCATCCGTGGTCCTGAATTTCAGCTGTTAAAAGTTGCTCAAATGAGCTCTGCTGAGAACAGGCTGTTTCTGTGCCTGCACCTTTAAATGCTAATGAGTTCTGTCTGTCAACGCCTACTTGGAGAGAGACGGAGACGATGCCACTTGCCAAATGATCCTTCTCGGATATCTGCTATCATCGCGCAGTTCGGAGATCGGTCTATGCATATCACTCCCATCATGACATAACGACGGGAGCTGAATCTGAACAGCCTGTAGGAGCGCCGTTGTACCAGTGGGGGGGCTGCAGAGACCATGTAGGAGTCGCTTGTTTTTTCTCATTCTGGTAGTTGACAGGCTCAGGGAGGAACAGTTTATAGGTGTAGAGACCAGAGATAACCTGTTTTTCATAACATGGGACCTTTAAACTTGACACAATCACCTATAATGATAAAAAACATTATGACCGTTCGTTAAGTCCCGATTCAGCTTTTTGACCATCTTGTTTTTTGACCATGACCATTATGTTTTTGGTCTTCACCATCATAGTTTTTGCTCATCGTCATCTTGGGGGTTTTTTGTAACCAGAAGTGACACCAGAGGGCGGAGCTAAGTACAACCAAAAGCAGAATAAGACATTTTTAGGAACACAATATAATAATAACTTGGACGAAGTGAAAACAAACTGTGTTAAGGTTAAAGTTAGACGAAACTGGTTAAAGTTAGACGAAACCACCAAAACCTGGACAACGGCATGGTAGTGACCTGTCAATCAGCAGGTAGTTGCGCCCCTAAAGCAACCCCTGCTTTCTGGTCTGTTTGACTCTAAAAGGACCATAACTGACAAAATTAACATCATGCTGGATTGAAGAAGACTTGAAACTAGAGATTGAGACCATAAACTCATGTTTACAATGTTTACTGAGATAATAATTCAAGAGAGTAGACTCATTTTCTCATAGAGTTCTATACAATCAGAGAGGAGGTAACCAGTGGCCAGCAGTGATTGGAGAATCAGATCCAAACATTCTAACTAATATTAAACAATAAAAATAATTTTAACAATATTATTCAATTTAATAACAATGTTTGTAGGTCAGATTCTTCCCCGGGCGCTGCTCCTGTTGTCCAGTGAAAACCACGTTTCTCCAGAACTGTTCATTGTTACGTCGTCAGTGGAGTGCTACTTTTATTCATGTAGCTAGTCGTCCATGTTTGTTCATGGGGGTCACCGCTGTGTGTATTGATCTGTGTGTGTGTGTGTGTGTGTGTGCAGGCTCTGGATCTGCTGGGTCTGAAGCCCACAGAGGCTCAGTGGCAGGCGATCAGGTCCAGACTCCAAGCTGATCCAGCAGGGACGGTGGCCTTCACAGGTAAGACTCACCTCCACCCTCAGATCCATGAATCCTCCGTTCCACCATGTTTATGTGTCTGACGGACTCATGGGGGCAACAAGGTTTTTAAACGGGTCCAGTCCTGAGGGAGAACCCTGACTTTGTGTTGGCAGACTTTGAGAACCACATCAGAAACCTGCTTAAGCCTCAGCTGGAGGAGTTGGCCGTCAGCCAGCCGGCGTCCAAGTTCACTTCTGATGACCTGTCCAGTCTGTTGGAGTCCCCCACAAACCCCCCACAGGTAGGGGTCTACTGCTGCTGGCTCCTAGGCCACTTAGAACATAGTCCCTGCTGGTCCTTCGATTCACAGAAACAGAACCAGGAGTTTGATTAGAGAGATTTAGTTATTCATGAATCAACACCAAAATTAACAGTTCACTGTGTGGTATTAGTACTTTAACTGTGACAGAGTATATCTTTAATGTGTGGTATTAGTACTTTTACTGGGACAGAGTATATTGTATAGTGTGGTATTAGTACTTTACTGTGACAGAGTATTTTTACTGTGTGGTATTAGTACTTTTACTACTTTAACTGTAACTACGTTAACTGTAAGAGAGTATTTTTACTGTGTGGTTCTGTGTGGTATTAGTACTTTTGCAGGGGTACTACTTCCTAAGGGTCTCTGCATGCAGCACACGGCAGGAAGTGACACCACGAGTGTCCTCAGATCTATGGCATAGTCATGTGATCAGCTGGTCCTCTGGTCCATTGACCTGTGAACCGTCCAATCAGCAGCCTGTAAAGATTTTATGCTCGAGCAATAATCAATCAACTGTGCAGATGCTCTTATTCTGAAAATAACTCCTCCTCTGCCGTGACCACTGTCTGTTGCAGCCGTCAGTGTCGGACTCAGAGGACCTGGAAGAGATGGAGCGGCTGAGGAAGGAGCACATTGAGGCCCTGAGGGAGATCAAGAGGCTGCAGGTAAAATGACAACAATCACACCTGAATAATTTCACAATAAGACTTCCTGAACAGCTGAGATAAAAAAAATAAATAGAGTTTATAGACCTGTTTTTATTAGTTGCCATAGAAATGGTCCTGTGTATATCACACTGCTGTGACTCCAGGTCTCTTTGCAAGGACGATATAGCCGACTTGTTTGTGTACTTGTTCATTTCCTGTTCGTTCCCGACTTTCCTCTTCAGGAGCAGCTGATTGAGTCTCAAAGAGTTCACCATCAGATGGAGGAGGAGCTCAGCAAGGTCACACAGGTTAGTCACCTCATATATATCTCATATCTCATATTATATATATATATATATATATATATATATATATATATATATATATATATATATATATATATATAATGTAAATGTCAATATATAATATATATATATATATATATATATATATATATATATATATATATATATATATATAGACACACATTAAAATACATCAGGAAGAAAAAATAGAAACCTGGGGATTGGCAAAATGATAGAAACACTGTTAATTAATACAGTCTAACACCAAAACGTAGCATCTCCTCCAAAATGAGCATAGTTTTTTCTCCTGCGATCTTGAGTAAAGTAAAGAATGAAAAATGTATCTTATTAGATGAAACAGATGTTGACACAAAAACATTAATTGCAGTATATGTTGTCACAATACTAACAAATTGTGAAATGTTTTAATCACAATAAGATTGTATTGTTTCACAATAAGAGCATGTTAACCCTGGACTGGGAACCAGCAACCCTGAAAAAGGAACATTCGGTTCCCACAAATGTTTCTTAAAACCTGCAGCTGCTCGCAGGACGAAAGTACAGGAAGTCCATGAAAGCAAAATAAAAGCACGGACATCAAATATCCCGGCCGGGGCTAAATGTAGATATCGATTGTTTTATGCAACGGAATAAAAGTTGAGAGGCAGCAGAGTGGGAGAGAAGAGAGGCTGAGTCACAACAACACACACAAGGAGCCCAAAACAGATTCAATGAAGGTCTGACACACACTCCTACACACACACACACACACACACACACACACACACACACACACTCCTGTACGTACACACATACACACACAAACACTCAAGAATTCACAAAAAAATATGTCCTCGTAAGAATCTGTGAAATTAAATTGTCATGACTATTTTTCACAAACTGAGTGTGTTTGAAAAGCACAAGACAACACATAAAAAAAGAAAAAAGGAGCCGAAAAAAGGAGCGCAAATGCTAACGAGATATGCTAAAGTACCCACTAGCACCTATGTTGTATGTATGTTGCTAGTGTTGTATCAAACCAAGAGGCAGGGGTTATTATCTACATTTTGTTGACTCGATGAAGAGATTGAGTATATTTTTCCTGCCATACTGTCTGTATAGACCTGTAATATACACCCCAAACAACTCACACAAGAACATACTTGGTTTTAAAGAAAATATATATTGCAACCAAAAACTTATGGTGTCAGTATTCCACAATGAAGATATCACTGGAAATGTGATGGAATGAAGGAAAATATTGCTAATGCACTAAAGTACCACACATTTCTTTTCAACAAAAAGACAGGTAAGTAATAAACAGTTATAGTATATTAAGAGATAGTGTGTAGGAATTACTCCCATCTAGAAGTGAAATTGTATTTTGCATTTGATTTCTTTTAGGTGATAAGATTTCAAACAAACATGTGTGAGCATATATAAGTAATCATATATAAGTAATTACTCCTCAAGCAAGATAGTGATTTATGTTGCCAAGTTTTAATTGGTTTATTTTTGGAAGCCTTCCATTTCTATGTCATAGCCTATAGCATCAGCTAACAACTAGACACACAACAAACACAAACGGATGTTACTAAAGTGCCCATGCCTGCACGCACCCTGTGCGTCCGGAAGCGCCTCTTGCTGGTGTGATCTCCTTGCATTCATGCTGGCTCTGACGAAATCTCATTTAGGTGTCATGTCCCTCCTCTGCAGTCATAGTCTTAAAAATGGCGAAACAACATGGAAACCTCTTGAGGACTTACCCGTCCAATGTAATAAAAATAAGAAATGATTTGCTTACGAGAATTAATCAGATTATTGGTAGAGGTAATTATACACTTCTGAGGACCTATTCTGAATGAAGATATTGATTTAGCTAAAATGGCTTAAAATGTTACACACTGTCCCTTTAAACACAGTAATGCAGTTGTATTAGTTTCAGAAAAACCTTTGTACATTAAATGTTTTTTGTCGTTTTAGTTCTGTTGAACCACAATTGGCCTACTTAAATAAAATTGTACCAAAACATCTGAGATCTCAGGAAAACAAATAAATAATCAAAAGGAAAAAAAATTTGTGCACTCAAAAAGTCTGACCCTTTTCCCCAATGAATGTCAATTGAGCCGTTCACACAGCACATAAAAAACATAAACACTGTTATCACATGTTACCCCTTTTTAACAATATCCAGACTGGTTTTGATAAGAGTTCAAGCCTAAGCTTCACGTTTTAGCAGTGTGTAACACATTGCTATTATAGTTGCTAATGCATCGTGTTGAGTTGCGGCTGTAAGGTCCCATATTATGAAAAACATGTTTTCTCTGGTCTCTACACCTCATTTTTTTTTTCATTTTTTCATTTTGAATGACACTGTGTTAGCTTGTATGTGTGTGCTAACCACTTCACATTGGACTGCTTCAGTAAGGAGAGTCAGTACAAAGCTGGCTTTGCCTCGACACTGACCCTCGTAAAAGGATCTGTCCCAACCATACGGGACCCAGCAACTTCACCTGAGACATATAGGTGAGCCATAGCGATACATCCACCGTAAACATTGGCGCATGTTACCGCTAGCATAAGCGTAAAGCATAGCATAAAGGTGCAGACACAGAAACAGCCTGTTCTCAGCAGAGCTCATTTGAACAACTTTAAGCCAGCTGAAATTCAGGACCACGGATGGGTTTGGTGCAATGCATATCGAATACAGTGTTGTCTGACAGCTGTGTTTAATTGATGAAAATCAGTGTAATAAGGGATCTTTAAGGAGTTTAACGCAGTTCTACACGACATGACCAGCAAAAACACACACACTCACACACACACAGCCTGTTTTCTTGCAACAGCAATTTTCAGAATTGTAAAATAACATGGCAGATGGACTGTTCTCACTCACTGTGTGTGTGTGTGTGTGTGTGTGTGTGTGTGTGTGTGTGTGTGTGTGTGTGTATGTGTGCGGTCAGACACACACTGATAGGATTCATTCAAACATCCTCCAGAGCTGCACATTCCTCCTAGTGACAGAACGTAACCATTAACACTTATAAGCGGACATAACTGGTCATTTGGAGGTGGGAACGACTTAATCACAGCCTGAACAACACATTCCCTCCACATGCGATCGTTGAACACGTCCCTCCATCACTGTGAACGTTAATAACGGCCTCCGGTCTTCTGGTTCGGGACTTTACACCACATGTAGAGCATCACTGAGGAATAACATACAATCACAAGTTAAACCTTTTGTTAACAATTGCTTCTTGAGTCCACTAGATGGTGCTGTTTTATCTGGTGTGGTCATGGGTCAGTTGATTGGCAGGAAGTTTGTGAGATGAACTGTCAACTTCTTGGGTTTTGTTTGGTTCATTTCCTCTTTTATTTATCTGCCTCTTGTATCCTGTATTAACTTGACTTCCTGTCTTTGTGGTTTTTCCGTGTCGCCCGTGTTGTTTCGTCTCATCAGCCTTCTTCTGACATCTCTTACATTGTGACATAAATATTGTGAATATTGTGACATAAGTATATGGGCCCTAGTTTCGTGGCGCAGCGCAGGGTGGCGGAGCCGGTGCAATGCAAGTTTCGACCCGGGCAGCCTTGCGCACCATCAGTTTGGCAGTTTGGTGGATCGCCTGCGCCAAGATGGGTGTGGCGGCGCAGCAGGGGGAGGCGTCAAAGATTCTGCTTGGCGTAGCGGAGGTTTTGTGGCAAAAAGCCTCGCCGAGACTGCGCTGAAAGCTCGCCAGCTCCAACCTGGTCTACTTTCGGCGCAAGGCGTAAATAAAGTCCATTCATTCAATGCGAATCACAGCTGGCGGATCGGAAGTTTGGTTGACGGCGCGCAGTGCGCACACGTCACCGAGACCTCACAGGCAGGTTTCCACAGTTCCAGGCACATTTAAATGCAATAAATAATCACAACAAACACTATTTAATGCAACTAATTTAATCAACACGTGAATTTATATCTATATTGTCCCGTCACATCTGACGTCAGATCAAAGGCGGATGGCACGCGTAACGGAAACTCAGCCTCTCGGACCAAAACATCTCCCTCTCTCTCCTGTTTTTTATAATATCGGCATTGTTATTATTATGATACGCGCGCACAGCGTGTGATGCACGTGGTGGGAGCAGCGGCGCTGCTTCTGTCATCAGGTTGTCAAGTGACAAGTGATCATCTAACCCTAACCCTATATATTCAACATTAGTAGTCACTTTATTTATATAGCACACTTAAAATGAAACAATAAATCATGTAGTAAAAAAGAGAAAACTAGGATAAAAATAAAGAATAAAAATAGAAGCTAGGGAGATTGGATGATGAAGTCGAAATAGTGAGAAGGAGAGGGCTTGGGAGGGCTAAAGCAGGGGAGCATAGTCTTGACTTGGGGTAAAAGCAAGAGTAAAAACTTAAAACTGGCAATAGTAGGGCTGGACTTGATCTGAAGTTGGAGGTTTTTCCAAAGCCTGGGGGCAATGACAGAGAACACTCTGTCACTATTTGTCTTTAGGTGTGTGTAGGGAATGGAAAGGAGGTGTTGAGATGATGACCTGAGTGGCCTAGATGTGGAGTATGGAGTCAGCAGATCGTTAAGATAAGATGGTATACCGTGTAGGGCTTTAAAAAACAAAAAGTACAATTTTAAAATCAATTCTAAATTTAACGGGTAGCCAGTGAAGATGAGCTAGGATTGGGGTGATGTGTTCTCTTTTTTTGGTCCCTGTTAAAAGTTGCGAAGCTGCATTTTGCACCAGCTGTAATCTGTTCATGCTGGATTGTGTTAAAACTGAGTATAGGGAATTACAATAGTCTAGCCTAGAGGTGATAAAAGCATGGATGACTTTCTCTAGATCGCTGTGTGATAAAACTGATTTCACCTTGGCGACATTTCTCAGATGATAAAAGCTCCCACTCACAACACTGCTGACCTGTTTGTTCAAATTTAGAGAGATGTCAAGCCAAATCCCCAAGGTTTTTTACAACTTGAAGTAGGTTGGCAGCCAGAGGGCCAAGTGCTTTGCCAATTCCTGAAATGGCATTTCAGTCAGGACCACTTTGTCAAAAAGAATCTTTATTTATTCGCACAAGTTTCATTTGGCGGTATGGTACTGTTCTGGGACTCCCTGCTCTTCCACGCGCTTGCGTGGAAAGCCTGAGGCAGGAAGAGCACCTTCCTGCCCTTCATGAGCCCTCATGAACGGCATAAACAGGGAGCATAGCAGCAAGAAAACCCCAGACAGAGCAGAGCAACCAACAAGAACAATGGTAAGGTACATAACAGATGACAGGAGGAGCTGGGGTGGAGGTGGGTTGAAAACGCCGGCAGAGGAAGCAATGAGGGAGGTCAGGCTAGAGCGGTTTAAATAGCGCGCTCTGAATACAATTTCCCAATAGGAAGCGAGCACGGGGAGTCAGCTGAGCCGTCAGCTGATCTCCTCGGTTTTGACAGCTGCGCTGTTGCTGATTTAGAGCTTGACGTCGTGGCCTGCCAGAACTAACGCTACGCTCGATTTGTGCTCCAAACAGGATAACTTCTATTTTGCTGTCATTTAATTGCAAAAAGTTTTGAGCCATCCAAGATTTGATTTCAGCCAATCAGTCAAACAGTTTATCCATTGTGGAAATGCTGTTGGGTGAAATGGGGAGGTACAGTTGTGTGTCATCTGCATAAAAGTGGTAATGAATGTTGTGTTTCTCTAAAATTGAGCTCAGGGGAAGCACATACAATAAAATAAAAGAGGGTCTTAGATGGAACCTTGTACGACACCACACTTGATGGTAGTAGATGAGGAGGAGCAATTTCCCAGCTGAAATGAAAAGGTTCTATCTGACAGATAGACTGGGCCCTGCAGGCCAACTATATCCCTAAGGCATTGTAAAAAGGATGCTGTGGTTGATCGTGTCGAACGCTGCACTGAGGTCAAACTATGCTATGTTCAGATAGATGGAGAGTTGTAAAGAGACAACTTTTCCAGGATTTTAGAGACAAATGGTCATTTGGAGATAGGCCTAGAGTTTTATGATCAATTGGATCAAGGCTGGGCTTCCTAAGAAGGTGTTGTACAATGGCGTGCTTGAAAGAGGAGGGGACAGTGCCATTTGACAAGAAGCAATTTACCATGGTTAATATGACGGCGCTTATTGCAGGAAAAACATCTTTAAAATGCATGAGGGAATGATATCAGGGGGACAGCATGTTGCCTTCAATTTCATACCTGACTTGGTGTTACCTGTGCTCAATTTTCCTACACTTGAACCGGAGCGCACGAGTGGTCTCATTTAGCCAGGGAGAGACTGGGATTGTCTTAGGTGTCTGAGGTTTAAGAGGGGCTACCTTATTAAGGGTGTCAGACCAAGAGGATTTCAAAAGGGTGGCTAGTTCCTCAGTGTCGGAGCAAGTAAGGATCCTATCAGAGAGGCGGGATAGTTGGGTGCAGTCCCGGCGGCATGGGCGGGCATTGGCGGGCCGTGCCTGCTCACAGAGTCAGCCGTGCCCGCCCTGGGCTGGAAGCTGTTTATTTTATTTGGGTTTTGTTTTTTACCTCGGAGTTGCCAACTCTCTATTATTCCTATCTCGGTTTGTCGATCACACAATTCAACCAATCCAATCAACGAACAAAGGCAACGTGCTGGCCAATTACAGGTGTTGTCACTGAGTCATACTCATGAGAGGGACGCTGTTAGTACTTGACGTTCATGGTCGCAGTTGCTCATAGAGTCGCTAGTTAGCTGTGCTGTTCGGTATGGATATCCGTATTTTTTTCCCAAAAATACGCGGACAAGAAGTGACGATCGCGAACGGGAGCGAGCAGGAAGCAGCGATTTTCACTTCTACTGGAAACGTCAGCACTGAAGTCAACAGTAACACTGGAGTAAACATTCATGCTAGGAGAGGTAGCTGCCTAGCTGCTGTAGCTAGTGATGTCCAAATGAAGCTTCGTGAAGCATTTTCTTTATTTTCTGAGTCCAATAGATGGCGCTCTCTGTTCAACAAAGGGTTGAAGGCCGATATATTTCCATTGCTTTCAACTCTTTGTTGAACAGAGAGCGCCATCTATTGGGCTCAGAAAATAAAGAAAATGCTTCACGAAGCTTCATTTGGACATCACTAGCTGTAGCTACCTCTCCCAGTATGAATGTTAACTTGAGTGTTAAGGTTGACATCAGTGCTTCTGTTTCCAGTAGAAGTGAAGCTGTATCTGAATGCCACGACCCTTGTTGCTCGTCTTCTTGAATAAATGCTTAAGTTGCATAAATGGACACAGCACTACACTATTTTGTTTGTTTTTTAGATTTTGGGATGAACTGCCCCTTTTTAGTAAGAGGAAAATTATTTCTCCGCACTGTAGGAGTGGTCACAGAGCCATTGTTCAGCCTGAAGCAAATAAAATGTTGGTTGAAAAAGTTTGCCCCCCTGAAAAAATGTAATGCCCCCCCCCCCCCCCCCCCCCCCCTTGATTTTTTTTCTGCAGCCAGTCCTGGTTGGGTGGTGTTAAATAAATCAGAAAAGCAGGAGGCTGTGGTAGTGTTCATAGAACGTACCAGGTAGTGGGGCAGGGGAGGGGAGGGGTTGGAGTGGGACAAGACCATGAAGATTCACCTACAATAGTCTGACACAACATCAACAGTAGCAGTTACCAAAACAGGGAAACCAGATGACAAAACAAGATCTAAGGTGTGATCCCATTTGGTGAGTTAGGCCAGTTACAGACTGTATTAAATTAAAAGATTCTGTGAGGTTTAAGAACTCATTCACCAATGACAAATGTGAATATTAAAATCTCCCAAAATCAATAGTTTATCAGATCTAGAATCCATGAAGGACAAAAGGTCAGAGAAATCTTGGATAAAACCACTGGAGGCTTAAGGAAGCCTATAGATCAGTGCATATAAAATAGGGGAATTGTATTGAGATATCGTATTCTGACATTTGTATCGTGATAATATCATATTGCAACATAATAATCGCGATAACATCGTATTGTGACATTAGTATCATGATAATATTGTGACATAAGTATCGTTATAATACCATATTGTAACATTAGCATTGTGATAATATCGTATTGTGAAAATAGTATCGGATAATATCGTGATATATCGTGAATATTCTGACGTTTTGTGATAATATCGGATTGTGACCCAAGTATTGTGATAATTGTCATGTTTAAACAGGAAATAGACAAAGCAGGACATTGAAAGTGGATGGACGTGGGTTTTGAAGTGTCAGGACTAATAGATCTGAGTCAGTATTTATTTATGAAGCCTGGTGGTCTCTTACTACCACTGAGGATCTCTTTGCTTTTTGCTGAGAGCCGCCGGGTTTCAGTGCTGCAGGCTTAGAGTTACTGATTGTCAGGTTGCCAACAGTACTGGGAGTGGTTACTTTCAATAAAAAAGGGGTCACTGTGTCTTAAGGGTTGCAGGTGTCTGTTTCTGTTATGTAACGTCGGCTCTGAGGACTGGTTTCCTTCTCAGCCTCGCACACAAACCAGATAGACCGAGCCACTCGTTTGAGTCTCTTGTTTCATTTTCAATTTGAAGACAAAACCACTAAAAAACAACTTATAACATTCTCTCAATCATCAATCTGACCACTATAAGTGTCTGTATCTGTATCTGCAGAGATACAGATCCTGGTGGCCTCAAACACGGTTTATTATGTTCATGTATTTTCTGGGCATCAACCCCATAGTGGGCTGGAAAGTGATGTCACAACTCACCAGGAAGAGAGAGGATGCAGGCTAGTTAGCCAGCTAGCTAGGTAGCTAGGTATCTTGTCCTTCTCCAGTGAGGTGGAGGGACTCAGCTCTGCTGCCAATATTAATTCATTTTCGTTCATTTCAATGGTATCATTGTTAATGTTTTTTGTATAGAGATCATATTGTTAAATTGTTTTTTTTTTTGCTTGAAAAAATGAGATTAGTTATTTAATTACAGTTTTGGTCTCCTCTGACCAGAAGCTGTTACTATCAAAATGTCGTAATTAGTCTGAGTGATACTGAACTGAATTTACAGGCCCAAATTACATAAAAAGTTAGGATTTTTGATACATTTTACTGCTCTGTTTTGTATCACCTTAAAAAGAAGGAGCTGTTGTCGTAGTGATTAATAGATCATAAACATGTGGAATTATGAGCTGTTTCTCAGGAGGAAAGTAGCAGAAACGCAGTTCAAACTGAGTATAATCTGAGAGTAATCTGTTCGCTCATTAGAACTGATGATGAATCACTTCTCAACCTCTCGGCAGGAAGTGAAGCTCAGCGCAGAGGAGAGTCGGGCTCTGAGGACTCGGATCCAGCTGGCCGAGGCGGCTCAGAAGCAGGCAAGGGGGATGGAGATGGACTATGAGGAGGTGATCCACCTGCTGGAGGCTGAGATTGCAGAGCTGAAGACTCAGAGGGCGGAGCCGCCGGCGCCGACCAATAAGGTGACTGACGAGACCGAAGCCTGACTGAAGCAGCATCACATCACTTCCGTCAGCATTCACATTAGTTTTCTGCAGGAAGAACATGTTTGTTTGTTTGTAAGCTGAAATCCGTGCAGCTTCCCTCTCTGACTCCGTCCAGGTTTTATTTACTTCCTCCATCATCACAGCAGCAGCAGCAGTGAACGTTGGTCAGCGTTTCCACATCCTCAATTGCAGAGCTGCTCCGTCTCCGATGGGTTATTTTGATAGAAATCTGACTAGCAACCTGTAGGTCAGCACCAACAACCTGCAGGTCAGCACTAGCTGTGAAAACAAAGTGCTGATTCCTTGCAAAGAAACCATCTGATGGTCCCAATGAACAGCAGGAGTCCTCCACCTCCTCCAGCTCTGCTTCTGTGACATTTACAGCTTGTCAACTGATGTTCATGATCAATTCATTGTTTTGAAAATGTTTGAAAAGAGTAAAAATCTTCAACTTCCCGCAGTCCAGAAGTCTCATCCAACCAACAACAAGACTTCCACATGTTCAGTTACGAATTATTTGATTTTTGTGCTGCAGGACGAGATGGCCGAGCTGAAGAAGCGACTCGCCGTCCTCGAGTGTCAGCTACGGAAGAGCGAAGCGGCCAAAAAGAGTTTTGAGATGTCGACGGGAAAACTGCTGAGCTTTGTGGAGGTAAAGAGTCAAATAGCTAACGTATCTAGCACTATTATATTTCACTAATAATTATATTTTTCACAAGTCAATATTTTTAAAATGATTTGATACATTTTAAAAATACATGAATGAGCCTCAATGAGCCTTGTTTAGAGCACCAAATATGGATTTATCCACTGCTGAAAATAGTCCCCAACAAAGTCACTATTTCTTCTGTTTGATAAAAACCACAGCAACTTATTTATGATATGAGGCTATTTATTTATGTTTATGAAGATTCATGTCTTCAGTAGGAACCAATGAGCGACAGACAGGAAGCCAGGTGGGATTTAAAGACGGACCAACAACCTTGTTGCTTTTTATTAGATTTGTTGACAATAAGAAAAATCCAAAAATATCACACAAATTAGGAGCCAATGAAACGACTGAGTTGAGATTCAACCCGTTTCTACATCGACTTGAAGGATCAACTGGAATATTAGAGCTTCATGTGTTTCTAGATTATAAAAACAATAGCAATTTAGACTTTAAACGTGCATTTTACCGTCAGTGGAAGATATATTTGATTTGACAAAGACTATGGATTCCTGTAGGATTATAGTTGTTGTAATTATAATAATAATAATAATGAAAAATGATGAGTCAAATTGTATTTGTTTGTCTGCAGAACGTTCAAGAGTTCCTGATCGAGAGTCAGGGACCCACAAAGAGCTTCAGGTACAGAGTGTGTGTTTGTATGTGTATTTGTGTGTGTGCGTGAGTGTGTGTTGTGTGTGTGTGTGTGTGTGTGTGTGTGTGTGTGTGTGTGTGTGTGCGTGAGTGCGTGTCTGTGTGTGTGTGTGTGTGGGTGTGTGTGTGTGTGTGTGTGTGTGTGTGTGTGTGTGTGTGTGTGTGTGTGTGCCTGTGTGTGTGTCTGACCCTGACACCACTGTGGAAGTCACATAATGAGAGGTCCTGCAGAGACCAGAACCCATTAGCCCAGTTTAGACCCTCATACATCGCACACATACACACAAACACACACACAAACACACACGCGTCCAGGTAGGACAACAGTCAGCTGTTAATGGCCACCTGCGGAGAGCAGCAGTGTTATGAAACGTCTCACTTGAGGTCACCGAACACAACATGGAAGAAGAAGGTGATGAAGAAGAAGATGAAGGTGAAGAAATAGTAGAAGACGACAAGGAGAAGAAATGGGAGAAGAAGAAGACCACAAAGACGAAGGTGAAGAAGAAGAAACCAAGTAAGAGATGAGAAATGGGAGAAGACTACAACTTCCTTCCTTCCTTCATCCTTCTTTCACTGTCATTTCATTTTTTACTATAGATCATAAAACCTCATGATATGATTTGTTTCCGTCTTCTTCGTTGGTGATATTTTTCATCCCCCATATATATACTGAGTCTGAGATCTCTGAGATCTGGCTGCCGTATTGGTTTCGATCCGGCTCTCCATGAACCATAACATGGACTTATGAGCAGCTCTGCCGGGTTGTGTAAGTCTCAGTAAACCAGGTCTGTGGGTCAAGTTACCCACCAGGCCGTTACACGTCCTCTTGTTTCCGTCCAGGTCAGTGGGACACCACTACATCTTTCATAACGGACCCCCGGTTGGGCTTTTCTTTTCCTCCACCTGTCCATCTGTCTCTGTCCATCGTCTTGTAAGACCAGATGTAGGGGGTCCTGAGGTCCAGTCGGTGGAGGACTGGAGACACGTTGACGCCCAATTAACAACATTAAATATCTCTCGTTAGAGCCAGTCTGACTCCAGCGCTGCAATAAAGAAAAACTGCACTCATTATCTCCAAAGATCAGCTCTAAGAGCCGGTGTAACGCTGCTTTAATGGTCCCACGGAGTCGCACCTTCAACCTGCTGATTCAGGGTCCCACCTCGTTAGGACCATGCTTAGTTAGTGGTCTGAAATCCTAAAAATGACATTTCCCTCACAACTAAATTATAAATTATATTGTGAATTCCGCTGTAGAGATTCCAATAATATATCCGTTTAGATTCCAAGAACTGTGATATATATATATATATATTATATATATATATATAGAGAGAGAGAGAGAGAGAGAGAGAGAGAGAGAGAGAGAGAGAGAGAGAGAGAGAGAGAGAGAGAGAGAGTGTGTGTGTGTTTATATTACTGGAATCTAAGAATCTAAACCAAATTCACAATATAGTTTAGTTGTGTGTATATACAGTATACATATATAGTATAAGGAACATGTCTCCTTGTTGGAGATATTTGTTTGGTTTCTGACAGCAAATTCAATCTCATCATTATTAATAGAAATTTAAGACACTTTATTTTGGTGCAAAAACAACTCTGGAGTAAATTGTCACATATTACTTTAATTATGTAATAATACTATACAATACTTTATATTCATGAATCCAACTTTTCAGAGATGATGCAACAACAAATCTCCTCTCCATCTGAAAACAAACTGTTCCATGTTAAAAAAACGAGCTATTTACTTGACTTCTTTCTGTTTGCTGTTTGTTTAGAAGTGGAGAAACAAGTAGCACGTGAATGTTTTGTAAATTGTTTCAATAAAATTGTATAAAAGGTCAGAAGGAGGCGTCAGAAGAATGGAAGAACAATGTGTTATGGAGGGAGCTCATTGTTTACGCGTGAACAGCTGCTGTCATGGCGATGTGGTCGCCGCAGCAGCCGAAGGACGTGTTTTTAGCTCCATCAGTGAAGGAGCGGAGGTGTGAGTTTACCGACGAGAGGCATCGTGAGCTTTATTTAAAGCTTCTAGTCACCAGTGCAGTGATAGGACATGAGCATCAAGTCTCTGTTCTCATGGCAGCTCAGCAAGCAACCAGGCCAAATCTTTCAAGGTTGTCTTTCAGTCTTTCACCGTTGTCTTTCATGCTTGTCTTGTGTTGCAGCTCTGGGGACGTGAAAGTCGGCGTCTCGTCACAAGGCCTGCCTCCGCGCTACAAGAAAAGTCCCTGGACGGCATCCACACTTGCCCAGGAGGCGAAGGAGCTCACTAGGACTGTCAGAGCCCTCCTGGAGGTGGACTGTAAGTGATCTCTGCCGGCCTCCACGCAGGCTGGTCTGCATGTCCCTGTCCTCTCAGTCTCTGTGCTGCCCTGCATGCGACTCCCGTCGGATGAAGCTGACACCAACCTGCTGTCCTCCCCGTTGCAGTGCTGACCTTCTAGAGGACCGGTCTGCAGGACTGGTCTGAAGGACTCGTCTGCAGGACGTCAAGCCGCCGACCATGAACCCAAACTCCCTCCTCCCTGAACTCCTCGTCTCCTCACCTCCTGCTAGCCATGGACGCCTGTCGTACTGAAATGCATTCATCAAACTCTAAGCAGCGGTTTGATTCCAGTGTTTTAAACTGAGTGACATTAAAAGCAATGCAAGCAAGTTGTGAAATTAGCTTTTAGCATGAAAAATCTTTTAATTACTCAAACATTCATATTTCTGAAACGTGACTTAAAGGATCTGGTGAGTCATCAGGTTACAACACTGGAAGGAGACCGCGGGACCGATGACGTACTACATTAACGTTTTAACTTTTGCCCGTTGGTCACGTTGTAAATTATCTGGCAGTAACGACACCAAAGCTTATTGTTATTGTTATTGCTAACGAGATGACTAGCTAGCTCACGGAGCCATCCTGCTTTGAATTTCACCAACTCGCCCTGTGAGCAATAACCTATTTCATGGATAAAACCTGCCATTCCCTGAATGATTGTGGGCCAAACTTTCTGTACATTTGTGAACATTATCTTACGTTTGTTTTCATAGATCACAGCTTTCACTCGGAAAACTGAAAACGCCTCTCGGAAGTACTCTCTGAAGTTTAGTTCATACGCAACTTATAAATGAGCCACCTGGACTTTTCTCACAAACGTCCTGAAAAATAATCTCAACTGTCCTGAAGTCAAAGTAAACTATCGGAAATACTAAATATTATCCTTTTGTTATATATTTTGCTATAGTATTTTTTGCATAGAATTTTTGTATTTCAATTTAAATAATTGTTTTGATTCAAAACTAAATCTTGGCATTAGCAGTTTTAATGATGTATATAAGCTGCTTAATATTGACAAGGTAAACAGGTCATAATTCCGTCTCTTATATTTATTTTTATATTCCTTCCTTTGAACGACTATATTTATTACATTTTCTCCCCAAAAATTTAAATTAATCAAATTACATTCAAACTCATCCTGATGGCGCTTAATTGAGCTGCAACTGGTTCTTTAAAGTGAAGCCAAAGTTGAAGTGCCTTAAAGCTGCATCCTCCCTACTGGTCAGTAAACATTGTAAACATGACTTTATGGTCTCAATCTCTATTTTCAAGTCTTCTTCAATCCAGCATGATGTTCATATAGTCAATTATGGTCCATTTAGAGTCCAACAGACCAGAAAGCAGGGAATGCTTTAGGGGCGGGGCTACCTGGTGATTGACAGGTCGCTACTACTCTACCAATGTAGTTAGCTACATGATGACTTTAATGCTGTAAGCTTAAAAGCTGTAAAGTTGACCTTGAATCACGAAGCTAACTTTATTTTTGAAAACCGTAGTCCACAAACCACGTTACCATGACTACGTCCACTTCTTCTACGATTGTAATTTACCTTTGCTCAGTACTCATTTTTTACCAAAATCTCAAACGCACAATAAGGTAACTGAATGGAAAGTAAACTATATCCATCATGCGTGTAAATATGACAGGTAAAAACATCGGAAATATCAGAAGTATGAAAATGGTTTCAATTGTCAGCCGATCAATCGGTGCATTATCAGCCGAGCTACCTAAAGCTGTGTTAGCATTCATCGCAATCCCAAAGATGTCGCTAAAACGCTAATCGGATTGTGGGAAATGTGAGCGATGGACAAAAGTCTCAAAGCGTTGGTGTAGTCCTTTAGATGTACTCAACCTGTCTGTTAACCGACAACAATATCTTCACTTAGCAAGCAATATACAATGTTAGCGTCACATCATGTGGTCGCCATGTAGCGACTTCACACATGTAGAAAATAACTTACTCTAGTAATCTGTCTGTCTGTCTGTCTGTCTATCTGTCTCACTGCTCTGTCATCTACTCGATGTTTAGCTTCGTGTTTGAGCGGCTGAACGCTCGTGTTTCCGCATTAGATTAGAAAACACTAGAAGCATCATCGACAAAATACGAGGAGGAAACCCAGAAAAACCTCGGAAAAACACGGGGTCAGCAGCGATGAAGGAGCCACAACATTCATGTTGGAAGGCGGCCGTCATGGTCTGAAGCCAGCAATGATTCAAGGACCGCTCCAGTCTGATCAGACACTTTAGACGCTTTCATCATGTTTGGAGTTATTTGCTGTTTGTCCTTCATTCTTTTTCTGAGTAAATATTCTGAAACATCCACATCTCGCGAGTTCTTCTTTGGAAAGAGGAGCAGCTTTTTGAAGCTCAGTTTCAGATTATAGCATCTATAATATCTATATTACAGTCTTTATTATCACTGGCTTGTTACTGATGTCATAGAATAAAAATGACTATGTAGTTATTTTATCCAGGTTGTACTGAGCTCCGGTTGTGTCACATCTGGTTGGAAGAAACATGATGACACAAAAAAAAATAAAAACAATACCAATGGAAAGTTAATTAGGATCTTTTTTAATGGTGGATACATTAAATAAACGCCTCATGTGACTGTAACGTTGCGATCTGGTCACGTAGTAGCCTATTAAATACTAAGGAAGTCTACTGATGGTGGGAGGGCCCAATGATACAGGACTTTAACTACCAGACCCTGTTGGACACCGCAAGTCCCAAAATGATGTTGAGACGAGACGTATTTGTGATATTTCCCCCGTAAACGGAGTATGAAGCCTCTACAGAGCCAGCAAATAGCTGAGGATTCTTGGTAGGTGGTTCAGAAGGATAAAACCTTAAAATCTCAACACCCACTGACGAAAACTACTACCACTACAACTAAATGCTTAGCAAACTAGATGGCTAGATAACTATATATCTAGATAAATGGATACTTAGCTTTGCAGCTAACTTGATACCTGCTATCTAGCTTACTAGATACCTAGCTAACTAGATACCTGACTAACAGCAAAGTAGATGCCTAGCTAAATAGCAAACTAGCTACCTAGTTTTGTTGGTGGCTGCTGAGATTTTAAGGTTGTATTGAAAAACATATTGGGCCTCATTTATCAATCTTGCGTGAAAACGGGCGCAGATCTGAGCGCATATTTGGTCTTACGACAGGACACACGTGCGATTTATGAAACGTTCGTATCTGACCAATCTCAGCGTACGAATGAGCGGGCCTTGATAAATGCGGCGGCTGAATTCGATCGTCATTAACATGTTACGCCCATAAATATTCCTGTTTCGGAGGCCTCGCCCACTGAGGTCAAACATGGAGAGACGAAACATGGGTAAGAAAAGTAACTTTTCTGACATGGAGATCGGCATCCTGACATCGGACGTGGAACACAACAAGACAGTGCTATTTGGCAGCCTGAAGGGTGGCATAAAAGGGGCTCACAAAAACGCTGTCTGGAAAAAGATAACGGAGGCAGTCAACAGCGTTGCCGCAGAGGAACGGACCCATGCCTAACGACTTAAATGAATCTTTTCATCCGCAGCCTAAAAGCTTATGTCTGCTAACTGATCAAAACAATTCTTTACATTTAGGTCAAGAAAAAATGGTCGGATATGAAGCTGGCCACCAAGAAACGCGTTGCTGCGTTTAAACGCAGCATCAGGCAGACTGGAGGAGGCCAAACAGACTCCAGCCTGATCTTGACGGGGACGGAGGAAAAAATTGCCTGCCTCCTTAATTAGGTCGGAGTCGATCTGTGGCATAAGTGGTGGAGGTGACACAGAGATCCCTGCGGTCCCTGAAAACGCGCTCACGTCCGACACGCGCGTATTGTTCCTCCAAAATAAGCAAGTCTGCCATCATCAAGACTTGATAACTGTCAAAGCATCTGTTTAAATAGGGGAATGAATAAACATCTGACCAACCACAGTGGAACGATGATTATCTCAACAGGTGCTTTCATTTTTGTTCCAGTTCTGTCACACCCATCGGACAAAAACAAAAACAATTACACATTTTTGCCTTTAGTTAATTTGCAAACACACATTTCTGCTTGTATTTATGATTCTTTCACATTTTAATGTGTAATTATTAGTTGTCATCTTAGGCTATTTATCCCATTGTTTAATTTTTTGAAAGTGGTATCAGTAAAAACATGGGCTTTAAAAGAAATGTTTTCGTTTTAATAATCCGTTTTGATCTGTTCTAAATATGTGACTGCTTATGCTTAATGACAGCTGAGGTTTGTTCATTATTTTACGCCAGATTTTGCTGTGCTGCACCGCAAATCCACAGACTCGAATTTGCGTACACAAGCTCAGACCTGACGTGAGATCTGATCGCAGCTTCCGCTTACGTCCAAATTGATAAATGCCGAAGTTTGCGTGGAAATGGTCGTACGCACGGTTTTCGGTCGTAAGTTCGTTTGATAAATGAGGCCCAGTGTGTCCTGTTCCAGCATCAGTGTAGTTTCCTCCAGTGTGATCAGAGTGAGGATGTTTAATGGTGGTTGCTACCTGAAACCAACCATAGTGGCCCACGACACATGAACACATGGCTGTCGCGCTGGCCGTCCTGCTACGTTGATGTATACCTATGACCGTTCTGTATATCGTCTGGATGGTGTCTTCGTCAGACAGGATGTGGGTCTTTAACACAGTCACCTATTTCCCTCTATCAGTGGAAGGACGCGGGTGCCATGACATAATTAACAGCTGTGATTCAGGATCACAGGCTGCGAGCAGAGATGTCGTCCATCACTCACAATGTCCTGTTAGAGGTAATGAAGACGGCAGGAACAAAGGGGGACCGGGAAACTGGGTCAGTCTGATCCAGGTCTCTGTGTGTGTGTGTGTGTGTGTGTGTGTGTGTGTGTGTGTGTGTGTTGTGCGCGTGTGTGTATGTGTGTGTTTGTGTATGTGTGCGTGTGTGTGTGTGTGTGTTACAACCACCTATAAGTCCTTTTTATCACAGCCCCCGTTGCCATGGATACATGCTCTTCTTTTTAAGCTTGTCACTGCAGGAACCTTTGTCTTCTTCATTCACTACCGGTTACAGTTTTTCTCAGTCGATTTGGTACAATTCTCAGATCAGAACTGAAATTCTCAAAACTACCTGTTAATCTTCACATCATTGTGTCACTTGTGCACATCAAAAAAGCAAATTCTCATTCCTTTGAACAAGTTGCAAATGCTTTGGTCCATCCATGCAAATGATTATGTACAATTCTCTGCTGTTTCCTACATTATCAATTGCTTATGTCATTTTGATCAAAATGCATTATAATGGGTCTCTGTTGAATAGTCTCACCACCCACAACATTTAGGCATTAGTTCATCGCGTATGTCTTTACATGCAAAATGCTTGAACAAGTTTTCACAATATGTCAAGCATATTCATATACAATTCCATTTAACTGTTTTTTTTTGTTTTACTTTTTTTCTAAATCTGTCCTATAGTAATTGGTAAATTGCTCCCAGGTGATTCCCAGGTGATTTCTAATGAAATTGCATGTCATGAACAATCAACTGGCAAGTATATATAAAGCCAGAGCACAACACAATTTTACAATGTCTGACAATGGAAGGACAAATTGGAAGGGGTCAACAGCCAGTGAGAAGAAGAAGAGGAAGAGGAATCAGGCTGCGTGGCGGAGGAGTTGGGAGGGAAAACAGAGGAAGAGGCAGAAGAGGCCGAGGACATATGCGCGTGCCTGATGAGATAAGGGCCACACTTGTAGACCATGTTCTCAATCATGGGCTTACAATGGCCGAGGCTGGTCGAAGGGTGCAGCCAAATGTTGGGAGAACAACTGTGTCCTCAATCATTCAGACTTTTCGTCGAGAGAACAGGTATGTAATCTAACAATACGTACTGTACTGTAGGCTAATACCGTATGCGTTATTCCATTTTTACAGTATACAGTCCATGTATATGTATTTTACTGGACTCAATTTTGTGTTTTGCACTATATATATTTTATATTTACACTATATTTTTTTCCACATAGGACTGCAAGACAACTTCACGGGGGTGGCAGAGGGCCCCTTTTCACACCTGAACAGGAGGAGGCTATTTGTACCATGGTTATCGAAAACAATGCCATAAGACTAAGGGAGATAAGAACTGCCATTATAGAAGACAACAACATATTTGAAAACATCCAAACTGTCAGCATCTCAACCATTGACAGGGTGCTGAAAAGACACCAAATGAGAATGAAGCAGCTGTACACTGTTCCATTTGAAAGAAATAGCGAAAGAGTGAAGGAGCTCCGCTACCAGTATGTACAGGTAAAACATGCATGAGCATCCAGTAACTGTACCTCACAGTACAGTAAACAATACAGCATCATATAGTGGTACACACTACACATTTGCTATGGCTGTAGAAATGAAGAGGCAATGTGTGCTGTTTACGTTTGATGTAACTGTATCTTGTCCAAAATGAAAATGTATGTACAGTAATTCATAAAATTCATTTTGTATCTTCTGGATATAGCGTATAATGGAACTGGAAGCCAGTGAACCACCACACAACTTCATCTACATGGATGAGGCTGGCTTCAACCTTACCAAACGCAGAAGGCGAGGTCGAAATATCATTGGCCACAGAGCTACAGTTGATGTGCCAGGCCAACGGGGTGGGAACATAACAATGGGTGCAGCTATATCTGAGAATGGGGTGCTAACGCATATTCCCATTATTGGGCCATACAATACAGAGCATCTTGTCACATTTTTAGACACTCTCTACAGGGATCTCATCCCTGAACAAGAGAGGGGTCAGATTGGAGATGACTTGCCAATGTATGTGATAGTTTGGGACAATGTCAGCTTCCATCGCTCCAATATCATCAGGCAATGGTTTGCAAACCACAACAGGATGAAGATGGAGTTCCTCTCACCCTACTCCCCATTCCTCAACCCCATTGAAGAATTTTTCTCAGCATGGAGATGGAAAGTTTATGATCGCCAGCCCCATACCCAGATGACCCTTCTGGCTGCCATGGATGCTGCGTGTGATGACATCACAGCAGATGCTTGCAGAGGCTGGATAAGACACTCAAAAAGATTCTTTCCACGCTGCATCGCAAGAGAAGATATTCGTTGTGATGTAGATGAAAATATGTGGCCCAACATACAGGAACGTCAGGAGGTGTAGGAAGACTGCACTGTAATTCCTACAACACTGCATGTACAGTTTTCCCTGAGGAGATTGTCCTATGTTTACATTTCTACTTTTTTTCTTTGTGCTGTGCAGTGTTGTCTTTTCCTTTTTGTATACTGTAACAATCTGTCAACTGTCAACAAATTACAATACAAAAATGTGAATCTTGTCCTGTCCTTTTGCAAACAATCTCCCACATACACTAAGGTGTAACTTACTATTTACAGTACAATACAGTAATTGTCATCAAAAATTTAGCCATAGTTTACATCAGAACATCCCTCCAGAGTTCACTGTGATATTGACAACATGACTAAGCAATTTGACTGTCTTATCCATACACAATGACACAAGGACTTGCCCTTCTGATGGCACTGACATGTTCATTGACACAGATATTTAATTTTGAGAGATGAACTAAGGATTTTGAGCAAGAGACTGGCTTTTGCAGGCAATCCATGGTGTTTTGCCATTTGTCCGAATTGTTTTGAGAAATGCACTTACTGTTTTGCTAATAGCGAGGCTGATTCGAGAATTGTACCAAAGCGACTGAGAAAAACTGTAATATGATCAGTACATCTACATACACACACACACACACACACACACACACACACACACACGTTGCCAGACAGATTCATAAACAATCATCACACCAAGCGCTTTCAGAGACGTCCGACTCATTTCACTCGTCGTCGTTTTTGCGAGCAGCAGTTCAGTTTGTTGCCATGACGACTGTGTCTCCCATGAACCTACATTCATACGCGACTGCTTTGCCTTCTTACCAGATACATTATAATTTGTCGGTCGTCTCCACCTGATTAATGTTACATGATAAAAAAAAGCTCTTAAGTCTTCTGTTTATTCTCACAGCGTTTAGACATAAGTGGATAAAAGCTGCAGATTGTTGTAAGTATTTAGGCTACTTAGAGCTTCAACCGAAACCATGAACGAAGAGTTCAGGCTGGAAGAAAAACACTTGAAAGAGCAAACGTCCCCAATAGAAACGCCATGATGTTGAGACGCTGCAACTGAACGGTTTCTGTTAATCAGAGATGATTGACAGCCGGTGCCTTGATGACATCATATCTCTGATGAGAGAGACAGACTTCGAACAATGAGAAAGCAGCTCCGCAAGTTTCAAAACAAGGATAAACGGATGATGACTGTGTGTCTTTTTGTGTCTGTTGCCATGACAACGGCACCAGTATGAACTAGTGATGCTGGACTACAGGGTCTTTCTGTAAAAGTTTTTCACAAAAATGTCCAACTCTATCTCCTCTATAAAAATAAACTACACTCTCAATAGTGCTACCATGGAAACGTATCTTTTTGAACATTTTGAACCATTTTGTTATTAATTAACAAAAACATTGTTCCGTTTAGGGAACAAAAGTACCTGATTAATTAAAAAAAAACATTGTCATTAAAAAAATAAATTGATATTCTTTGTTGAGGGGTGGGTCACCCAACAATTTTTAGTCTGAAGGGGGGAGGTCCTCAACTTTTGTCATGAAAATATTTCAAATATAGTATAAAAAAACTCAGCAAATTCAACACATTCATTTTTTTAAAGTTATATTTTTGGTCTTTTATTGCGGGAGGACAACATGAGAGTTAAAGGGGCGAGAGAGAGGGACGGCATGCTTTGAAGGTCCCATATTATGAAAAACATGTTTTCTCTGGTCTCTACAACTATAAACTGGTCCTCCCTGAGCCTGTCAACTCCCAGAATGAGGAAAACAAGCGACTCCTACATGGTCTCTGCAGCCCCCCCAACTGATACAATGGTGCTCCTACGGGCTGTTTAGATTCATTTCCTGTCGTTACGTAACGAAGGGAGTCATTTGTATAGGCCGAACTCCAGCTCCAGTTGTGGTACTGGGTGATCCGGCTGTTGCTCCCTCAATAAATCCCTAGCTTCTCTAGAGCTGACCAGAAACTACAACAAAAAAAATTATCTTATAGAGGAAAGCGAGAAATCCAGATCATACAAACTCATGGGATTATTGGCATGGGCTGTGGATGAAACAAGGGCTGGAGGTACATAGACAAACGATATACTCGGGCAAAGGACAAAGGGAGACGCGGACTATAAGACACATGAGGATAATGGGCAACAAGTGAAAACAATCAGGGATCAGGGGAGACGTCAGACCGGAAAAACATGAGGAAGGGCAAGTGAGAGGAGTTACTTTTCAAACAGGAAATTCACAAGACAAAAACCCATGACAAGACACCCCTCACCATGGCGTGACACAGGAGGAACAGCAGAGCTCATTTGAGCAACCTTTAGACAGCTGAAATCCAGGACCACGGACGGGTTTGGGGCAATGCATATCGAATACAGTGTTGTTGGACCTCTGACAGCTGTGTGAAATTGAGGAAAAACAGTATAATATGGGACCTTTAAAAGAGGGCTGCAGGGCAGATTCAAACCTGACCACTGCAGGGAGCCTCAGTACATGGGGAAGTAACTCTACCACTGAGCTATCAGCACACTCATCACATTCATTATCAATCAGATCTAGTAGTGCTCTTATGATGGGGCAGTCATATTACACAACTATTAAGTTACCCATTTGCACAGTCGGCGAGTTTTGGCAACTGGAGCAGATGTTAGTCACACTATTTTATTGATGCGAAATATTAATAAGTGACCATTTGTCACTTAATATTTCTGATGTGCAATATTGAAATGATAAATTGTCCGGGGGCGGTCATATTAATTCTGCCATGTCGATTGCAGGGTAATGTTAAAATGAATTATATCGCAGTGGAGGTTATGCTTAAAGTGATCATGGGTCCGAATATCCTCCCAGTGGATCTTAAAATAAATAACAAACAGTCCCATAACTACTTGGTTCTAACGGGACGCTAACATCAGTTAGGTACCTGGGTGAAAGTCTTGTGTTATGACCCATTTGTGTTGGGGTTAGCTACATTTGTGATGGGCGTAGCTATGTTTGTGGACGTCACAGAGACATTTTACAATAATCAGCGCTGCATGTGAACAGTAATATCAGTGGAATAAACACATTATTAGGAACATTTAATTTTAGGGATAATATTTTCTGCTTGTTGACGCAGTCAGTCAGATTCTTTGTACATAAATAACATAAAAATACAATTTACACTGTTAATTCAACGCTTTGTGTTGGATTTCAATGTTTTATTAATTTTAACTTCCGTTTCCAGAGTTTTAGTTTCGTAACGTTTGGTTGGTCCAGCTCTATGATCCCTCGATTATGGGATGGATTGTGATGAACTGTGGTTCATTTATGAGGATGAACTGGAATAAGGTTTATAAAGGTCCACATTTTGTGTCATAACGTGTCGTTAGTCGCGGAACATGTCACCAATATGACGTTGGCCGCTGCCCTTCTTTTCTCATGACGTGTGAGCGTTTGGCTTCGGATTACTGGCTGACGCTCGCAGGGCAGCGTTTGTTCTCTGAAACGGGGTTAAGAGTCTCGTACAGTGGAAGGGGAGATTGGAGATATGGTGGAAAAGTACAGTCGGACAGTTTGAAATTGGATCTCTGAGCCGATCTACCGCCCTGATTGTGTCTGAATGTGGTTTTGCTCCCTGCAGGTCTTCCTTACGGCTGGGAGGAGGCCTACACTGCCGAAGGGGTCAAGTACTACATCAAGTAAGACCAGACTAAGAACCAGAACTGATCCCTCCCTGGACTTCAGACCATTTATTAGGCTACTAGTTAATCAAATTACATACAACAGACACAAAACTCTTAGACTGAAAATAGATGGTTAAACGTTTTTACTGGTTATTGTAAATCTATATTTTCATACATTTCATTTGAAGCCCTTTATTTCAGGAAATAGTTTTTAATTCACACTTTACGTTTTCCAAATTAACATTTTTACACAGAATTTAAATATAAACGCAACACTCTCTAATTTAATTAAAGAAAGGCCTTTTTTTCTCTCAAATTAGTTTTTATTACCTAAACCTCACTGAACGACATTTTCAGCCTTGATGGAAACTGAGGTTCCAGAGAACGGCATCTGTTTGATCAAGAACATTCAGCGAGTGTCTCTTCTTGTGTTTTTGTTCTGACAGTCACATGACCCAGAGAACATCGTGGAGCCTCCCTGTGACCAGCAGCAGCAGTAGCAGTGGCAGTGGCAGCGGCACCCCGTGGCCTCCCCCTCCTCCGGAGACCTTGGAGCCGAAGTCGGAGAGAGACGGCGAGACGACGGAGCGAAGGAATGGTCCGTCCATCGAGACGGATATGTGACAACCTGTAGACCATCTAGTTTGATCTCTAGACACCTGAGCTTCATTCAAAGCACGGAGCCAGATTTTAGGAATCATGTATTTGTGGCTTTATAGATTAATTACTTGTGTTTATTTCATAGTAAGTTTAACTTTGTAGGTAAATGAATGTTAAATCACAGCTTTGACCTCACAGTTGTGACCCTGTTACATTACTTTATGTAGCAGTCTGCTGTTTTCTCTGTTTTATTCAAATTAACTGTAACTTCACAGCAATAGTCTGATGTTAGTGATTTAGTAGCCCCTGGACTGGATGTAGGGATATTAGACTGATATGCAAAGAGGCAATATGGTTAAACCGTTGACATACACCAGGTCGGCAAAAGTTGCAACAGGCCTTCAATCTTCTATGGCCAACTGGTTCCAGGTCATTTACCATAGCAACAGAGAGGTGGTTGTGCAGAAGACGAGGACGGTGTGTCGGCGTTGTGAAGGAACACGCGTCCAACATGCTAACTAACGTTCAACATGCTAAAACGTTTACAACATTGCTAAAATGCTGTAGTGTGCATGCCAGGTCAGTAGGCTCATTAACCCCAATAAAGTCGTCCATCCTGACAAACATAAGAGTATGCTTACAAAAAAACAATAATCTTGTTGGTTAGCTCGGTAATTCTCAGTTGTTGAATGGAGCCGTGAGGTCACTGTTTCCATGGGGACCAGGTTTTGCTAGTTTCCACGCCAGTGCTGGAGTCTCGTATTCAAGAGATTTCACTCTCGAACCCGGTTACTAAAGTTTCCGTTTGTAGTGCCCCAAAACAAACGTTGTGGAAACGAATGGCCAGAATGTAGAAATACTTATGCATATTATGTTGAAAACATTGTTGTGTAAACAGCCCCTTATTATTATTATTATTATTATTTTGTTATTGTTATTGTTATTACTATTATTACTATTCCATGTATTCATTTTATAGTTTCGTAGCCTGTTGTTTACTTTTGCATTCTGGGAGAGCGTCTCCTGTCCTCAGCCTGCTGAGCCGTCGGCTGTTGTTCCCGGCAACAGGAAGTTGTTCTATTCTGAGAATTGGTTCTGCCTCTGAATTGTTCTTCAGGGCAACAAAGGGGCCTCAGGTTTGCCCGAACTAACAAGACATATTTTTACTCTGAAAGAGATTAAAAGATGCCTGCATTCCTGTCAGACGGAGGAGAGAAGAAGATGATGGATAAATCAAAGCGTAACTTCTTATTGGGTCTTTAATGGAATGATAAACTAAGTCAAAGCTTCTTACCCTTCATAAAATAAAAGCGTTCTAATAAAAACAGTTTTGGCAGCACTGAATGAGTCCTGGATCATCTGCAAAATGACAGGAAACAACTACAGACTTCCCACCAAATATGTTGTGCTTTCTTTCCATTCGACTCTGTGAATGTGAAGCTCGGGATGAACTTGCTGGCTGTGTCCTCAGAAGCCGTACTGTACTGTATTCGACAGTAGCGGGTGGTATGTCATCGAGGTGGGTCGATACAGAAAAGGTCTTTCCATTTGATGAGTTTCACATTAAACCGATTCTCTGTTTTTGTTCTTTTGCTGACATCCTTTACTCGAAAATAACAAAATAAAAGCCTGTAATAAATAAGATTGTTGTGCTGTTTAGCTCCGGGTGAGGAAGTCATCGGGGTGATCGTTTATTAAGAGTGCGTGTGTGTGTGTGTGAATGGGAGTGTTTTTAGTGTGTGCGAGGGCTGGAAGTGGAAGAGGCCAGCCAATATTCTTCCCGCCTCGGGCTCCGAGTATTGATTTCCCTTTGCGCTAGCAAGTGCGGCTATAAATATCTGCCACGCTCAGAAACTCGAGTGATGTGTTCACATTCGCTCAGAAACACGAAGCTGAATGTGTGTTTTCACTGTTTTTCTGAAGCCATGAAAACATCTTGTTCGTGATTTGTTCACATAAGAGATCTGATCTCTTATAACCAGGAGCCAGATAGATGTAAGTGTGACGAAGAAGGATTCGACCCCACAACCTTTCTCCTACTGTAGCTGCTTGAACAATCATGACTTTTCTAAGATAGTCAACTCTCACATTCAATAAATACTAGAGTGAGGTGGTCATCCCTATGTTCCCTCAGTCCAATGAAAGGGTTAAGGTTAGGGGTTCGGGTTAGGGTTTAAGTTTAATCACCAGGGTCCAGTATTTCAAAAGTGATCCGACTGGATTATCCTGGTCGGATTGGATTAAATCGTGATCTGATCTGAAAACTGGGTATTTCAACACAGATCCAGAGAATCCCGATCCTCAGGATTCAGCTTTGGTAATCCAATCCTCCCTTGAATCCAAAAAAAGGGCTGGATTTGGGTATTTCAAAATGTAAGGCAGAGATCTGGATCAGCTTTATACCAAAATTTCAGGATCATTTGGATCCCACCTCAGAGGTGGATTTGACTTGGATTGACAATGTCCCAGCTCCGCTTCTCCTAGATATTGTTACTCAAGAGGTACATTACACTTAATCTAAATTGTCAGTGCATTACTTGAAACAAATTGGAGTCATTTATGAACATTTAAGGTGTAGCAAAAGTGGCTATATGTTTGTGTACAAACTGATTATTTTACTTAACCAAATCAGATGCTATTTTGCTTTAAATTACCACAATTATGTTTAGTGAGAGCCTTCTACATAAAGGGAGATAAATTAGGATGGAACATTTTTTATCTAATTGTGTCACTGATCAAGCAAAATACATGAAAATAATGCAACTACAATTTCAAACACTTTCCAGCACAAAATCCAACAATTTATCATTGAAGCATTTCCAAGGATTTCCAGCACTCATCCAGACCCTGTCCTTAATAGCTGAGTGGCTCTGAAAGTAGAAGAAAGGGAGTCACAGAAATTGTGTACATGATAACAGAATGATTTCCCCAGCATTACTGTAGCATTCTGACACTTCTGAATGAACTGCATAGTTCATTCACAACACACACATACACAGTGTGTGGTCTGTGCACATGTAGCCTATTTTAAGTCTGCTGTGTTGCCAATGACGTAACGCTAATAAACTCCGAACAGGTTGATGTTAGTTTAAACAGTTATGGTATAATATACATCAGATTAATTACCTTGTAAATCAAACCATGGACCGCAAAATTCATAAACAAAGCCAGCGACCGCTAGCCTGCTGGCTGCTTAACACGCAAGTCAATGGAGCCGAGTTAGCTACCGTTAGCACGGCCGCGGCTCAATTAGAGATTGCTACAGCCTGGTTTTCAGTACATGACAATTCATATAGTTAGCTAGCACGATATGTTGGTTGGCGTTCATATGGTCCTTAAACCGCTCAACATTAGACGACGGTAAACTTACATTTTTGACGTGAAAGTCGTGCTCCCAGCTGCTCCTTCCGTGAAGTAGTCCGCCATGTTTCAGATCCGGAGGCGGAGACTTGAGACTTGGTAATCCGTATCCAGCCAGGTCGGGATCACGGTGATCCACCCGGCCAGTGTTTTGACATACTCAGATAAAGTCAGCAGGATCACCTTGATCCATGACTGAGAAAAGGAGGATTTCATTATCCGGGTTATTCTGATCCGGATTACAAGTTTTGAAATACTGGGCCCCGATTATAGCTACAAGCAGACCGAGGTGAACTCACACTGACCCTGACCCATGACCACCAAAATCTGATCGGTTCATCACCAAATTTGAAGGAAGTGTTCCTGAGTTATTGCATTTAGGGAACATAAGGCTGAGGAAACATAGGGCTAAGGGAACATAGGGTTGAGGGAACATAGTATTAATGATCATAGTGTTTGGGAGACATAGGGCTGGGAGGACATAGGGTTGAGGGAACATAGTGTTGAGGGAACATAGTGTTAATGGAACACGGGGTTGAGGGAACATAGGGCTGAGAAAACATAAGGCTGCTAGGAACATAGGGTTGAGGGAACATAGGGAGGAGGGATCACAGAGCTGAGAGAACATAGGACTCAGGGAACAAAGGTTTGAGGGAACATAGGGTTGAAGGAACGTGGTGTTAAGTGAACATAGGGCCAGTGGGAACAGAGCAGGAGTTTAGGGTTGAGGGAACATAGTGTTAAGGGAACATAGGGCTGAGGGAAAATAGGGTTGAGATAACATAGGGAGGGAACATGCTGAGGGTACATGGGACTGAGGCAACATAGGGCTAATATAATATTAACACAAATGCTTACAAATGTATCCAAATGATCCAGGTCTTGTTTCTGCAGCTGATCCAGGTCTTAGCTTGCTGGCGGCGGGACCTCAGACGTACCAGTAGGCCGGAGCTCTGAGCTCATTCAGCTCAGCTCTGGTTATGTAAATCATCGTTTTCACCACCATGCAGGAAACACGCTCACGCTAGGATTACATGAGCACATTGTTGTTTACAGGGGAAACAACCAGTGACCCACAAAACCAAAAAACAGTTTCTGTGGAACTGAGCTCTGGAGGTAAACGAGGTAAAAAGTAAAATAAAATGTACTCATGTGGAAGTTTCAGTCGGCTCATTGTGGCCCTTACAGTAAAGATAAACCCAGGTATGACCCCTGGGAGCCACTTTGACTTCACAGTGTGGTGAGGTCATAAGGTCAGGGTTATTAATTCCAGTCTTCTTGGTTCAAACACAAACATTTAAGATTATGACGGGAACATTTTTAACAGAACTCTCATCTCCTGAAACCTTTTCTTTCTTGTTTCTTCCCATCTCCTGATTCCTCATCTCTCCTCACATCTCCTGTTTCCTCCTGGTTTGTTTTTCTCTCCTCTCGACCACAATGTGCCCAGGCTGCAGGAGCAGCAGAGGGAGGGACGAGCTGAGGGAGGAACAGAATGAGGAAGGAGGAGAGGGAGGAGCATCGGGAGGAACAGAGGTAGGAGACCAGGAGACGACAGCTTGTCATTGGATAAAAGTAGGTCAGGCCCTCCCACTATGTGACCCAGCATGCCTCCCTTCTCCAGGCTGTGTGTGTGTGTGTGTGTGTGTGTGTGTGTGGTGTGTGTGTGTGTGTGTGTGTTGTGTGTGTGTGTGTGGTTCAGGTTCATCATCATGTTCAGACTAGTGAAACATGACAATGATATTAAAGTCATTGAACTGAAGGAGTCAGCAAGTAAATTAATGAATATTTCTAGTTCTTTGATCTGAGTTAATCACTGGTGGAATCAGGTGTCAGCAGCCAATCACTTGGCTCTGTTACCGTAAGTAATCTACGCTATTACCATGGCTACAGCTACGTTATCGAGGCTATTACCATGAGTACAGCTATGTAACCTACACTGTTACCGTGGCTACATGCTGCTACCACGGCTATGGCTACGTAACCTACGATGTTACCACGGCTACATAACCTACGCTGTTACCATGGCTACAGCTATGTGATGTATGCTGTTATGAAGGCTACAGCTTTGGCAGGAAGCGCATTGTGATTATTTTGGTGTTTCTAAGGGAGCACTTGGCAATCGGTACCATACCCAATCATGTTTGACTGATAATACTGTTGATGAGTGTGCAAGACACAGATGCATTCTGGGTCGGGCTTGTGCATGCTTAAGACTGGTGGTGTGAGCGGTACCAGATTGGAACTGGACCGGGACATAAGGGGACGCTCTGATGCAGGTCAAGAGTTGACAAGGAATGTGTGAGACGCGACTCGTGAGAAGCTAGTCATGTTAGAAACTACGTGAACATGTGCGTCGTATTACACGAGATGTGCTTAGGTCCGCTTAGGACTCGGGCAGAATATTTCAGTACAATACAGATCACCTGGGCCTAGTGGGAGTGCTCCCTAATATACTAGTCTCCTGGTCATCTAGCACCTCTACTGGCTATGTGTGGTAGCTCTACGTACTGTGAGAATGACAAAGCACAGAACCGCAACACAGCTGTCCACGAGACCGAGTCTACGAGACGGAGTCCACAAGACCGAGTCCTAAAGGCCGAGTCCACAAGGCCGAGTCCACGAGATCGAGCTCACTTACGGAAACAAAGCCTGATTAATTGAATCAATAACAGATTCGTCTTAGAAATTAGAAAAGAAGGTTAAGATTTTAACATGTATTTCGTTTTAATTGAACTTCATGCAGCTCAGAAGGAGAATCAAAGTTCAAAGCCACTACAGTTTAAAAGCTATCAGGGTTAATTTGATAATATTAAAATAATAAATTGACTGTAATAAATGGAGTTCATTGATTGGCTGAACAGTAGAGAGAGAGAGAGAGGGGGGGAGGAGCCTGTTTGGTCTCCCACATGGACTCGGTGATCGGTGCCTGTCCGCCTCCCGCAGTCCGCAGAGCCGGTCACGCACCGCCGCACGCGTTGATTCCCCTTCTCCTCCCTCGCGGCTTTTATTGTGAAAGGTTTCCATGTAGGCTTAGCGCGCGGACCTCACATCTCGTTCTCAAAGATTTCTGCTTTATTTCTTCTTCTGGTTTGTTTTTTTTTTTTTTGGAGGCGCGATGGAGAAAATGTCTCGACATACAAGTTTTCTTCCTCCGCCGACGCACGGAGTCCTCAAGTCTCTGCTGGAGAACCCGATGAAGCTGCCGCTGCACCATGAAGGTGAAGTGAGGAGAACCGGGTCGGAGGAACCGACTCGAAGGAGTCTGTGTGTTTGTGGTTTATGAGGAATCCGAGCTCTTCTCTGCACCTTAAACGCACCTTTTATATTATCTTCAACCACTTATATCCGATGTCTGGATGCACCTTTTAGTCCCTTCAAACCCAAACGTGAGAGGTGATGATGCTGCAGAGACATTGAGGAGAAACACTAACTATAACTATGAATAACTATGAATAGAACTATGAATATGCTGCTTGTAAATATCTCAAACTAAATATTAATGATCCCAGATGAGCATTTTGTTTGTTAGATGTGGAGCACGTCTGACTGATCATTATTTAACTGAACTTATGTGTTTGTTAAGTTGAGCTGAATCCTCAGCAGAATATCTGAAACCTGTTTGTGTTTTATATTTAACATTTAAGAAGCGTGAAGCGGATTAAACTGTTACATATGAAACACAACCAGGGCTCACAATCAATAGTAATAACTGGTGTGAAGCTGATTGATCCCTGTGGGAAACGTCCGTCTGTTCAGGTGAAGAACGGAGGTCACTTTCCTCTCCCTACTGCAGTGTGTTTTTCACAATGTGTGTGTGTGTGTGTGTGTGTGTGTGTGTGTACTCATCGTGCTTGCTCTCTGGTTAGACAAGTTGTCATTGTGACGTTACCCATTAGTTTGTGGGCTTTAGTTTTGAAATCTCTAGTTCAACATTTTGGCCATCGCCATCTTCATCAATTTTTGCAACCAGTGACAACAAGTGACCATATTTGTGCTGTAAAGGAGCAGCAACCTTACTGGATCTGGATCCATGTGGATTCGGGTGTGAAGCTGCTAACAAAGTAAACTTCATAGATCAAGGTCAACTTTACAGCTAAGTGTTAAAGTCATCTTAGTAGCTAACTGCATTGGTATCAGCGACCTATCCATCAGTAGGTAGCCCCGCCCCCGTAAGCCTGCTTTCTGGTCTGTTGGACTCTAAATGGACCATAATGTACTAAATGAACATCATGCTGGATTGAAGAAGACTTGAAACTAGAGACTGAGACCATTCTCACCATCTTTTCTCATAGACTTCTCTGTAATCAGAGAGGAGTCGCCCCCTGGTGGCCAGCAGAGAGAATGACTTCTGGCACTGAAACTATTGCAGAAGATTGTGAGCTGGCTGTGGTCCTTCCCGCTGTGGTGCTTCCTGTGTGAACAATCCAATTAGTTTATACGGGCACCAAAAGGACGCAGCCGGCGCTTTCCCGATAACCGCGGCACTTCAGCGTCCAGCGTGAATCCGATAACACGTGATTAAAGACCCGAACGACTGATGTTTGCTTTCAGTTTTGCACAGGAACATGAACAGCTGTCTCTTGGACCAGAGTCCTGTCTTTGCATTGATTGGTTTAGCAGGGCACCGTCTGCAGGGCGATTCATCTCTGTCCTGCAAGACAAACAAAAGCAACAATAGTGTAACGTTAATATGTTTTTGCCACTGAAATTAATAAGAATCAGTTCGTAAAGGTTTTTGTGGGGAATGGGAGACACTACTGGTTAAAAGAGGAAAAAAATAGATATCAAGATAAAACTTCCCCGGTAGATTACCTGTATTAAAACTATTATGTTTTGACTGAAATGTTATGTTTAAATATGCAAATTAGGCATTATCTAACTTTTGTTGAATTTAGGAGAAAACACAATTAAACAACATAGTAAAATAAACCTGCACCTAAATGTGCCTTTTGGATGTTTTCTTTCCTCTACTCTGAAAGAAGATGTATTATGGATGTTAAATGGACCAAAATCTCTAAATTGATCAGTGCATGAAAAACCATGATTTTGCCACGGTTGTCTCTCCTAAATGTTAAGGATACAAATGAGTGCAAAACAACTCAATGTAAGTCTTCATTCTTTGATCAAGTTAAAGCAAAGACACCCAAAAACATGTTGGGTCAGTCGGGTTGAATGGATTGGTTGGTTCCTTTAACCACGACCACCATCTCAACCTAAACACACCTTAATGATATTAGTGGTAAATGAGGATACAGGAAAGTGTGAAATCATCAATTAATTCATAGAGCAATAAGTCATCGAAAAAGTCTATAGGATACCTTAAAGACGGGACAAATATTGGAGCATAAACATCCGACAGCATATTTAGTGTTTTAAAAAGAGGAAGCTTCTGATGTGTTACTTTTATCCTTCTGTGCAGCGTTCAGCAAGGAGCAGGAGAAGGAGAAGAACCTTGAGGAAGAGCACAGCACCCCCCAGTCGGCCTTCCTGGGCCCCACGCTGTGGGACAAGACCTTGCCCTATGATGGAGACAACTTCCAGTTGGAGTACATGGACCTGGAAGAGTTCCTGTCTGAAAACGGCATCCCCTCCAGCCCCTCCCAGCACCACCACAGCCAGCACCAACCACACGCCACGCAACGCCAGCCGGCCATCATGTCCCAAGCCCCGCCCACATCAATGCCCTTGGTGATGGATCTCAGCAACCACGCCTCCACCTCTGTACACACGAGCGTCATCTCTCCGAACTGCCTGCACAGAAGCCCGGCAAGAGCAGGTACAGCCCAAATACACACATATGTAATACATTTACACTCGCTGCCATTTTATTTGAGCAATTTTGAGAGTTGACAGGGATTGAAGTACCTACCATTCTACCAATGTTTAATTACATTAATTTCTGTACCCTACAAACATTTTGTTGGGGCAAGATAACATGGTTTTATTCAGCTGGAGAGAGTTACCAAGCAGTCTGGTGGTTTGTTTTGGATGCAAATAAAGCAGGGTGTCATTGGCGTAGCAGTGAAGGCAAATTCACAGGAAAATAACAGGACCAAGGGTGGATCCTTGAGGAACCACATGAGAAATACAAAATGAGTCATTAAGGCTCAGGGTAGACCATTAATACTAGGAAGTTCATTGACACAAAGTGTAGAGTATTTAAATTACTACATCATTATAGATCATTCTTTATTAATCCAAGAGGAACATAACAACGATGGAAGGTGAACTGAGAGCCGAGGTTCTTTTGCTCGTCGCCTCTTCAAACGTTAGTGAAGTTGCTTTGCATCATATTCATGATGAGATACGATGGCGCCCTCAGTCGAGCAACTACTGGCTTTCTGTCTTCTTCTTCAGATCAGCATTCTGAGCTTGGAAAATCCCCCTACTGGCGGGTCGCCCACATAACACGTCATTAGAATGTCACCTTCTGTTCCGGCTTCCCGGCTCTCCCCGTTCGCACTGAGGTGGTCTCTCCTGGTCTCTCCTGTTCTCTCCTCTGAGATTACCTTCATTGCTGGTCAGAGGGGGAATCACTCTGTCCCCACTCTTTTACACCGATGAGTCAAAATCCTGTAACAGAAGGGCTTTAGGGGGAAACGGTGCAAAGGTGTGTTTTACAGTTGTTTAGTTGTAACGTGTCAGAAACAACTAGTCAGCGACCTGGCCTCAGCAAGGTGTGTGTGTGTATGAGAGAGAGAGAGAGAGAGAGAGAGAGAGAGAGAGGGAGAAAGAGAAACTTCAGTGAAGTCTTTTAAAGTTCCTTGTGTTAAATAGAAAACAAGCCAACAACTCTCAGACATGTGACCCGCTCTGTGTGTGTGTGTGTGTGTGTGTGTGTGTGTGTGTGTGTGTGTGTGTGTCACTGCATGAGATCAATGTTTTAAGAACATAGTGTTCTCTGCAGAAGTAGGCCAGGGGGCGGTAACCCTCCCTCCCATCAACACACACCAAGTTTCCAGCTCTCTTTGTTTACATTAACATCAACTAACCCACACACACACACACATGCAAGCACACACACACACACACACTGACGACGCTACATAAATGAGGCGAATACGCAAAATTTGTGTCATTCACACCAGTTGCGTTAACTCAAGCATGATCCATTCAGAAAACAAGCATTTTAAAAGTAGCTCGTGGTCTTGCAGACAGACCTTGCAAAGCATGACTTCACACTTTTTATCACCATCATTATGGAGTTATTTCAGCATCCTTTTCATCTGGTTATTGATATTAAATCACAGCTAAATAGTTTATTCTGGGTTCCTCCAGCTGTGGTAATGCTAGATCCAGTGAATCCAGCTTGGTGAAATCCACCGAGCACCTCTGGATGATGTCATGAACCCAGAGTTTGGTTCCCTGATGGATCTGGGACCTCGTGATGGAGGAAACCTGGTTGGAGGGAAGCCCCACCTCCTATCTGGTGCTAAGCCCCGCCTCCTTTCTGGCGACGCCAATAAAGACAAATTATCCCGCAGTCAGACTTGTGCGAGGCAAATATTCCCTTCATGTTTGGTGTGAACTCACCAATAGCAAGAGTTTAACAACTCAAAAAATTAAGAACTTTTCCAACGACTTTGACTTCACCAGAGGATTTTGAAAAACGCCTCCCCTCTTTCTGCACGGCATCACGGCAGTAATCTGCTGCTCTCGCATCTAAATATAGCAGAGTAGTCTATGGCCATAATCTGTCATATTTGTATTCCCACAGGGTGCCGATAACGTCTGTAGATAAGGAGGCAGGAACGAGCGGGGTTACCCAGGGTTCAGGTCTTAATGAAAGTCAAACATTCTGTGGGTTTGTCCGCAGTTTCCATGGTGGCCCCACCTGTGTTTGCCCATATGGGTTTCAAGTTGGTTCTGACTGGGTTTCAGGTGGGGCCCAAATTGGTGAGTTGCACAGGACCCATGTAGGCCCCATATTTGTGCCCACATGGGCATGAAGAGGGATCAGACTGGACCTTAAATGGGTCCTTATATGGGCAAACACAGGTGGGGCCACCATGGAAACTGCGGACAAACCCACTTGGGACCCTTATCTGCAGCCCAAATTTAAACCTTATGGGCCCCACATGGACATGCTGGCTGGGGTGTTTGAGTTCGGACAGTAAGTAAGATGTTGAAGAAGCAGGAGACAGTAGGAGGACAATAGGAAGACAGTAGGAAGACATAGGTCCTTTAAGCTTCTGGATCACTGATCATGTCATCAATGTGCAGCCGTTTATGTAATCGACTCAGTGGACAATTATGGAAAATAGGGGTTTCTTCTCTGTCTTTCTCAGCGTGAGATGCTCTGATGGTTATTGGAGCTGGAGTCATGAGGCCATAAGCTTAGCTTAGCATTAACACTGAAAGCAGGGGGAACTGCAGTTCCGTCTACAGTAAATGGAAATAGTCAGAAATAATTGGATGTGTATTTTCAAACCTGCTCGAAACAGAAATGTAAAAAACAGCTGGGCTCTGTGGGAAACATCAGGAAGTACGACTCAGCGCGCGCACACACACACACACACATACACACACTTGTCAGGAGGTCTACCGGCCTCACGTGGATGCACATCATGTGCTGCTGTTCAGGACCAACCGTGCGTCTCATCAGGGAGAAACCTGACCTGTTTGGTTGAAACGCCAATAAAAAATGTATACGTAGTCTCCAGAGAATCCGTTTTCTGTATGGTGACGCCTTTGGCGGGACTTAACATTGGGAGGAATTTGGTTTCCTCCCAACTTGAACACCGTGGCTTCCTGCATACTACTGCATAGACGCTGGTTGATGTTTAACACAACACTTCCTGGTGTGCTAGCCAGACACCTGGGGCCCTAGTTTCGTAGACCAGGCGCAGTCAGCTTTCAGCGCACCTGCGCCGCGCCGACGGGGTGTGTCCGCCTGGACTTTGCAAGTTTCGTGCACCGCGCAGGCTCGCGCAGGCACACCTCCTGTCTCGCCCACCGGCGCAAGTGGGAAAGAGGGAGGAGAAGAAGGCGTGAGTGGGAGACGAGGAGGAGACGAGGCGTGGACTGGGATTAATACAGCCGATTCAGATCTTCACCAATCAAATGAGCTCCTCTCCTCACCTTTAATGCGTTAGGGGAGGTTCAGTGCAAGATCCGTCACTTGACAACCCGATGACAGAAGCAGCGCCTCCGCTCCCACCACATGCATCACGCGCTGTGCATGTGTATCATAATAATAACAATGCCAATATTATGAAAAACAGGAGAGAGAGAGGGAGATGTTTTGGTCCAAGAGGCTGAGTTTCCGTTACGCGTGCCATCCGCCTTTGATCTGACGTCAGATGTGACGGGACAATCTATATAGATATAAATTCACGTGTTGATTAAATTAGTTGCATTGAATAGTGTTTGTTGTGATTATTTATTGCATTTAAATGTGCCTGGAACTGTGGAAACCTGCCTGTGAGGTCTCGGTGACGTGTGCGCACTGCGCGCCGTCAGCCAAACTTCCGATCCGCCAGCTGTGATTCGCATTGAATCAATGGACTTTATTTACGCCTTGCGCCGAAAGTAGACCAGGTTGGAGCTGGCGAGCTTTCAGCGCAGTCTCGGTCGAGGCTTTTTGCCACGAAACTTCCGCTTCGCCAAGCTGAATCTGTGACGCCTCCTCCTGCTGCGCCGCCACACCCATCTTGGCGCAGGCGATCCACCAAACTGCCAAACTGACGGTGCGCAAGGCTGCGCGGGTCGAAACTTGCACTGCGCCAGCTGCGCCACCCTGCGCCGCCCTGCGCTGGTCTATGAAACTAGGGCCCCTGATCTTCGGTAAACTGCAAAAAAACTGCTTATCAAGCATAATGTTTTTAATTTATTTGTTTACAAATGGGCTTCCATACTAACTTTACAAATGAAATGACAATACCATTAATCCATGTTATTTCCTAGAGGACATCATGAACATAACAGCTCACAAAATAAAATATTAGTTAATTAAACAGAAAGATATTTCATCTCCAGTTGGTGCCAAATGTTCCCATTGTGTTTCACAGCAGCTTTAACAAACACATGAATGAGTTTTAAATTAAAACCAGTAGGTGCTTTTCTTCTTGTTCTTCTTTAATCATTTGTTAATTAAGACGCCCACAGTGGAGTTACATAACGGCCATCTGTCTCCAGAGATGATGCAAAGAAGCTGAAACAGAGTGATGGCTGATTTCAGGGTGTTCATTTGATTTTATTACAATGACGTCTCGATTCTGGACGCCTCGTCGGGTAATTATCTCTTATTTAACTCCCTCAGTTTACTGCAAAACAGCAAAAGAAGAAATGCAGTTAAATTACATCTAAACACGAAATAGAAGGACTGGCCCCTTTTATATACTTATATACTTCAAGTATCAAATAAAATACTTTTTTTCTTTAAACTTCAAGTCTGTCGCCACCTGCTGGCTGCCGCTCACCACTGCAGCCAAAAGGAAGATAATTTATTATTTTAAGAATGCATTCTTCGAAAATTTAAATAATTTAACTTTTATTTAACAAACTTTAAAATGACTTAAGAAATTACATATTTTACGTTTTATAAAGTACGTTATACGTATATAAAGTACATATTTGCTTTATTTATTGTATTCTTGTATGTATGTAATTTGATCAAATATGATTTTTATAGGGCTGCACGGTGGTGTAGTGGGTAGCACTGTCGCCTCACATCCCGGGTTCGATTCCCGGGTCGTCCCAGGCTCCTTCTGTGTGGAGTTTGCATGTTCTCCCCGTGTAAGCGTAGGTTCACTCCGGGTTCTCCGGCTTCCTCCCACAGTCCAAAGACATGCAGGATGGGGATAGGTTAATTGATGACTCTAAATTGCCCGTAGGTGTGAATGTGAATGTGAATGGTTGTCTGTCTCTACATGTTAGCCCTGTGATAGACTGGCGACCTGTCCAGGGTGTACCCTGCCCAACGCCCAATGACAGTTGGGATCGGCTCCAGCCCCCCCGCAACCAGTAGACGATGGATGGATGGGTGGATGGATGGATGGATGGATGTTTTTTATATGCATATTGAAAAGCTCTTTTATTAAGAAACTTCATCTCGCTATGTTTTTTTATTTTTTGACTCGAACATAACTTAAAAAAACTCTTGAACTTAACAAACTCTTGAACTTTAATGAACTCTTGAACTTTAATGAACTCTTAAACTTTACTGAACTTTTGAACTTAACAAACTCTTGACTTTTAACAAACTCTTGAACTTTAATGAACTCTTAAACTTAATGAACTCTTGAAATGTAATTTGCTCATGAACTGTAATTAGCTCTTAAACACAATCAGCTTCCAGATAGATCCAGAGACGTCTTATTTATATTCAACACAAACCTCTTAAAGACCCTGACTTGTCTTCCTGCAGGCCTCCCGTCCTCCAGAAACACTCCCAGTCCCATCGACCCAGACTCCATCCAGGTCCCCGTGGGCTACGAGCCCGACCCGGCCGACCTAGCTCTGTCCAGCGTTCCAGGCCAGGAAATGTTCGACCCTCGCAAACACAAGTTCTCCGCTGAGGAGCTAAAACCGCAGCCCATGATCAAAAAGGCTCGCAAGATGTTCATACCGGAGGACCTGAAGGTAACTTGGAGCTGGTTCTGACAACATCAGGGTCTTCTTTTAGAGCTTGAAACCAACTCGTCATGAAACACAAGCGTGTTTCCAGTCTGTATGTTTATAACATCGGTTGGAAAATATGTTGCAAATCAGAGAAATTAAAACAATTCAGAATCAAAATCAAATAGTTTATCGCTTCTATACGTTAGCCCTATGATGGACTGGCGACCTGTCGAGGGTGTACCCTGCCTTCACCCAATGACAGCTGGGATCGGCTCCAGCCCCCCCGCGACCCTGAATACAGGATAAGCAGCAGACGATGGATGGTCGCCATCAGCGTTGTTTTGGTTTAATGTTGAATTAGAGTTTGTCACAATTTCACATAAATGGCGTAAACATAAAAAATGATATGACATGATTTGAGTTTGACAGTGTTCTCTGTAACTTAGAGTATCACTTTTAGAGAGGCAGGACATCGTCAGGACATTTAGATGCTTGTGAATTTGATTTAAGGAAAAACAAAAAGTCTGCATGCTGCTCCACAAAAGGAAAACATGAATATCAGCAAACAAGCTGGCTCATGATAAAACATCATAATACAGACATCATACTTTTGAAATATCAAAGACATGTTACGTTTTCAACGGTGTCTCACAAATCAGACAATCTGTGTAAATACGTTGAAAATTTTTTTCATTTTCTTAGAAATTATTATTTATTTTAGATCTCACACTCAGACAGATTGAACCATTAGTGGTGATTATCAAACCAACAAGGGGGGGCTTAAGAGGCTTATATGGTGGAATGAGAAAGCAGTGTTGTTTCCTGTTGCTGCTTCTTGCTTCTGTGTCTGCAAGGTCGGCCTGAGCGGATTTGGCCTTTTATTATAATAATAATCGGTTCTCAACACCTCGTTATGTTAAAGCCACAGTAATGTTTGACCACTGGCATCAAAACAGAAACGTAACAAAAACCCCATTTGTAGTGAATCATCTGCAAAGAAACATGTATAAATGTCTTTTTGTTGGTTGTTGGTCAATGTATTTCTGGCCTTTGGACAGAGCCAAGCTAGCTGTTTCCCCTCGTTTACAGTCTTTATGCTAAGCTAAGCTAGCAACAACCTGACTTAACACAGATATGAGATTTATTGTAATATTCTCATGCAGCAATTCCTTCCCACTAATAATGACAACCATTAATTTGAAAGATAAAATAAAGTGATGGAACTTCTATCTGCAACTTTTCCTTCTATTCATCTTCGTCTTGTTGTTAAAACGTATAGCAACGTTAACAAAAGGTCTCCCCCCCTTTTTCACGTGTCCTCTCTTGTCCCTTGTGTCCTTCGAGCAGGATGACAAATACTGGGCCAGGCGCAGGAAGAACAACGTGGCGGCCAAGAGGTCCCGAGATGCGAGGCGGCTCAAAGAGAACCAGATCGCCATCCGGGCCGGCTTCCTCGAGAAGGAGAACTCCGCCCTGAGGCACGAGGTGGCCGAGCTGAGGAAGGAGCTGGGACGCACCAAGAAAATCCTGGCCAAGTATGAGTCGCAGCACGGACCGCCGTGAGGACGCACGCCCACGTGTATAAATAAATCACATGACCCCCCCCCAACTTCCCGATCCACCAGCGACCCTCCTCACAGCCCTGCCACACCCGGTCCTCACGGCAGGCGAAGGGTTAACATGTTAAATTGAATTCCCTGTCTGCTGTCACACCATGGACCAATCAGAGGAGGCCTCACCTTCTTCTTTCATCTGTTAATAATGTAAATGAGTCTGGTGTTATTCTGCATTTCTATTGGTTCCTGAAAAAAGATTTTTAAATCAGTAAATCACACAGCAGGGAATAGTGACGTTGCTGGGGACTATTTTCAGAGGCGGATGAATCCACCTTTCTCTCGTGAGTACTAGCATGCAGAGAGGCTTGTTGATGTGGTTTTACATATTTTACTAATGATTTTCCAATTTATTTTCTTCATAATCTTCAGATATTTGTGTCATATTTTTCACAATTTATTGAGCATTATTATTTTACTTATATTTCATTCTCATATACAAATATTTTCCAGCATTTTGCAAATACTTTACATATTTTAATTGTGAAAAATATCATTATAATTGGTAAACTATGAAATGAGAAGCTCCGTAGAAATGAGGAATATCTCCAGACTGATGCCAAAGGTTGTTTCCTCGTTATTAACGTTGGAATCAAACGCCTCTTGTGACTCCTTTGAACCACCCACTCCCTCATAGACTCCGCCCCCAAATGCAGGTGTTCCCATGATGCACCTGTTCACATGTACATACCTGGCTGATGACTCTGTAAAGGAAGGCGTGATGCCTCTTGCTGCTCTGCTATTGGTCGATCAGCGTCTGTTTTTATTTTTGTGTTTTCTTCAGGTTGAAGCCTTTTAGGCCTGAAACAGTATTTTTATGGAAAGTGAAAACAAAGTATAAAGTGGGGCTGCAACTAATAACTAAATCGATTAATCGTTTGATCTATAAATGTCTAGTTTTAAGACATGAAACAGGAAAAAGAAGTCAATCTCACATTTTTAAAAACATTTTTGCATGAAAACAATGAATCGATTATCAAAACAATCAAAATATTTTTTCTGCTGCTCATTGCATTTCTAGTACAAAGAAAAGAAGACTCACTGTTTTTGATGAAAGTGTAACAAAATGATCCAAAAACTATTGGAAATGTATGTAATTTTTTGATACGTCTGAAATGTATTACAAGTCTAATTAGTGTTTGTTTGTCAAAAACATCAAATGTGCTGAAACAGAGAGGAACCCAACAGCCCTCTGTGGACGTGGATGTAAAAGATGCCATAGCAACACATAGGATCTTCTGTGTTTTTCAATTTTTTTTTTTTTGTTTGTTTTCAGGAAGAATAACACGTTTTTTATTCCTATGAAACCAAGCAATCGATGGATACCGTTTATTTTCCTTTGTTGTGTTTGTAGCTCAGCAACAAGTGCGCCCCCCGGTGGCCAACAAGACATGAATGTATATGTGGTGGAATCACTTTAGTACTACAGACCAAAAGAAAACATAAAGGATATATATATATATAGGTTTTAATGTTTATACCGTTGTTTGCACACTTCTGTTTTCCTTCTAAATATTTACTACCGGTATGTATTTTTGGAGGGTTTCATGAATAATAGTATATATATATATATATATATATATATATATATATATGTGTGTGTGTGTGTGTGTGTGTGTGTGTGTGTTAATGTGTGTAATAAATTATATATATATATATATATATAGATAGATAGATAGATATATTACACATAAACATATTCATAAATGGGCATTACAGAACTCTCTCCTCCCTGCGTAGTTGAAATACCTCAGACCCTCATCACACCTGGTTCAGGTCCTCTGTCAGCCGGTTCAGGTCCTCACTGCAGGTTCAGGTCCTCACTGCAGGTTCAGGTCCTTCGTCAGCCGGTTCAGGTGCTTCAACCTGAAGCTTCTTTTCTTTTTGTTTCTTCTCTTCGTTCACAGATATTTTTCCTATATTTGTCCTTGATTATGTTTCTCATGATGAAAATAATAAGAAATAAACAAAGGTTGAAATCCAGTCTGTCTTGTTCTTGTCTGAAGCAGATTATTTAATTTGGATTACTTTGGTTCTGGTTTGAAATCGATCTGGAAGAAAATTGTTTTATTAATGCCACAGGAATGTTATTCTGTAGTAATTCATCCTTATTTCTGCAGTATATTCAAATAAAGAGGCAATTCAAAAATAAAACACAATTAATGAAATGAGAAGATTCTTAACATGTTTAACTGCAAATAAATATATATCTCCATCATCACAGCAGGTTGGAAAGTATTGTCCAAATGCATGCTGGGAGTTTCCCAATATGCCTTCCTCAAGGAACTGCAGTTACCTCCATAATCAACCAGTTTGACCAGCAGGGTGCAGCATCTCCACACATAAAGATGAACATGAAGCTCCACATGAAAACAGGATGTTATTATTATTATTATTATTATTATTATTAGTAGTAGTAGTAGTAGTAGTAGTAGTAGTAGTAGTAGTAGTAGTAGTAGTAGTAGTAGTAGTAGTCAGTTAAGGTCTGAAATGACGTAATAAACATCAGCATTATATCTGACAAACTGTTCGTATCTTTTAAAGTCAAATCTTATGTAAAATAAATGTGTGAAGGCAACACAGTCTTTTGGACAATCTGTTTTTCTGTGTTGTTGTTTGGTTTATTGGCATATACATTTGTATTAAACGACCAAAGTTTATCAGAGTAGCTGTAAATATAGTAGAAAATAAATAAATAAAACTCCAAACTTAAAGGAACCTATGAATGAAACCAATGAAAGTTTTGATTCAGGGAAACTGAGAATAATATTATTTTGCTAATAAATTAATAAACAAAACGCTGCCAGTGTTTTGTTCTACTGATCAGTTGGTGGAAGAATTAACAGATTATTTCTTCCTCTGCTGTAAAGAACAATTATATTTTATTTTTCCCCCACTTATGTTCCATTATTACTGTGTCTATGATGTTCTGGGACATTTTAAATTAATAATTTCTATGTTTTTATGTTTATGATATGTTTATTATATTTCTATGCCCTTTTCCCCCTCCTGATTGTCCGAAGACGTGAGATGATAATTAAATACCTTCAGCTCACAACACGTGCAGCTCTTTTCACTCACTCTGTCTCATATTTTAGCCTCTTTAGCACCCGCTAAGTTGGAATTGTCCTTATGTAATACCATTTTCTCAAAGTGAACGGGTGCAGATTAGGATAGTCTGCTAATCCCACCAGTTCAGAGCGTCACACGGTGACGGGACTTTTAGTGCTGCTTAAAAATCTGGGAGGACATGAAACCTCTGAACATCACAGGTTTAAATGGCAGAGATGACATCTGTTGTCCATGTGATCCTAAAAAGCATTCACTTAATGTAAGAGGCAACACTATTTCTGTTAAAACGTCAAAAGGAGAGGACACGTTTCTGTTTCCGTCAGGCAAATTAAATCTTGTGTTCATGCAAGTGTTGAGCAGCATCAATAATAATAATAATACATTATTATTTTGTGACCCGTCCACCATTGAGACCTCTATCCAGACCTCCTTCGTGGACTTCTAGGACTCAACAGGGAAGCAGCTTATTACAAAAAGCACACTGCAAGAAATACAGAAGCATGCTGCTTTTATTAGATTTTTACATCCTCCTCTGATTAAAATGTGAATGTTTGGATGTGAGTTTAACATTTATTCTGTTTGAATTAATGTAATACTAATATTAGCAGAAGTAACTGCTGACAGGAAGTAGCTGGAAGCTAAATCTGCATCTCTTTGCGTCACAATTATGATTTCTGCACACAAATAAATGTGTTTTCTCGGTTACATCATTCTAGCTTGTTTTCATAAAAAGTAAATCTTAATTTGAACACGCGGTCTCTCGGTTGACTTTGTTTCATATACAGTTCACCACCACAACACATTCATATTTTACAACTTTTATGCACAACAGTTCAGTTTGTGTTCTAGACTTCAGACTCCATACCGGAGAGATCAGCTGTTGGTGGTTTTACTGAGGCTGGTTCTTTGTTAAAAACTGGTTCAGACTGGCGGCTGCTTGTATCAGAAGCAGCGTGATGGAGTCCCCGTGGTCTAGAGAGATCCTCTCGGTCTGGATTCCATCTGACGTCGCAGACGGGTTTGCCTCTCCAGGTTCTGGTCAGATCAGGGGAGTTTGGTGCGGCGAGGACCCGGCCTCTGAGTCCGGTCTCTGAGCCTCATGTAGGCATCAGATGAGTCTGACAACCTGAGGCTTATGTAACCCTCCCCGCGGACAAAAAACAGCACAGGGCAAAAACAAATACATAATACACGCTCCTAATACTCTGTGGCGGTCACCATATAATCCACAAACATGGAATATGGGGGGTGGGGGGGATAATTGTGCAATTCATATTACGGACAGGAAGCAGCCATTGGTGGGCTGCTCAGCTGGCTGTTTTTTTTTTTATGTAAGAGGATTTGTCCCTCTGTGGCACGAGTCCCCCAAAGACTCAGGGCTGGATCATCTGTCGGACGGCGCCAGAGCCAATGAGCAGCGGCGGCGGCCTGACGTGGGCGGTGACGGCCTTTTTGTTCCCGGAGGATTTGGTCGTTTCAGGAAGGACGACAGATTAATCCAGTTTGACATTTTTTGTGCAGCGATATCTGACATTTTGAATGAAAGATGTTTGTTCTGTACACCTAGAAGATGATGATGTCATAGCATTGTTCCTAAATTCTAAAATATAGGAGCGATACAGCGTATACAAATCCATATATAAAAAGACATGTTATCCTGTTAGAGGATCTGATCTTTTTTTGTGATGGAATGAACCAACCTTCCCACGACATTTCCGTGATGTTTCTTCTAGGTTTCTATTTGGGGATCCTTCCACAATGTTGTTCAAATGATTTTTTGTTCAATGTGACGTTCCCAAAATGTTAAAATAACCCAATTTTTTTATTTGGTTCAGTTTGATAACGTTCCCCTGAGGTTCCCACAACATTCTACAAATGTCATATGGATGTTGTGGTTCAATATGATGTTCTCAGAATTTTTTTCGGGAACTTCTCAATAACATTGGGGTTCTTTTTGCTAACTACTACTACATGCTGTTTAGGAAACGTTATGTAGGAACGTTCAATTAATGTTAGCAGAACAAAAAACTTTCCCGAAATTACCCTACATTTTTTTGGGAACCAAATTTTGCCAGTTACATTGCACTTGATTTTTAAGAGAACATCACCAGAAACCAATTGACACATGGTCAAGTTGGAGCCCATCGGGGTATGTTTGGGTCGAGTTTTCTCATAAAAGTCATTAAAGATAATATAACATAATGAGGTCACTTCCAGCATTAACCCTTTAACAACGCCTCGGTTCCAGTTAGTCTTCGACACTGTAAGGTCTACAAGCAGGTCCTGGTGAGTCCAAATGTCCCAGGTGTCCCAGCAGATAGTAAGACCTCAGTGAACTGGTTGTTGTGCATGTTGGTGCAGGACACTCAAATAAACACGTCAGTCAAACAATCAATCAGTGAAAGGAAGTCTAAGCGGCCTCTGGATGGATGTGATCAGGGGCCCAGCTGCGTGCTGCAAGTGGATGGAGGCTGATGGCGAGAATTGAAGGGGCTTCTGGGAGTTGTTGTTTTTTCAGCAGGCGTGACCGAGTCCCTAGAAAACATGGAAACATGGTGATTAACTTTGAGCCAATTTAACAAATTCCAGTTAACCAGCTGTTCACCTTAACGTTAAGTTAAAGAGAATGTTTGGTCAGCTACTGTTCCCAAAGTCATAACTGAACATACTTCCATAGACAAATCTCCATCTGCTGATCAATATCAGTGATCTGTAACAACTCAGTTTGTGAAAAAGTCACAAAATTAAAACCAACGTTAGATTTAGACAACAAAACTGTAGTGAAACCTGATTAAATTGTTTAGTCTGAGAAAATATTTAAACAGCTGTTAATCAAATAAAACATTTAGAATATTGTGCAAACCTAACTATTTTTAGCGTTTAATTATTGCTAACAGCACGGCTTGCAAAACTTGATCTGTCGGCCGTCTTTGATCCGGACTGAGACACCTTTACAACTGTTTGATGGATTCCCTTGAAATGTGGTTCACATTTTCATGGTCCCCAGAAGATGAATCCGACTTAACTAATCTTCTGACTTTTCATCTCGGCCCATCTTCTGGTCGAAACTTTCATTTGTCCAATGCAAACCTGCTAAGCTTACAACATTCCCACCAGCTTCAGTCATATAATTCCATTAGCGATGATATTTAATAAATACGGAGGATTTCCCTCCAAACGAACATCGGCTTCTTTTAACACCATCCAACAAATCTCGTCAACACCAACATCTGCTGCACGCCACATGTGTGAACCTTAACCCTTAACCTAAGGGTTAACCCCGATCTCCGCACGGCCATCGAAGGAATAACCCTGACTCCCTCTGCGGGGCCACAGGAGGGCTAGTCCCGCCGCCTGGTATATGCACGCATCTGTCCATCCAGTCATTATTTCCCTGTCCACTGAGGGTTTACGTTGATCTCAGTGATGCAGGTGGGGCATTTACAGGCCCGTTCAGACCTTCATGCAGCTTAGAGTCTGGGACCTCAGGGTCCGGAGGTCCCAAACATCACCAGACTCACAGTCTGTGTTGTCTCTTCTGTCCGCTGTGTGTCTCTGTTTTAGACTGAAGCTACACTGCTTCGAGTGAAAGCTCCGACACATTCTCGATAGTGACTCATCAAATACCAAATTTCTTCTACATATGTTCTTGGCGACAGGGTGTAAATACACAACTATCCTACAAAATCACGTTCAGTATAACTAAAATGCCATCAGAGTAACGTTCTCTGGGGAACACATTTCTTTACTGACCAACTTGGTCTCAGTTTGGAAAATGGGTTTAATGAACAATACATGCTATAAAACTACGTAGTTAGCTTTAGAAAACAAAACTGCTTTGTTAACATTCATACAAAAATATCATGGTTTGGATTAAAATGATTGCTAAACTGAAACAAAACCAAATCACACTAAACAAGAACGACTAACGTCTTGTCTCTTTGGACCAGGCCCCCATGCAGACCTCGTCCCCTACGTGGACTTTCACAGACGCAATCCACTAGAAAACCAGGCTGAAGGCGTTTATGTTTCATAATTATGAGAAAGCGACTTTCTTAAAAAGAAACAAGGACATTATAAGCCATTTTAAGACATGCTACATAAATTAAGGTTTATTATTATAATTGAATGGAAACATCAGGTTTAAAAGACAGTCCTACAATTTCAAAGAGCTGTTTTGCAAAGATATCTGATCAGTTGGTTGGAGCTGGAAAACTCCATGAAACTGATGCTGGATGAGGCAATACCACAATAAAAGTAGAAAGTATTCTACAGATCAGCTCCAGCCTGAAATTAGTTAATCAGGTTTTGGTGTGCTTGTTAATCTGATTACGACGGAATGGGACCAATCAGCTGCTCAGACCTGGATCGCCATGACGACGGCTTTGATTCCAGACACGTATCGGTAATAATTGATTTCCTTGCATTTGCTAATGCGTCGTGGATTAAAGTTGGAACGTATAGAATGCTGGCACGTCAGATTGAACAAACACAGAACAAACACACAACGAACACACAACGAACACACAGATGTTCACATGCAGGCAGTTGACTGATTAGAGAATTACTCATCTCTGGGCTGTAACTCTTCATATACCTTATCTAAATACACTTATCCTCTAATTCTACTCGTCATACTCCAAACTTGATATCAACTGTTACATTTGAAGGGGACCATCTTCTCAGCCCTCAGAATGCAAGAGTCCTCACAACAAGTGTGTCTTCTGGGGTCCCCACAATGTACGAGAGTTTGTTCTGTGGTCCCCACAATGTAAGTGTGTGTTGTCAGGTTTGAACAAGTTATTTCATTTATAAACCTTTATAATTAGAAGATGAGTGTACTTGTTTACTATTTGTTAACTAATGAGCTGTAGCCCTATAATGTAATGTAATGTAAACCATGAACCAACATGAGTCATATTTGTTTTATGTGACAGTCACTTATATTTTGTGCATCATACAATGTTTTAAAGTCATTGAAAGTAAAGAAGATGGATGAATGAAATGTTTATATGTAATCATTTTCTTGCTGTTTCTTACCTCCTGCAGCTGTTCCACGCCGTTCAGATGTTGAAGAGTAAAAATAAAAACACTGTACAAAGTGATACAACAGCACTTGATGGTGGACCTTCCTCCTCCTCTTCCTCACACCAGCGTACTCCTCTTCTCCCTCTCTCTCTCCCTCTCTCTCTCCCGCTCCCTGTCTCCCCTGTCCCGGCTCAGATCCGGTGTCGGTGGCTCCCCGTGGCCTCCCGCCACCGCCGCTGCGTTGTTGGGCTCGTAGCGGGATGAGGCGGGTGAGTTCTGCATGACCACCAGGCGTATGGGTGACTGGCTGGGCGGCGCCGGCGTATTGTCGGGGGCGTACTCCTTGGTGGGGTCCTTGCCCCGGCAGTCGTACAGGATGCAGGAGATGAGGAAGACCAGGAGCAGGATGACATAGCTGGCGACCAGGATGATGAGGTTCAGGGTGACGGGGTCAATCTCCAGGTAGAATTCCATGAAGCCCATGGTGCCGCTTCATATCTCGATCCAGAGGGATGATCGGAAAAGTCAGCAAGAGAGGAAGGAGATGCGGGGTGAACCGTTGGACAGTTGGCTGCAGACGGCCGGCGGCGCTGGACTGAGAGGATCAGCTGACAGCCGGCCAGACGGGATGTGGAGCTTTGTGCTTTAAAGGACATTAATCCTCGCCGCTGCTCCAACCTTCAATTCCAGCAGCCAATGATTAAAGCTGCTCGCTTTTAATAACTTAAGCCACCATTTTGATTTTCCCAACAACACAGCGGCAAAGTGACACTCGGCGAAATGGAGTCACACACCTGCTGTCAGCCTGCCACCGGCGTCAGTGCAAGGGATTTTGGGAATCACGTAATATGTTTCATTACATCACTCTCAATTTTTATTTTTTATATATATTATTATTATAATGTATATGGCAGAGCTTCATCTCAGGCTACATCACATCCTCACTAACTTCCTGCTAAGTTATGCTATGTTTACACAAAATACGACACACAGAGATGCAGATTTTCGCATATTCGCATCAACAACAAGGTCTCTGCTGTATCAATGTCTAGATGATTTAATTTGGAGTGTTGATCGAGCAGCTACAATGTTAGCCTAGCCTAGCATCTACCAGACTCCATTCAGAAAACAAGCATTTTAAAAGTAGTTTGCTTGTCGTCTTACAGACAGACCTAACAAAGCATGACTTCACACTTTTTACTGATCACCATCACTATGGAGTTATGTTCATCCTTTTCATCTGGTTATTGATATTAAATCACAGCTAAATGTATTCTTGGTTCCTCCAGCTGAGGTAAACCAGCCCACATGGGTCTTGCTAGATCCAGTGAATCCAACTTGCTGAAACAGTAAAGATTGTTCGATTCATTGGAGATGTTGGTCTGTATGAGTGGATCAGTGAGTTTAGAAAGGGAGGAACACCGGGATGAGAGCGAGACTGGTCCACTACCCAGCATGCTCCAGACGGCTGGCTGCAGGCACGTTAAAAAGGATGAACTAGAATCCAAGACTGAATGCCCACATGAGACCTGGTTCCATCGTGGTATCCTAGCTGGATCAGGAGAGAGACCCGAACTCTGGTGGGACAAGAGGAGGTGGACTCTGTGCTACTTAGCAGAATTTCAGGAAGAGGACCACAATTCAACCTTTAACACCACTCACATATCGTGTACATGGGCTCCTGAGAGGGTCCGGAAGCGGCTTTCTTGAATAAACATTTACAACCTGGATTCATTCTGATGGTATGCATCCTGAAATAAAGGAAGGGATGCAATGCAACAGCGATTAAAGGCCGTGAACGTACCCAGGTGTGCAGCAGCAGAAGGTTTCTGGTTGACATCTGTTTGGTGCGAACGCATCATTCAACTTTTCTCCAAATATTCTGACTTCATGCTTAAAATAAATTAGGAAGGGAGACGGGACGTATCTGAATCTTTCCACTGACTTCGTATGGGTTAGTGAAAAAACAGAAAAACATCTATATACATATATAGCCTACATAGATACAGTATATAGATACATACTGTACATCTATGTAACGTTAGCGTTTGTCTGATTTCTGTGACTCAATAAAACACAGAGAAAAGAGGATATCCGCTGTCTTTAAACACGTAGAATAACAGAATGAGGAAATAGCTTACAGTCAACACGACAGAACAGGAAGATCTATCAGAGCGGGTATTAGAGTGTGTGTGTGTGAGAGAGAGAGAGAGAGAGAGAGAGAGAGAGAGAGAGAGAGAGAGAGAGAGAGAGAGAGAGAGTCAAACAAGCTGAGAGGACCTGCTAATGGGCCGAGACCCGCTTGACCCACTAAACCGATCTGAACCCACAAACGAGGACCAGAAATGCACTTAGATTTCTTTCAGAAACATCTGGAGCAGATTCTGATTATGAAACAGAAAAGTTCTGATCCTCAAAGACAGTTTTTATTTTAGCTCAAAGTCATAAATAACAAAATTTGACCTGAAGCGACTTTTATAATCTCCACAAAACACGCCACATTTCTGTCCCTACATGCAGATAACGAGCCCAGAACGGACCCACATGGTCTCACGAGACTGGATTCAAAGAACAAGTCCAAACAGCAACAGTAAAACCACATTCCTACTAGAAGTCCAAGAAGGGACTACATGGAGGTCTGGGTGGAGGTCTGCATGAAGGTCTGAGTGGAGGAAGGGATGAAGGTCTGGGTGGAGGTCTGGATGGAGGTCTGCATGGAGGTAAGGATGGAGGTCTGCATAAAGGTCTATGTGGAGGTAAGGATGGAGGTCTGCATGGAGGTAAGGATGGAGGTCTGGGTGGAGGAAAGGATGGAGGTCTGAATGGAGGTCTGGGTGGAGGTCTGGATGGAGGTCTGCATGGATGTAAGGATGGAGGTCTTCATAAAGGTCTACCTAGAGGTAAGGATGGAGGTCTGCATGGAGGTAAGGATGGAGGTCTGGGTGGAGGTAAGGATGGAGGTCTGAATGGAGGTCTGGGTGGAGGTCTGGATGGAGGTCTGCATGGAGGTAAGGATGGAGGTCTTCATAAAGGTCTACCTGGAGGTAAGGATGGAGGTCTGAATGGAAGTCTGCATAAAGGTTTACCTGGAAGTAAGGATGGAGTTCTGAATGGAGTTCTGGGTGGAGGTAAGGTTTGAGGTCTGGATGGAGGTCTGCATGGATGTCTAGATGGAGGTCTACATGGAGGTCTGGGTGGAGGTCTGCATCTAGGTCTGCTTGGAGGTCTGCATGGAGGTAAGGATGGAGGTCTGGATGGGGGTCTGAATGGATGTCTCAATGGAGGTCTGGATGGAGGTCAGGGTGGAGGTAAAGATGGCGGTCGGCATGGAGGTCTAGATGGTGGTCTGCATGGAGGTCAGCATGGAGGTCTGGATGGAGGTCTGGATGGTTGACGGGTCTGATCACACAAGGACTTTCACCTAGGAGACCGGCGTTAGCGTCCCATTACAACCAAGTGGCTAAGTTGAGTTTTTTTCTTTATTTTAATTTAATTTTAATCCAAACAAGCTAGTTTTGTTGTCTCAGCCGAACTATGAGGAATGGGACTTTTGCAACACTTTTTCAATAAGCACACTTTACGTGTTTCGGCTCATCCTCATGTTGATTATTGTAATATGTAATAATAATAATAATAATAATAATAACAATGTATGTATTACCTTTTAAATAACTTCCCTTGAAGGACGTGAACGTGAACATGTAAAGTTAATAGTCTTCTTATTGGAGCAGCTGATTGGTGGATGATAATCACCTCGCAGCTGCCATTCTTCTGAAATAGAGTGTGGACTTCCTGCATCGAGGCGCCCCCAGATGCAGAGAAGGAGTTTGAGGGGAGAACTGGGGCCTGTACTACGAAGCGAGTTCAACATACCCAGGGTATCTTTCAGAGATCCAGCTTAAGTAACCCTAACAAAGGCAATCGGAGATAAGCGGTCACACGAAGCTGGTTATCAACTTGTTAACTCAACCCAGGATTTACCTGTCCAGCTATGAGCGCGTGCACATGAAAGAGACGGCGTTTGCAGCATTTGACCAATCAAATACATGGATCAGTCTATGGCAGCGGAGCGGCGTATTTCACGTACGAGGAGCGAACCATAATCATACAGAAATAGGAAGAAGTTAAACATATAATGCAGGCAAAAGGCAACAGTTTCATCTGCCAAATGCAGGAAGGACAGCTGGCAAAAACTCGCCTACTGTGTGAATGCGGAAGTCATATTAATAGTATTAGTAGTAGTATAATATGACTACCCTATCATAAGGACACTACTAGTTCTGACTGATTAAATGATAACCTTAACTTCGCTGATAGCTTAGTGGTAGAGTTACTGCCCTATGAACCAAGGCTCTTTGAAGCGGCCCCGGTTTGAATCCGCCCAGTGGCCCTCTTTTATATCATGTCGTCACTCTCTCTCGTCTAACTTTAAAATGATGAATGTGTTGCTTGGATGTAATTCTTATAACGTTGTTTATGACAATATCAGCCTCATTCTTTCAGCTGCAACCCCGGCGGTGTAAAACGGACTTGGGAGCAAATCAAATAAATATAAAAACATAATTCAAAGTGGTCAGTAGGCTGTACGCTGACAAAGAAAAGTCTTTCCCTCCGATGAGAATCTGTATCTCTCATATAAAACATCGTCAGACACAGAAGCTACGAAGCAGGATTTGTGCTTAGCGAGGTAACTTAAGCGTTAACCCTGGGTTTTCCGTCCTACAACGCCGGTTCACTTCTTACCGGGGTAGATCGCCATGGTAACTTACGCTGTGGAGCTAACCTGCTCCGGAGCAGGTTATGTTCCTGATAAGAGATCAACATCGAGAAACACACCGCAAGTCTGTTTTACACCGCCAGGATTGCAGCTGAAAGAGACTGAGGCTTATATTGTCATAAACCACGTTATAAGAATACATCCAAGCTACATATTCATCATTTTAAAGTTATATGTTTGGCCTTTTATTGCGGAAAGACATCGTAAGAGTTAAAGGGACGAGAGAGAGCGACGACATGATTTAAAAGACGGCCGAAGGGTGGATTCGAACCAGGACCGCTGCAAGTAGCCTCGTAACATGTGGTGGTAATATATATATATATATATATATATATATATATATATATATATATATATATATATATCCATCCATCCATCCATTTTCTTCCGCTTATCCGGTACCGGGTCGCGGGGGCAGCTGCCTGAGCAGGGACGCCCAGACTTCCCTCTCCCCGGACACTTCCCCCAGCTCCTCCGGGAGGACCCCAAGGCGTTCCCAGGCCAGCCGGGTGACATAGTCACTCCAGCGTGTCCTGGGTCTTCCTCGGGGTCTCCTCCCGGTGGGGCATGCCTGGAACACCTCCCGAGGGAGGCGTCCAGGGGGCATCCGATGCAGATGCCCGAGCCACCTCAACTGGCTCCTCTCGATGTGGAGGAGCAGCGGCTCTACTCCGAGCTCCCCCCGTGTGACGGAGCTCCTCACCCTATCTCTAAGGGAGCGCCCCGCCACCCTGCGGAGGAAGCTCATTTCGGCCGCTTGTATCCGGGATCTTATTCTTTCGGTCATGACCCAAAGTTCATGACCATAGGTGAGGGTAGGAACGTAGATTGACCGGTAAACCGAGAGCTTCGCCTTTCGGCTTAGCTCTCTCTTTACCACGACGGACCGATACAGCGACCGCATTACTGCTGCCGCTGCACCGATCCACCTGTCAATCTCGCGTTCCATCCTTCCCTCACTCGTGAACAAGACCCCAAGATACTTAAACTCCTCCACATGAGGCAGGAACTCCCCCCCGACCTGGAGGGAGCAAGCCACCTTTTTCCGGTCGAGAACCATGGCCTTGGATTTGGAGGTGCTAATCCTCATCCCGGCTGCTTCACACTCGGCTGCAAACCGCCCCAGGACATGCTGGAGGTCCTGGCTCGAAGGAGCCAACAGGACCACATCGTCCGCAAAAAGCAAGGATGAAATCCAGTGGCTCCCGAACCAGATCCCCTCCGGCCCACGGTTGCGCCTAGAAATCCTGTCCATAAAAATAATGAACAGGACCGGTGACAAAGGGCAGCCCTGCCGGAGTCCAACATGCACCTGGAACAGGTCTGACTTACTGCCGGCAATGCGAACCAAGCTCCTGCTCCGGTCATACAGGGACCGAACAGCCCTTAGCAGAGGGCCCCCGACCCCGTACTCCCGAAGTACCTCCCACAGAATGCCACGAGGGACACGGTCGAATGCCTTCTCCAAGTCCACAAAACACATGTGGACTGGTTGGGAAAACTCCCATGAACCCTCGAGCACCCTGCGGAGGGTATAGAGCTGGTCCAGTGTTCCACGGCCAGGACGAAAACCGCATTGTTCCTCCTGAATCCGAGGTTCGACTATCGGCCTAATTCTCCTCTCCAGCACCCTGGAATAGACTTTCCCGGGGAGGCTGAGAAGTGTGATCCCCCGATAGTTGGAACACACCCTCCGGTCCCCCTTTTTGAATAGAGGGACCACCACCCCGGTCTGCCAGTCCAGAGGCACTGTCCCCGACTGCCACGCGATGTTGCAGAGACGTGTCAACCAAGACAGCCCCACAACATCCAGAGACTTGAGGTACTCAGGGTGGATCTCATCCACCCCCGGTGCCTTGCCACCGGGGAGCTTCTTAACTACCTCGGTGACTTCAGCCCGTGTAATGGGTGGATGAACCTCTGAGTCTCCAGCCTCTGCTTCCCCAATGGGAGACGTGTCAGTGGGGTTGAGGAGATCCTCAAAGTATTCCTTCCACCGCCCAATGATATCCCCAGTCGAAGTCAGCAGCTCCCCACCTCCACCGTAAACAGTGTTGGTGGAGGGCTGCTTCCCCTTCCTAAGGCGCCGGATGGTTTGCCAGAATTTCCTCGAGGCCGACCGATAGTCCTCCTCCATGGCCTCCCCGAACTCTTCCCAGACCCGAACTTTTGCTTCAGCGACCGCCCGTGCTGCAGCACGCTTGGCCTGCCGGTACCCGTCAGCCGCCTCGGGAGTCCTCCGAGCCAACCAGGTTCGGTAGGACTCCTTCAGCTTGACAGCATCCCTTACTTCCGGTGTCCACCACCGGGTTCGGGGATTGCCACCACGACAGGCACCGGAGACCTTACGGCCACAGCTTCGAACAGCCGCGTCAACAATGGAGGCAGAGAACAAGGTCCATTCGGACTCAATGTCCCCAGCCTCCCTCGGGATCTGGTCATAGCTCTCCCGGAGGTGGGAGTTGAAGACCTCCCTGACAGAGGGTTCCACCAGACGTTCCCAGCAGACCCTCACAACGCGTTTAGGTCTGCCAAGTCTGTCCAGCTTCCTCCCCTGCCAGCGGATCCAACTCACCACCAGGTGGTGATCAGTTGACAGCTCAGCCCCTCTCTTCACCCGAGTGTCCAAAACATACGGCCGGAGGTCAGATGACACAACCACGAAGTCGATCATTGACCTCCGGCCTAGGGTGTCCTGGTGCCATGTGCACTGATGGACACCCTTATGTTTGAACATGGTGTTCGTTATGGACAAACCGTGACCAGCACAGAAGTCCAATAACAGAACCCCACTCGGGTTCTGATCGGGGAGGCCGTTCCTCCCAATCACGCCCCTCCAGGTAACACTGTCGTTGCCCACGTGAGCGTTGAAGTCCCCCAGTAAAACAATGGAGTCCCCGGTTGGAGCACTCTCAAGTACCCCTCCCAAGGACTCCAAGAAGGCCGGGTACTCTGCACTGCCGTTTGGCCCATAGGCCGAAACAACAGTGAGAGACCTATCCCCGACCCGAAGGCGCAGGGAAACGACCCTCTCATTCACCGGGGAAAACTCCAACACATGGCGGCCGAGCTGGGGGGCTATGAGCAGGCCCACACCAGCTCGGCGCCTTTCACCGCGGGCAACTCCAGAGTAGAAGAGAGTCCAGCCTCTCTCAAGGAGTTGGGTTCCAGAGCCCAGACTGTGCGTGGAGGTGAGCCCGACTACCTGTAGCCGGTAGCGCTCTACCTCCCGCACTAGCTCAGGCTCTTTACCCCCCAGTGAGGTGACATTCCATGTCCCCATGGCTAGAGTCACCGTCCGGGGATTGGGTCGCCGGGGCACCCGCCCAGGACAGCCACCCAAATCCCACCGCACCGGCCCCTTCTGAACCCTCCTGCGGGTGGTGGGCCTACAGGAGGGCGGGCCCACGTCGCTCTTTCGGGCTGTGCCCGGCCGGGTCCCGTGGGCACAGACCCGGCCACCAGGCGCTCGCCTGCGAGCCCCAACCCCGGGCCTGGCTCCAGGGTGGGGCCCCGGTGACGCCAATCCGGGCGACGTGAACGTCCTCGATTTTAGCTTCTTCATTAAGGGCTTTGGAACCGCTCTTAGTCTGACCTGTCACCTAGGACCTGTTTGCCTTGGGAGACCCTACCAGGGGCATTAAGCCCCGGACAACATAGCTCCTAGGATCATTCAGGTGCTCAAACCCCTCCACCACGATAAGGTGTCGGTTCAAGGAGGAGATATATATATATATATATGTAACCTAAAAAAAAAAAAAAAAAAATGGTGATTTTTATTTCGTTTTTTTTTTTTAGGTTATATATATATATATGTAACCTAAAAAAAAACGAAATAAAAATCACCATTCAGTACAGGATAAGTGGTAGAAAATGGATGGATGGATGGAGATCACCATTCAGAACTGTCTCAAATTCTAAACGGAAGGAACAGAAGAAATTGCAGCATATAGGTTAAAAATAAAATACAGAATAAAATTACTACCTATATGAATTATATTATGATATTATAGTTGACAAAACACACAAATAAAATAAATTGAACAACAGTCTCTGGCCTTTCTCACCTCCATGATGCAAAGTCATCAGCAAAGAAGCGAACTTCCAACCTACTGATTGGAAGACAAGTTTACAAAACAGACCTTTCACTATAAGAAACATGTTGATGTAAAGAGAAGGACATAAAGGGTGCGGCTGAGATTCAAACTGTCAACCTTCTTACTGAGAGGCTCTTTCTCTACCAGGTGAGCTGTCAGGAAATTCATGTGATCCAGACAGAGTGTGGTGGCTCTTGGAGGTCTGACATGTCTGTAGAGGTAGCAGGAAGAAGAATGTAGCTGTTCTCTGTTTCCTCCTCGACAAACAAAATCCCACATACAAACCTGAGGAGCATCTCAGAGGTGGGGCTTGAACCTGCATCGTTACATTGCCAGACAGGGTGCTTAACCTCTGGAACACATCTGGGACTGAAGGACCACAGAGAGAAATGCAGTTGACAGCTTCAAGTGAAACCTTTCTTCTAATTTTAAATTACAAATTTACATGATTAGCAAAAAAAGGAAAGAGCCTTCTGGAATGACCCTGGTTACCTGGTCCTTGGGGCCAGCGTCACGCTCCTTGGTGGTGTCAATGGTAGTTTTAGTATTTGTGTATATAATTATTAGTAGTAGTGCCGTATATTGTTATTTTTTACATTGCCGCTGCAGAACAGAGAACAGAACAGCTGGAGAAGGAAATGCTGGTAGGAACTCAGACAGAAGCTGAACCTCCTGAATCCTGCAGGTGATGCTTTTCTCTCTCTCTCTCTCTCTCTCTCTCTCTCTCTCTCTCTCTCTCTCTCTCTCTCCATCTATGTCTCTCGCCCATCCCACATTCCCAGGATGCTGCACAGTGGAGATAAAGTTAGTTGCTGGGCAACACAAACACACCCACACACAAACCCACACGTACACACACACACACCGCACACAAACCCAATCATACACACACACACACACACACACAGACACACACACACACACACACTCACGCACACATATACACATAAACACACAAACATACACACACACACTGAAGGAGAAATTAAAATTACAATACAACATTTTTTATAATTTTTTTTTTCATGACATAAATCATTTTTATTAGGCAATGATGGACTACAGTTTATATTATAAATGCACTCAAACCAGTGTCTTATTAGCCTGTTAGCATTTTTAGCATTGCTGGTGTTACTGTATCTCTTAACACTGTTTAAACTTGAAACTGTCTGTTTCACTACTTTCATTTTCTTTCATTTTGTTTACACCAATTGCAATGTCAATATTCACCTTGTTACTGGCGCGAGTTTGGCTGCAGGGTTTGTGTCACTTGCGCTAGCTATACCAGAGAGGAGGCGGGACTTCCCTCGATGTAGACCCCACCAGGGAACCAAATGCCGTCCTGAGTTCATGACATCACCCAGAGGTGCTCGGTGGATTTCACCAAGCTGGATTCACTGGATCTAGCAAGTGGGCTGGTTTACCACAGCTGGAGGAACCCAACAAACTACTTATCTGTGATTTAATATCAATAACCAGATGAAAAGGAAGGAAATAACTCCATAATGATGGTGATCAGTAAAATGTGTGAAGCCGTGCTTTGTTAGGTCTGTCATCAAGACGACATACTAACTAGTTTTAAAATGCTTGTTTTCTGAATGGAGTCTGGTTGATGGAAGCTAGGCTATGCTAAGATTGTAGCTGCCCAATTAACACTAGAGTCAAACGCGAGGTAAGAACATACAGAAACGTCAACACTAGAGTTCTGTGTCTTTTTTAGCGTATTTGTAGCTTGTAGATTAGCGCTCATTCATCGTCCAACACATCCTGTCCAGATCCTCGTCCTGCACTGTGACATCATAGCCTCTCGTCTGCAGAGTCCTCGCCGCCTGCAGTGAACTCTTACTGATACGGTGACCATTGTGCATTCGAGTGTCTCCTAGAGGTGGGTCATCTTAACCACGAGTTTGACTGGAACCTGGCAGTGATCAGGCCACGTAGTACCCCTGGCTGACCATGAGGGCGGTCTGGCTCTCCCTCCTCTTGTCCCTCTCCTTCCTCAGTCGGATCCTCCAGCAGATGGCGCTAGATCCCAGCAGGCCCACTCCAGCAGACAGCAGCACCAGCCCCAGCACCGAGATGGTGGACCCGTGGGAGTTGAAGGTGTACGCCACCACCATGACTACCACACCGGCGATGAGGACAACCACGGCGAACGGCACTGTGCAGCGGTAGCAGGACATCTCCGCACCGCCGGTGGCTGCCGTCAGTTGGACCTCATTGATGTGCGGAACGTGCGTTGTCACGACGACGCCATGCTCTTTCCTAGCCTTTTCCCGGCACGGCTTCTCCACAGAGATGGATGTCGGCGGCCCAATAGTGCTTCTGGATATTCTGCCGCCGCCTTTGCTGTGGAGGTCATCTGGCATGGCGACTTTACTGGCGAGGAAGAAGTGGGCCATCTTGATCCTGATGTCAGCCAATCACAGCTGTAGCCAATCAACAGCTAGCTGAAAACAGGAAATGAAAGAGGCGTTAGGGTCTCTGTCTCTGGCAGAGCTACGGTGGCCTGTAAATGACTTTCATGAAACCATGACAGACAAAACAAATACTAAGTTAATTAATGAGGTGAACAATTATTATTTAAACCACTGAAAGAATAAAACGTTAACGTAAAAAAGTGTAAAGTGTAAATTAGCTTCAATGCTCTGGTCCAATTAGGAAGCTGTGCTCTGTCGCCGTCAAATATATGAAATTAATTAATAATCTCAGAATAATTATTGTTGTAAAAGTTTGACCCTGTCAGGATACAGTAGCGATGCATTACGATGCTTCCAGGTTAACAGAGTAGATTACCATGGTCTAATACCTCGGTTACCATGGTGATATACCTCAATTAAAGTGAGGCAGTTTTGTGAAACCAGAAAAACCCAAAGAGATCGCATAAAAACAGACACCCCACAAAAAAACATCCAGAACATCAGCTTTAATATAAAGTCGGGTGTTTCTATTATTGTGTCCACCCTCTGATACTCACGTAGCGAGGCTGTTAGTGGCGGAATGGCAGCTTTCTGCTACTTTTGAATAAAATTATTCTCTCAACGACACAATAAATCCATTTTAACTGGTCCAATGTTAATTGAGAAGAAGCAGTGTGTGTGTACCTTAAAAACCCTGAAGCGTTAAGGTGGTAAAGTAAAAAAAACATCCTAAAGTCTGCAGAATGAATGATGAATAACGGTTGAGTAGAATGTCCTGAGATAAAAAATAGATTAATTTAAAAGATAAGAAAGCATTTAACTGCGAGTTTTTCTGTAGAAGAGAAGATACGAGTTAATAATAAATAAATGATATCTCCAGGTGGAAAAAACATCTTCAGTACAACGTTAAAACAACAATTTATACTAATTATAATAATAATAATTACTTTTTTGTCACCGTTTTCTGCTCACAAACTGTACTCAAAAGTTTCTGTACATCATATTTCTTGCAAACGCTGTCAATTTCTTCAACGAATAAAATATGTTTTTTTGCTCCTCATGCAGAGGTCTTCAGAGTCGTTTGTCAATTCGATGGACATCTTCATTAACTTGTGTTGGAGCAGCAATGCACTCACTCAAAGGTGAGCGGCAACATCATCATCTTTCTGAGGGACAAACCTTAAGGTCGTCTTCCCGTCCACAGCTCGCCTCTCCGTCCCGGCATCGTCCCGACTGCAGGAAGAAATGGGGGAATATGGCTATCAATAGCAGAAAACTGGGGGACTTCCCTCCCTCCTCCTACTGGACTTACAAGAAAGTTTTTAACTCTTTCCTCCCAATACTCACACTCATGTTCCTTGAAAAAAAACTCCTTCATTGCCACTTAACATGAAGTCATTGAGCCATTTTTTTCCTCGTCTTTTTCTTTGACACCTAACTTCCTTAATCTGCTTGACAAGGTCGTCTAGAGGTTGTCTAGAGTTCGTCCCACATGTGTTTGAGTGTCTCAGTTTTTGGGGTTGTTGTGGAAAAATGAATCTGCCCAATAAAGATCAACAACCAGGATCAGCTTTTTCTCCGAGGTTTATTCCACTAAGTATTCTCATCTGCAGAGGAGGGACTGGTCACCCCTGCCTTCTGATGCAAAGGTTCAGAATCAGCAGGAACGACCCTGGGTCCAACAGCAATCTCCCTTTTAAGGAGGAGGAACCAAAGGACGGATCATGTCCTATCTTACAAAGACAAGATGTACAGGCAAGGTCAAGATTTACAGAACACAGGCGTCATAGTCCTGAAATTATCTTATGTCAATGTGGCACTCATGTTCATATCATCTACAAACAGGCATTAATTTTCGTCATAGCATAACAGTCAGATGAGGAGATGCGGATCGAGTCAGCTTGACAAATATTCTGATTATAAAGTACAAACATCCAAAATTTCCATTACAGGGTCTAACCTTTAACCTCTTATATTAGATTAGTAACGCCAATATTTACCATGTAACATAAATGTTTATTCCTGAGCCATGGTTTTATTTTATGCACATTGTTGCCGTTGACTCATATCGAGCTACGCTGGTTTCTTATATCTTCTGTAATTTACAGCTGTTTGGATTCATGTGGACAGGATGTGGACAGGATGTGGACCACGTAAGTAGCCTCTGGGAGGTTGTTGAGGTTTTTGAGATGCACGCCACCGTGGCTGATTAGATGTGTGACATCATCAGGATGGCGTCTATAAACTCTGTGTTTAAAAGTGTCTCCTGGTGGCTCAAAGCGGTAAAACTTTTCTCCTCCCAGAATCTTCCTGCGCTCCCCGACAGGAAGCCGCTGCTGGCTCCAGACATCTGGGAGGAATCAGCCGAGGTTTATTTATCATCCTGATCCCTGTTGTCCTCCAACGTCTCTGAACAGCTCCGGTCTCATGTCCTCGGTGGTTTATTTCGTTTTTTTTTTTTAGGTTATATATATATATATGTAACCTAAAAAAAAACGAAATAAAAATCACCATTCAGTACAGGATAAGTGGTAGAAAATGGATGGATGGATGGAGATCACCATTCAGAACTGTCTCAAATTCTAAACGGAAGGAACAGAAGAAATTGCAGCATATAGGTTAAAAATAAAATACAGAATAAAATTACTACCTATATGAATTATATTATGATATTATAGTTGACAAAACACACAAATAAAATAAATTGAACAACAGTCTCTGGCCTTTCTCACCTCCATGATGCAAAGTCATCAGCAAAGAAGCGAACTTCCAACCTACTGATTGGAAGACAAGTTTACAAAACAGACCTTTCACTATAAGAAACATGTTGATGTAAAGAGAAGGACATAAAGGGTGCGGCTGAGATTCAAACTGTCAACCTTCTTACTGAGAGGCTCTTTCTCTACCAGGTGAGCTGTCAGGAAATTCATGTGATCCAGACAGAGTGTGGTGGCTCTTGGAGGTCTGACATGTCTGTAGAGGTAGCAGGAAGAAGAATGTAGCTGTTCTCTGTTTCCTCCTCGACAAACAAAATCCCACATACAAACCTGAGGAGCATCTCAGAGGTGGGGCTTGAACCTGCATCGTTACATTGCCAGACAGGGTGCTTAACCTCTGGAACACATCTGGGACTGAAGGACCACAGAGAGAAATGCAGTTGACAGCTTCAAGTGGAAACCTTTCTTCTAATTTTAAATTACAAATTTACATGATTAGCAAAAAAAGGAAAGAGCCTTCTGGAATGACCCTGGTTACCTGGTCCGTGGGGCCAGCGTCACACTCCTTGGTGGTGTCAATGGTAGTTTTAGTATTTGTGTATATAATTATTAGTAGTAGTGCCGTATATTGTTATTTTTTACATTGCCGCTGCAGAACAGAGAATAGAACAGCTGGAGAAGGAAATGCTGGTAGGAACTCAGACAGAAGCTGAACCTCCTGAATCCTGCAGGTGATGCTTTTCTCTCTCTCTCTCTCTCTCTCTCTCTCTCTCTCTCTCTCTCTCTCTCTCTCTCCATCTATGTCTCTCGCCCATCCCACATTCCCAGGATGCTGCACAGTGGAGATAAAGTTAGTTGCTGGGCAACACAAACACACCCACACACAAACCCACACGTACACACACACACCGCACACAAACCCAATCATACACACACACACACACACACACACACACACACACACACACACACACAGACACAGACACACACACACACACTCACGCACACATATACACACACACACACAAACATACACACACACACTGAAGGAGAAATTAAAATTAAAATTACATAAATCATTTTTATTAGGCAATGATGGACTACAGTTTATATTATAAATGCACTCAAACCAGTGTCTTATTAGCCTGTTAGCATTTTTAGCATTGCTGGTGTTACAGTATCTCTTAACACTGTTTAAACTTGAAACTGTCTGTTTCACTACTTTCATTTTCTTTCATTTTGTTTACACCAATTGCAATGTCAATATTCACCTTGTTACTGGCGCGAGTTTGGCTGCAGGGTTTGTGTCACTTGCGCTAGCTATACCAGAGAGGAGGCGGGACTTCCCTCGATGTAGACCCCACCAGGAAACCAAATGCCGTCCTGAGTTCATGACATCACCCAGAGGTGCTCGGTGGATTTCACCAAGCTGGATTCACTGGATCTAGCAAGTGGGCTGGTTTACCACAGCTGGAGGAACCCAACAAACTACTTATCTGTGATTTAATATCAATAACCAGATGAAAAGGAAGGAAATAACTCCATAATGATGGTGATCAGTAAAATGTGTGAAGCCGTGCTTTGTTAGGTCTGTCATCAAGACGACATACTAACTAGTTTTAAAATGCTTGTTTTCTGAATGGAGTCTGGTTGATGGAAGCTAGGCTATGCTAAGATTGTAGCTGCCCAATTAACACTAGAGTCAAACGCGAGGTAAGAACATACAGAAACGTCAACACTAGAGTTCTGTGTCTTTTTTAGCGTATTTGTAGCTTGTAGATTAGCGCTCATTCATCGTCCAACACATCCTGTCCAGATCCTCGTCCTGCACTGTGACATCATAGCCTCTCGTCTGCAGAGTCCTCGCCGCCTGCAGTGAACTCTTACTGATACGGTGACCATTGTGCATTCGAGTGTCTCCTAGAGGTGGGTCATCTTAACCACGAGTTTGACTGGAACCTGGCAGTGATCAGGCCACGTAGTACCCCTGGCTGACCATGAGGGCGGTCTGGCTCTCCCTCCTCTTGTCCCTCTCCTTCCTCAGTCGGATCCTCCAGCAGATGGCGCTAGATCCCAGCAGGCCCACTCCAGCAGACAGCAGCACCAGCCCCAGCACCGAGATGGTGGACCCGTGGGAGTTGAAGGTGTACGCCACCACCATGACTACCACACCGGCGATGAGGACAACCACGGCGAACGGCACTGTGCAGCGGTAGCAGGACATCTCCGCGCCGCCGGTGGCTGCCGTCAGTTGGACCTCATTGATGTGCGGAACGTGCGTTGTCACGACGACGCCATACTCTTTCCTAGCCTTTTCCCGGCACGGCTTCTCCACAGAGATGGATGTCGGCGGCCCCATAGTGCTTCTGGATATTCTGCCGCCGCCTTTGCTGTGGAGGTCATCTGGCATGGCGACTTTACTGGCGAGGAAGAAGTGGGCCATCTTGATCCTGATGTCAGCCAATCACAGCTGTAGCCAATCAACAGCTAGCTGAAAACAGGAAATGAAAGAGGCGTTAGGGTCTCTGTCTCTGGCAGAGCTACGGTGGCCTGTAAATGACTTTCATGAAACCATGACAGACAAAACAAATACTAAGTTAATTAATGAGGTGAACAATTATTATTTAAACCACTGAAAGAATAAAACGTTAACGTAACAAAAAGTGTAAATTAGCTTCAATGCTCTGGTCCAATTAGGAAGCTGTGCTCTGTCGCCGTCAAATATATGAAATTAATTAATAATCTCAGAATAATTATTGTTGTAAAAGTTTGACCCTGTCAGGATACAGTAGCGATGCATTACGATGCTTCCAGGTTAACAGAGTAGAGTAGATTACCATGGTCTAATACCTCGGTTACCATGGTGATATACCTCAATTAAAGTGAGGCAGTTTTGTGAAACCAGAAAAACCCAAAGAGATCGCATAAAAACCCCACAAAAAAACATCCAGAACATCAGCTTTAATATAAAGTCGGGTGTTTCTATTATTGTGTCCACCCTCTGATACTCACGTAGTGAGGCTGTTAGTGGCGGAATGGCAGCTTTCTGCTACTTTTGAATAAAATTATTCTCTCAACGACACAATAAATCCATTTTAACTGGTCCAATGTTAATTGAGAAGAAGCAGTGTGTGTGTACCTTAAAAACCCTGAAGCGTTAAGGTGGTAAAGTAAAAAAAACATCCTAAAGTCTGCAGAATGAATGATGAATAACGGTTGAGTAGAATGTCCTGAGATAAAAAATAGATTAATTTAAAAGATAAGAAAGCATTTAACTGCGAGTTTTTCTGTAGAAGAGAAGATACGAGTTAATAATAAATAAATGATATCTCCAGGTGGAAAAAAAACATCTTCAGTACAACGTTAAAACAACAATTTATACTAATTATAATAATAATAATTACTTTTTTGTCACCGTTTTCTGCTCACAAACTGTACTCAAAAGTTTCTGTACATCATATTTCTTGCAAACGCTGTCAAATTCTTCAACGAATAAAATATGTTTTTTTGCTCCTCATGCAGAGGTCTTCAGCGTTGTTTGTCAATTCGATGGACATCTTCATTAACTTGTGTTGGAGCAGCAATGCACTCACTCAAAGGTGAGCGGCAACATCATCATCTTTCTGAGGGACAAACCTTAAGGTCGTCTTCCCGTCCACAGCTCGCCTCTCCGTCCCGGCATCGTCCCGACTGCAGGAAGAAATGGGGGAATATGGCTATCAATAGCAGAAAACTGGGGGACTTCCCTCCCTCCTCCTACTGGACTTACAAGAAAGTTTTTAACTCTTTCCTCCCAATACTCACACTCTTGTTCCTTGAAAAAAAACTCCTTCATTGCCACTTAACATGAAGTCATTGAGCCATTTTTTTCCTCGTCTTTTTCTTTGACACCTAACTTCCTTAATCTGCTTGACAAGGTCGTCTAGAGGTTGTCTAGAGTTCGTCCCACATGTGTTTGAGTGTCTCAGTTTTTGGGGTTGTTGTGGAAAAATGAATCTGCCCAATAAAGATCAACAACCAGGATCAGCTTTTTCTCCGAGGTTTATTCCACTAAGTATTCTCATCTGCAGAGGAGGGACTGGTCACCCCTGCCTTCTGATGCAAAGGTTCAGAATCAGCAGGAACGACCCTGAGTCCAACAGCAATCTCCCTTTTAAGGAGGAGGAACCATGGACAGAGGACGGATCATGTCCTATCTTACAAAGACAAGATGTACAGGCAAGGTCAAGATTTACAGAACACAGGCGTCATAGTCCTGAAATTATCTTATGTCAATGTGGCACTCATGTTCATATCATCTACAAACAGGCATTAATTTTCGTCATAGCATAACAGTCAGATGAGGAGATGCGGATCGAGTCAGCTTGACAAATATTCTGATTATAAAGTACAAACATCCAAAATTTCCATTACAGGGTCTAACCTTTAACCTCTTATATTAGATTAGTAACGCCAATATTTACCATGTAACATAAATGTTTATTCCTGAGCCATGGTTTTATTTTATCTTAGCACATTGTTGCCGTTGACTCATATCAAGCTACGCTGGTTTCTTATATCTTCTGTAATTTACAGCTGTTTGGATTCATGTGGACAGGATGTGGACAGGATGTGGACCACGTAAGTAGCCTCTGGGAGGTTGTTGAGGTTTTTGAGATGCACGCCACCGTGGCTGATTAGATGTGTGACATCATCAGGATGGCGTCTATAAACTCTGTGTTTAAAAGTGTCTCCTGGTGGCTCAAAGCGGTAAAACTTTTCTCCTCCCAGAATCTTCCTGCGCTCCCCGACAGGAAGCCGCTGCTGGCTCCAGACATCTGGGAGGAATCAGCCGAGGTTTATTTATCATCCTGATCCCTGTTGTCCTCCAACGTCTCTGAACAGCTCCGGTCTCATGTCCTCGGTGGTCTGACCGAGGCTGGAGGGGAGACGGTTTTACTGCATATGATGGAGACAGATTATATCATCAGAGATTGCAACATGTCTCACTGCAGTTTGGCAAATAACACTTGACATCTACTCTATCCAAGTACACGCGGTGTCCAACATCTTGGGACTCGGGGCATCCAACACCGCAGGAAAGGGGGCGTCCAACACCGTGGGACAGGGGGCCAAGTTACAGTTTAGCTGGACTGATTTTCTGACACTGAATGGACATTTGCTTTTGCAGATGATCCTCTCAGGGTTCAGCAAGGGCCAGCGACAGTCCGGGAGTCCTTTCATCCAGATCAAGGGGTCACCACAGCAGGACCTGAGAGAGAAGCTGGAGTACCGAAACCCTGTAACCCTGTGAGTCCAGCTGGAGAAACCCAGCACCTCCTTGTGTTGGTTGAGGAGCTGTTTTATCTCCCTGAAGGTTTTGGAGGATTTCTTTACATGCAGCTAAACAAGATGATGAGGGAGGAGTGCTAAATTACTTCCTTCCTGGATCCATTTCTGTGTTAAAGATGATGTTTGTTGCTCTGGAACCAGGTCTCAAGAGACGCCTCCCCAGCTTCCTCTGCTCAGCAGATGGCTGCAGACTGAGAGTAGGTTCAGGACTCTGCTGGTGTTTCTCTTTTCTCATCATTCCCATGAACACAACTGCAGCTCTGTCGTCTCATGTTGACTATTTTCAGTGGTGGATTCATCAACATTTGGTGCTCTATTGAAGCTGTTGAATTGAGTCAAAATAAACAATACACACTCGAAATGTGTGTAATTATTATTATTAAACATGGCTGCTCTGCTACCAGGGACCATCGAGAGGAAGTGGGCGTCGTCATGGTGACGTCACCCGTTCATTTTTTGCTTTCGCCCTCTTTCAATTTTGCAACCAGTAAAGGAAGTGACCATATTTGGACTGTGGAGGTGCGACATGTCTTGGGCTGGATCTCTAGAGAACATTGTGCTCTTGTAAACAGTTGAACCATAAACACTGAGATATGAAGGGTGACGTGCCCCTCCCCCTCAACTGCTGTTATATTTCTATGTTCATATGTCACGTTGTCATAGGAACAATTACTGCCTTGTGACCCTCGGCAATGCTACTTTTTATTGTTGTTTCCATGATCATGGTGCTACAACAACGTTCAGCAGATAAAGAGCTTCTGATAAGGTTTCTCACACACAGACCAAGGTTGTTTTTTAATGGGTAGTTTCTTTTATTTTCTTAGATGTGCACTCCAAAAGAAACCCATATATCTGGTTCTAGGCCCGCTGTGAGATGACATGCTTAACGAGAGGAAGTGAAAGAGATGAGTTGGTTTCCTGAGAACTACTGGACTAGGCAGATCTTGCTGCTGAAGGTCTTCAGGGAGTAGTTGTGACCCTTCCAATGTTACCAATTCACTCTGACAGCATAGATGGCGACAGCCCCTCAGAGATAAACCACGTTGAGGTTTGCATAGTGACAGGTAGTGTACCAGAACACCCCAAGGAATATTTTGGCACAGTTGTGGGCCCGGGAGTCCAGGTCTTGGTCCCAGGTGGAGAACTTCTGGCCGTTGTGATAAGACAGTGAGTCTCCTACAGGAAGAACTGTGGTGTAAGAATTATCTGATGCAGTCTTCCATCAGAGTTTCCACCGAGGCATTTTGACAGCCGGTTCGGAGCCGGTGCTTGTCTCGAACCTGTTCTTTGAGTTTCCATAGCCAAAGAACCGTCTCTCGTCCTGGAAAACTGGTAAAGTCTTACTTATGTCCAGCTGGAGCAGGGTTAATGAGAAGGTTCGTGAGTTGAACCAAGTACGAACCAGCACCCGCACACTGGTGAGAGACCAGACCAGACTTCTGAAATCACCATTACTGGTCCATGTGGATCGACTACGAATTCGTCCACAGACGGTGGAGCTCATCGGGATGTTGGTCCGTTTGACTGAATCCAGTTTTAAAACAGGACTTGAAGGCATCTTCATGCTGGCAGACTTATTGCATCAGACAAAAAACTTGTTTCTGATCTGGTCGACCATATTCAAGTAGATGGGAATATTTCAAGGCCTTATCAGTCATTCTAAAAATTTTAAGAAAACAGAGATTTTTGGACTTTAAACATATTGGCGTACCGGAAAGATCCTGCCTTCACTCACCTTCATGGTCAGACTTCAGCTGTAAAAATGTGGATCTGATGATCTTCTGAAAATACAGAAAGAATCAATTAAAGAATCAGCTTACTTTGGTTTTGTCTACAATTTGAAAGAAATCTTCCACTAACTACATCGTGACTATGAATATGAATTAACTCATCTTTACACACAACGCCTCTTTTGCAGCACTGTCGACAAACTTAATCACCACTTTTTTTTATTTGTATTCAACCTTTATATGATTATGAATCTCCTCTACAAAAACAAAATGGCAAACATGCTAAAAACTACATAAATGAATGTGCATAAAAGAGACGACAGGAACAAACATGAAGAGTCGGCGTTCCAATTGTTCTAATCCTCCTTGCTGACATGATGTTAAACGTTGAGACTGGTGATTATTTATCATCTACATACTCTCTTCAGTCACAGCAGGAAGTCGCCCCTCAAACATCCTCAATGTTTGGGACTTTTTCAAACCCTAAATTATTTTTACAAAAGACACTGATTCATGCAGGAAGATAGTCAGTAAGTTCAAATCTGCCACTGATCTCTGATCAGTTTAAAGTTGCCAAACCCTGATAATCAACCAGTAAGAAGCACCAATATCACCTAACAAACATATTCAGGTTCAATCAGTTTCTACTGAATCACTAGTTCCACCAAACTGGGACTATATTCGGCAGCGGATGAATCCAATTTTGGTGCCATGTTCCTGGTAATGAGTTTCACTGATGTGTTGTTGGTTCTGAAGTCAGTCACAGATAAGATGATAAGACGGAGGAATCTGTGTTCGTGAAGTGACAAGAAACATAGGATGTTTTCAGAGAGAGAGAGACAGCAGAGGGAGAGAGAGAGAGAGAGGGGGAGAGAGAGAGAGAGGAGAGAGAGAGAGAGAGGGAGTGACACACACTCAATACACACAAATATAAAATATTATATATACACTCAACAAAAATATAAACGCAACACTTTTGTTTTTGCTCCCATTTTTCATGAGATGGACTTAAAGATCTAAAATTCATTCCAGATACACAATATTACCATTTCTCTCAAACATTGTTCACAAATCAGTCTAAATGTGTGATAGTGAGCACTTCTGCTTTGCTGAGATAATCCATCCCACCTCACAGGTGTGCCACATCAAGATGCTGATCTGACATCATGATTAGTGCACAGGTGTGCCTTAGACTGTCCACAATAAAAGGCCACCCTGAAATGTGCAGTTTTTTGCTTTATTGGGGGTCTGGGGACTCAGAACCAGTCAGTATCTGGTGTGACCACCATTTGCCTCATGCAGTGCAACACATCTTCTTCGCATAGAGTTTATCAGATTGTTAATTGTGGCCTGTGGAATGTTGGTCCACTCATCTTCAATGGCTGTGCGAAGTTGCTGGATATTAGTGGGAACTGGTACACGCTGTCGTATACGCCGGTCAAGCACATCCCAAACATGCTCAATGCTGGCCATGCAAGAACTGGGACATTTTCAGCTTCCAAGAATTGTGTACAGATCCTTGCAACATGGGGCCGTGCATTATCTTGCTGAAACATGAGCTGATGTTCATGGATGTATGGCACAACAATGGGCCTCAGGATCTCATCACGGTATCTCTGTGCATTCAAAATGCCATCAATAAAATGCACCTGTGTTCTTCGTCCATAACCGATGCCTGCCCATACCATAACCCCACCACCACCATGGGCCACTCGATCCACAACATTGACATCAGCAAAGCGCTCACCCACACGATGCCACACACGCTGTCTGCCATCTGCCCTGAACAATGTAAACCGAGATTCATCCGTGAAGAGAACACCTCTCCAACGTGCCAGACGCCATAGAATGTGAGCATTTGCCCACTCAAGTCTGTTATGGCGACGATCTGGAGTCAAGTCAAGACCCCGATGAGGACGAAGAGCATGCAGTTGAGCTTCCCTGAGACGGTTTCTGACAGTTTGTGCAGAAATTGTTTGGTTATGCAAACCAATTGTTTCAGCAGCTGTCTGAGTGGCTGGTCTCAGACGATCTTGGAGGTGCTGGATGTGGAGGTCCTGGGCTGGTGTGGTTACACGTGGTCTGTGGTTGTGAGGCCGGTTGGATGTACTGCCATATTCTCTGAAACGCCTTTGGAGACGGCTTATGGTGGAGAAATGAACATTCAATGCAGGAGCAACAGATCTGGTTGACATTCCTGCTGTCAGCATGCCAATTGCACGCACCCTCAATGCTTGTGGCATCTGTGGCATTTTGCTGTGAGACAAAACTGCACATTTCAGAGTGGCCTTTTATTGTGGGCAGTATAAGGCACACCTGTGCACTAATCATGATGTCAGATCAGCATCTTGATGTGGCACACCTGTGAGGTGGGATGGATTATCTCAGCAAAGCAGAAGTGCTCACTATCACACATTTAGACAGATTTGTGAACAATGTTTGAGAGAAATGGTAATATTGTATCTGGAATGAATTTTAGATCTTTAAGTCCATCTCATGAAAAATGGGAGCAAAAACAAAAGTGTTGCGTTTATATTTTTGTTGAGTGTACATATATGATATAAGAGGTAAACAACATAATATATACTGTTTATACAATTCATATAAATCAATGGTAATGTTCATATTTCTGTTTATTATGTACTGTCTGAATATTTATTTTTATTTTGATGCATTGGCAACATTGTTAATGAAACGTTCATGCCAATAAAGTCCCATTGAATTTAATTGAGACACACACAGAGAGAGACCGGGCGTAAATGGGAGATCAAGGTCAAAGGTCGATAAAAGTCCGCTGCAAGTATTCAACAACAAAGATAATCCAGATGTAAAGCCAAAACTGTGACTGAACTCGGATCAAGCTTCAAATCAGTTTCTGCTCATTTACAAATCATTTCTGTTTTCTACTTTTTCTCTGTTACATATTTTCAGTTTTAAACTGTGTTGTTAATTTGTTGTATGGTTGATTCACTTAAAGGTATCTGTTTAGGAAGTTAGAAAGTTAAAACATTCTCCCCGTTCTTTGGACTCCAGATGAGGATTTACATTTGCTTTGAAATAAATGAATTGAAGTCAGACAGAAGGAATAAAGAGAAGATGACAGGAAGTGTCAGAGAAAGGGGGGGGGAGAGAGAGAGAGAGACAGCGTTCCCGGCGGCATTCCCATAATTCACTGTTTTCATGTCAGGTCGTCACCCGCAGGATTAAATCACTTCCTGATATGTCGACAGACAGGAAGGGCTTCTAGGTCAAATGTCAAAGCAACACTCCAGCCGACATGATCCAAAATCCAAAAGAAATTCTTTCAAATTCCTGCATCTTTCCAACAGGTCAGTTGGTGTTTGTCAACACAGTAATAAAAATATAATAATGAAGGTGTTAATACCTAAGAATATTTACATGATCCGTTTTTCAATTAATCAATCAATCGTTAGACATTGTCCAGGTAGCCACGCCCCCTAAAGCATCCCCTGCTTTCTGGTCTGTTTGACTCTAAATGCACCATAATGTACTAAATGAACATCATGCTGGATTGAAGAAGACTTGAAACTAGAGATTGAGACCATAAACTCATGTTTACAATGTTTACTGTGATAATACATCAAGAGAGAAGTGGGGTCATTTTATCATACTTACAATCAGAGAGGAGTCGCCATCTGGTGGCCAGCAGACAGAATTAATCCTGTTTCATATTAAGGTACACATCGTTTAATAAAATATATTTAACTTATACACTTGAAGGAGATGCAGTCGTTGCCTTTTAAAAACACACATCCACAACTCTGCTGAGATTCAGTGCATTCTGAAATAATTGATGACTAGAAGAAGGCTATGAGTCCTTAATGTAGCCTTTAGCTGTGTTTAGTAGTTTTTCATGAACCAACCTGCAGCCATCCTGCCACCTGCTGGTGCAGAAGGGGAGCTACAGGTGATACAATGATGTGAATGATGTGAGTCTGAATCATTTAAAACCAAATCCAGTTCATCAAAAGTCTAATTTTACAACAGTTTTCTGTTTTAGCAGCAAAAGTCGAGATCTCCACCAAGTGAACTGTGTATATATTTATTACAGTTTTTCTCCATTGGTTTGACTCTTTCTTGAAACAAAAATTACATTCTCAAAACAACATGGACAAATCTCCAAACCACTTGGCAATTGTCCACAATAGAATTGCATTTCTCATTCATATCATCAAATTGCAATTGTCTTAGTAAATGTCTCAATATCTCATTACATCATTGCAAATGATTAAGTACAGGTAGACTACATTTAGCACAATTTCCAGGTGAATAGATCTTGTTGATCTAAACTGATTGTCGATTCTCAGTCTAATGGTTGTTCTCTGCTAAACATGTCCGCATCATTTCATTGTGTAAGTCATCACTTAAACAAGTCTGATCAATTGTCAAAATTAGTCAAGAACATAAAACTATGAATACCATATATGAATCTCTTGGAACATTTGATAAATTGAGTACAGTAATTGACAGTCAGGTGAAACTAGAACTTGACTAACGAAGGAGGAGTTTCACTCATCTCAGATGACCAATCAAACCGTATGTTTAGTTACCTGACAGGTGCTGTCTATGATTGTGAATGCTGCCAAACATATACAGTATATATATATATAAAGGTTGACCAGGACCAGTACCATTTCTGAACATGGAGGCACCTGGCCAAGCAAATGAACAAGGGCAACTGCCTGCTCCATGAAGAAGAAGAGGAAGAGGAAGAGGAGTAAGGGTGCGTGGTGGTGAAATAGGGGGAAGAGGCCGAGGAGCACGAAGACACCATGTTGTCCCGGATGAAATTCGGGCCACAATTATAGACCATGTTGTCAACCACCGTCTCACAATGGTGGAGGCAGGTCGCAGAGTGCAGCATGATGTGCCTCGCTCTACAGTCTCCTCCATCATCCAAACCTTTCGCAGGGAAAACAGGTATGTACTCATATCAGTCTATAATTGAATTATATGTTGTATACTGTAGGACTGGACACTGTGCATAAAGCAAGAAATGTGGATTTACCTATTCATTTAGTGTGTGTGTGTGTGTGTGTGTGTGTGTGTGTGTGTGTGTGTGTGTATGTGTGTGTGTGTGTGTGTATTGTGTGTGTGTGTGTGTGTGTGTGTGTGTGTGTGTGTGTGTGTGTGTGTGTGTGTGTGTGTGATGTGTGTGTTATAGCCCTGCAGTAATGTACCTCAATGGGATACAGTAGTATTCCAGTCACTGTTCAGTGATGCATTAGAATAGTGGTAAAAAGTAAAGCAACAATACAATTTCATTGGTAACTCATTCTGTAAGAAATACATAAGACATACATTACGAATGGAGTGTTGTCCTTTCAATTCTATGTTTTAACGACAACCTGGCACGGCTCTTACCATAAAATCCTATTTTTTTCAGTTTTACACACAATTGTATTCTGTTAGCTAGACAAAAAAACGAGTACAGTAACCATTGTCAATGAAGGACTGGGCTAAGACTTAGTGGTGGACATGAGGGATATTTTAGTTGTCCTCTGCCGTAGTGACAACGCGTCTAAACATTTTGACTTGCAGTGCTTACACAATACCAAAGGGATGATGCATTTTGGGGGCACTGACTATTTATATGAGAAAGAAATTTGGTTTTGACACATGAGTGAACTGTTTTGGGAGAGATATGAGCTTTTGCAGGTGAGCCATGGTGTTGTGCTGAACCATCCAGGTTTTTTTGGGAAAAAGCACCAAGAGTGTTGAGAACGTCCGGTCTGTTTCAAGAAATGAGTCAAAGCAACTGAGAAGGATCTTTGCAATTTTGTGGCACTGACTCTTTATATGGGGAAGAAATTTAGTTTTGAAGTATAAGTGAACAGTTTTGGGAGAGATATGAGCTTTTGCAAGTGAGCTGGTTTTGTGCTGAACTGTAAGTCTGTGATGCCAAATGATCTTAGAGTTTTGAGAATGTCATTTCTGTTTCAAGAAATGAGCCAAACCAATGGAGAAAAACTGTAATATAAAAACGAAACTTAAGTGTCATTTATGCTCATTAATGATTGAATAGTTGCACAAATTGACATTGAAATAAGAAAAACCTTATTTTAGTTTCATTCACATTATGTGTAAACAAATGTAACTTAAAAAACAAAGTGTAATACACAAACTTGTGATTAGTTAATATGCAAAATCTTTTGTCAATATGTTAATAAGGACTCGTTAAAATGATCTGTTCTGAAGTGTTCTGAGATCATTAGAGCCACGGGGCAAGAGCACCGAGCACTGGCCATCCATCCATCATCTAGGTAACCAGTCTATCACAGGGCTGACATGTAGAGACAGACAGGTAACCAGTCTATCATAGGGCTGACATGTAGAGACAGACAGGTAACCAGTCTATCACAGGGCTGACATGTAGAGACAGACAGGTAACCAGTCTATCACAGGGCTGACATATAGAGACAGACAGGTAACCAGTCTATCACAGGGAGACATGTAGAGACAGACAGGTAACCAGTCTATCACAGGGCTGACATGTAGAGACAGACAGGTAACCAGTCCATCACAGGGCTGACATGTAGAGACAGACAGGTAACCAGTCTATCACAGGGCTGACATATAGAGACAGACAGGTAACCAGTCTATCACAGGGAGACATGTAGAGACAGACAGGTAACCAGTCTATCACAGGGCTGACATGTAGAGACAGACAGGTAACCAGCCTATCACAGGGAGACATGTAGAGACAGACAGGTAACCAGTCTATCACAGGGCTGACATGTAGAGACAGACAGGTAACCAGTCTATCACAGGGCTGACATGTAGAGACAGACAGGTAACCAGTCTATTACAGGGAGACATGTAGAGACAGACAGGTAACCAGTCTATCACAGGGCTGACATATAGAGACAGACAGGTAACCAGTCTATCACAGGGAGACATGTAGAGACAGACAGGTAACCAGTCTATCACAGGGCTGACATGTAGAGACAGACAGGTAACCAGTCTATCAAAGGGCTGACATGTAGAGACAGACAGGTAACCAGTCTATCACAGGGCTGAAATGAAGAGACAGACAGGTAACCAGTCTATCACAGGCTGACATGTAGAGACAGACAGGTAACCAGTCTATCACAGGGCTGACATGAAGAGACAGACAGGTAACCAGTCCATCACAGGGCAGACATGTAGAGACAGACAGGTAACCAGTCTATCACAGGCTGACATGTAGAGACAGACAGGTAACCAGTCTATCACAGGGCTGACATGAAGAGACAGACAGGTAACCAGTCTATCACAGGGAGACATGTAGAGACAGACAGGTAACCAGTCCATCACAGGGCAGACATGGAGAGACCAGTGATGGGAATAACGGCGTTATAACATGACGCAACAGTAGTCCAGGTCCGTACAGGAACCTGGTTTGGGTCTGAAAATACTCTCAACTTTAAATATTCAAGACTTTTGGTCTTGTTTGGATTTGAATTTATATTTGAGAGAAAACAAGTTTTGCAGTGGCCCTGTGATAGACTGGTTACCTGTCCAGGGTGTACCCTGCCTTCGCCCAATGACAGCTGGGATCGGCTCCAGCCCCCCCGCGACCCTGAATACAGGATAAGCGGTAGAAAATGGATGGATGGAAGTTTTGCAGTCTGGAGATTAGTTCTGAAGAACTGTGTGCATCTTTCCACATGAATGAAGAAAAACAGTGGCCGTTTCTCAATATGCGTTCTTCTCTGTACTTCTGTTCTTGTGGACTTGAGAAACGTCATCAGCGTCGGACCGAGTACTGTTCCAATTCAAAGTTCGCATCTGGCCAAGTACGGTCAAATACCCCGGATGTGTTCCTGCCCCGCCCATTTCACCGAGGATGCATCGGAGGAGACTTGTGTGGACTTTGGGCAGTTACGTATCCCAGAATGCATTTCAATAAAGCAATGGCGGAGGAGAAGACGCACAATTGTTTTTGAAAATTTATATTCATATTTGTATAAAAAGAAAACATCATATTATATCCTCATATAATATATAATAAAATATAGGCCCCTACAAATGAAACAGAGTTGTTTTTTATAGTGTTTATTTCATTTTAACCAGTGAAAATAACCGGAAGTTGAACGCCGTCAACCGGCAAAAACGATGACATCATCAAGTACGTTCCTGTTCCAAATGCAGAAAAAACACCGTCCTCCCGTTCTCCCGTCCTCCCGTACCCCGGGAGTTCGTTCTTCCAACTGAACTCCGCAAGTCTAGACTCCCGGAGTTCACGAGTTCGAACTTGGCGTACTGGGTATTGAGAAACGGCCAGTGATTCTATGAATGTCACCATAGAAACCCATTTCATGACACTGCAAATATCTAAATATTCATGGTTACTGTTTTTGTCATTTATACAGAAATTCACTGTTATATGTGTATGCAGTATGTTACCATACGGATTATGTAAAAACATCTGTTGTCATCAGTAATTACAATATTTTATGTTCTTCAGTCGTCATGGTGAAGTCACCCGTTGAATTGTGGTCTGCGGTTAATTTTAGCAGTCACCATCTTGGAATTATTGCAACATGTGCAGTTGGTTTTAGATTTGAATATGCTTGTGTTACTTACAGTGTTTATTTTCAATGTTGTTAAATCATCTCAAGTTGTTTTGTTTGATTGTTGTTAATGTTTTCATCCTGAACTATTTGAATATGACCTTCTAATCATTGTAAATGATGATGTGAGAGAGAAAAAAACAAATAAATTATAAATAATAAAAATGTTGTTCCAGCTGCAAGATGACTTGCAATCCTGCTCTTTTCTTCCATTTTACCCCCATTTCATCTCCTAGCTCTCATGTCTGTGTGACATTTATATAAAGACTTCATTGTAAAGGAAGTTATATTTTTCTCTTCTTTCTTTACAAGACCGACACAGTGTTCATGTTTTACTGAATTAATAATAATAATATTTAAAAATACTAAATCACCTTCTTCATAATAAATGTACTGATCCAGAAATAACAAAAACATTATTGAGACAAACTGCACACTTAAAGATTCTCTATAAATAAATATAATAACTTGCTTAAAAAGTGAGACATTATTTTCTCTAAATGTGCATGATTTCTCCATTAAATGAATATTAAAATGAGGTGTTTTTTAAGGAATTCAAACGTTTGCAGGGTCATAAATGTCTGAAGACGAATCAGAGCAGCTCGTTGAATGACCTCTGACCTTTCATCTCACGATGACACAATTTCCTATTAGCTTTGGAGGATTTTCTCCACACGTAGAAACACTTAAGTAACTTTCAATGTCCACACGTTGGGATAAATGCGGTAAAATGTACTATGTTTTAAGATTCCAGAGAGGCTATGATCCTCTCATGGGTTTATTATCTGGACTGCGGATAATTACAGCAGATCCTTAACAACACAAACAGCCTCTTCCTGTTGAACATCAAGGAGCCGTTTGATTTCCTCCTCTAGCTCGAAGAGAATAACAAACCCTCTTTAAAATGAGACGGAGAGTTTACAGGACACTTCTGATGTTTCCTCCTTCCTTTTTCTAGTTTTCCTCCTCCACAATTCAAATGGTCTTTTCCCCTCTTTCTTCCTTTTCTTATACCTTTCCTTCTTTCCTCCATCTGTCCTTTCCTTTATTCAGGTCACATTTGCTAATTTGATAAACGAGTTTTACTGATGTCCTACCTCAAAGCAAACAACTCAGATTTGAATATTTGTCTCTTGCAGGCTGACGACAAATTTATGAGATGAACGAAATATTTCTCACATTTGAAAATATAAAGTTTGGTCTCAAACTGGAGGAGAAAACAGAGTTTTATATAATGATGATTTTTGGCAAAATATTTAATATATTCATGTAATTGCATTAAAACCACAGACGGTCTATAAGTGGACGTCGGCACCCGCCTCGAGTTCGGCATTTTGGCCGTTGCCATCTTGAAGTCACCATATTTGGTCAGCAGGTAGCCCCGCCCCTAAAGCATCCCCTGCTTTCTAGTCTGCTTGACTCTAAATGGACCATAATGAACATCATGTTGGGTTGGAGAAGACTTGAAACTCGAGATTGAGACCATAAAATCATGTTTACAATGTTTACTGAGATAATCAATCAAGAGAAGTAGGCTCATTTTCTCAGACTTCTATACAATCAGAGATGAGTCGCCCCCTGGTGGCCAGCAGAGAGAACGCAGCTTTAAGGGAGTTTTCTTTGTTTTATTATTGTGAAACTTGTCTTCTACTGGATAAGACATGTGCTTTTTGGTTTGTGCAGTAGACGTTGTTGAATGCTTTGAAAGTGAAGCCCTCAAACTACCCTCCTAACATGAATCAGGATCCTCTGGTACCGGTCTACCCTGACTGGGTGTAGTCCTGCCCGGACCATCCCACCGAGCTCCCCAGTGACCTGATGGTGCCTGAGTGGGAGTCCCACCAGGATCGAGACTCGGCCGCTCCCAGATGTGGCTCTGGGCGTCCGTGCGGTGACCGAACCGCAGTGAAACCCGAGCTCCCTCCGGCACGGCAGGCTGTATTTTGGGATGTTTTACACGGGGCAGGACCAAGACACGTTACCAGCGTGAACAGATGTGTCTGCCCCGGGAGAAGCGACGCTGTTTCCGCGGAAGAACGAGGAGCCAAAGACGGTGAGTATCCACGGCGTCGGTCCGGGGGTCGCGTGTCCGGACGCCGCCGGGTTACCGGACACTTCTCCGCTACCCGTTGGACTAAAGCGAAACCGAGGTTTTAACGGACAAAGACTGTGTCACCGTCCACTCTTCCGGTGCCGTGTGTTTGCTGACACAGACTTTAACTGGGAGATCAACTGGGCTCTTCATGGTTCTTCTGGTTTCGGCTCTCAGCGGGTGTTTCCAGCTTTAATGACCGATTAGCCACGTGTGGTCGCAGCACCTCCTGTTGACACTTCGGATTTATTACCGATAGACGCGTCACATGTCGGTTATTATCGTTCTCGAACAACCTCACACACAGTTCAGCTGCTTCCCAGGAGAAACCTCACTTTAACATTAGTTAACGGTAGTTAACTTTACCAAACTAACAGGCTAGTTCTACAACTTAGAGAGCTAAGAACTAGTGATGGCCAGAGCTTCATTAGACTTCACTAGACCCCCGCCAAGTGGTTCGCAAAAAGGTTCATTTCTCGAGGCTTCATGTGCACACAAACTCCCCTGCTGGTCAAAGAGTGCTACATGAGTATTTAACGCTTTGAATAAGAATTGCATTCATCTTCATTATTTATTGCATTTATGGTTCATGTATTGATCCAAATAAATACAATTTCTATTTGCATGTGTGTTCGTGTGTTTGCAATTACTGTAATACGTTGTTCAATATTACATTTCCGTCAATTGTGTTTTAACAAGGAAGGAAGACAGTGTCAGGGATAAGTGCTTATGAACATTGACGAGGGTGGTATGTGATTGTGCAACTGATATGGGCGGGTTTATTGATTTTTATTCAAAAACAATATTTATTCAACCGTGCTGGGATTTAGGTGATTTCTCTATTTGGAGATAACTTGTCCTGCTTTGGAGAAAACTCTTTCACATGGCACTTATGAGGCTGGGGTACCCTATTGCCCGTTTGAACAAATTTGGATAAATGCACTTCTGCCTCTCCCAATACACAAGGGGGTCGTCTGTCCTACCAATTCTGACAGATATATCTGAACTTCAACAGTGGCGCAGTGTCCACATTGTGTGTTCTTCTGGACTTCATCACTGTGGCATCTAAATGACACCATAGCCTGTTTCCGGAGAAGTAGACACAGATAATCTAAGTGAGGGTTACAATTAATCCAAATTGACTTACACAAAAGAAAAGAAAAGAAAATACAAACTACATTCTGTGATGATGTTGATGCTGCAGCTGCTTGAGATGGAGATCTATTTGTTTCATGTATTACATTTGCACACCTAGATGTGAGTCGTCTCACTGCTTCATCAGTTTCATTGGACTGAAAAACAATTGGTTTAAATCTGGGGTCAACAAGTAATGTTGGAAGTGACATTATGCTAGAGCTCTGCAGAGTGTCAAGGTTTTCTCGCCACTAGTGTTACCAGTTAGCTACAGACTAAGTGTCTGACAAGCTATTGTTACCAGTTAACTATCTAACAAGCTAGTCTTACCAGTTAACTATCTAACAAGCTAGTGTTACCAGTTAGCTACAGACTATCTTACAAGCTAGTGTTACCAGTTATCCGAGACTAACTATCTACCAAGCTAGTGTTACCAGTTAGCTGCAGACTAACTATCTAAGCTAGTGTTACCAGCTAACTAACAAGCTAGTGTTACCAGTTAACTATCTAACAAGCTAGTGTTACCAGTTAACTATCGAACAAGCTAGTGTTACCAGTTAGCTACAGACCAACTATCTAACAAGCTAGTGTTACCAGTTAGCTATCGAACAAGCTAGTGTTACCAGTTAACTATCGAACAAGCTAGTGTTACCAGTTAGCTACAGACCAACTATCTAACAAGCTAGTGTTACCAGTTAGCTATCGAACAAGCTAGTGTTACCAGTTAGCTACAGACCAACTATCTAACAAGCTAGTGTTACCAGTTAGCTATCGAACAAGCTAGTGTTACCAGTTAGCTACAGACCAACTATCTAACAAGCTAGTGTTACCAGTTAGCTACAGACTAACTATCTTACAAGCTAGTGTTACCAGTTATCCAAGACTAACTATCTACCAAGCTAGTGTTACCAGTTAGCTGCAGACTAACTTTCTAACAAGCTAGTGTTACCAGTTAGCTGCAGACTAACTATCTAACAAGCTAGTGTGACCAGTTAGCTGCAGACTAACTATCTAACAAGCTAGTGTGACCAGTTAACTATCTAAAAAGCTAGTGTTCCAGTTAGCTACAGACTTACTATCTGCTCCATTACAGATATGGCTGAAGATGTCCGTGGACTCTGATAACTCCGGTGTTTTACTGTCATTGCGAGACTCCAGGACTTCCTGCGTCTTCCAAGCCGAAGATGAGAAAGATGACGTCCCAGGAGCGGGAGAGGAGAGGTACCTGATGTTTTTGATGTTCTAATCGATTATATTTTAATGATTTGGAAAGCAAAGGAATCTGCAATGAATTGTGGAACTAGAAACCTGAGCTACATTGTGTTTCTGTTCATGCTGTTATGTGACCATTAATGTTGTCATGTGTAACGGACAATAGAACCAACAGGAAGTATAAATGCTCAGGTGATCTCCATTCTGTCAGCTCACCACCTATGTGGCACATTTGAGGACAAATTTGCAGAGATTGAACACAATTACATTGTTCACCTGGAATGGTTGAATTTCGGTTAATTGTTGCGATCGCAAGCTCTGAAAATGCAGCTCCGGTCCGGTCCGGGTCCTGGTCTTCAGCATAGTGTCTCTCGTCCCTCAGCGTCCTGGAGATGCTGAGCTACTCCAAGTTCTCCAGCCTGGAGACATGGCTGTGCATGCCGTCCTCGCTGCTGCTTCCCAGAGTGCTGGACTCCTCACGCACCTCCTCCTCCTCCTCTTCCTCGCAAGCGTCCAACCACTCGTCCAATTCCCAGCCCGTCTCATCGTCCTCCTCGTCCCCGGCCTCCCACTGCCGCCACTCCTCCTGCAGCGATCCAGGGTGGACGGACACACCAATCAGGTGAGTCCTGATGTTTTACATCACTGCTGATTATCTTCTAGTGACTTGTGTTACATCTAAAGTCCATGCAAAGATGCAAATAGGCGCCAATGAGGCATCCATTTTAAAATTTCAACCCCAGCATAACATTCTGGGGAGTCCACAAACCATCGGGTGATGTCGCCATGACTACGTCCACTTGTTCCGTCCAGGCTGTGGTAACGTTCCACTAGATGATCCACACGTTATCTGAGATCATGAACACGTCAAACACAGAGACTTTACTCACTTTTACCAACAATCCAGTGGAGGTCGACACGGCATTTGGGTTGAACCGGTGTTACCTGGTGACTCCTACACCAACACGTAGCAGTTAATGGATTCCATCTATTTTAAGCATTTATTTTCCACACCAACCATTCACTGCAGTTACTGGGAGCCGAGGGTCACCACCAGAAGTAACTCATTGACTTCCTGTCTGGCTCCAAGCTCATTGGTTCCTAAAGTAGATGTTAACGCCACCTGAATATATATATTTTCTTTTTTATAGAAACAAAACGTCAGACAGCTGGTTGTTTGATTTAATTTCTGGTCTGAACATTTTCTGCTGACTGGAGGAGAAGACGCTGGTTTTTAACGGCGTTGGATTAGAACGTGTTGAGACTGTGGTCGGCTCTCAGACATCTCGTCCAGCCGGCGGAGACGCCGCTGTTCCTTGGCTCGTAAACGGTTCGTAAACGTTTCGTCTGGCTCCGTGGCAATGTTGTGTTGGGAGAGATAAGCCAGGATCCTGCAGGGAGCCTGAGGGGAAACTCTGGTGTTTATATATGTTTATTTAGGGAAATGCATCGCTGCTAATACGAGCACTCTGGAGGTGTATCTGGAGAACGAGGACTCGGCGAAGACCTGTAGAAAGGTTATAATGGGTTCATGTTTTAGGGAGGGATGGAATAATATATGACTTAAAATGGGATCAATTAAAAACACTCATAGTTAGTTGATGGTGATGAATCAGGATGATAAATATCATGAGTGACTTGAATAAGATGTCTGCTTGTTATCAAGGTGGGAAATTGGACAAAAAATAACTGGATTTCAACTTTAAACAGCCATTGTGTGGCTGTTGAATTTTCCTACTGCAAGTAAACGCAACATCAGTCTCCCTGGCACAAAGGCCTCGTGACTGATCAGCTCTGGATAATCTGTGATATCTGAAACACACACACACACACACACACACACACAGGTAAGGTAACACCCGTCTCCTTCAGCCGTAGACCTCCACCTCAGTTGTGTTTCCTTTCTCCGTACCTTTAAAACCAAACGACAGCATCTCAAATTCTGACTGTGGTGGTCAACTTCATGGTCGCTGTGGTCGTCGCCACCGCCGTGTAACGTTGACGTGATGCGGTGAAATGTGGAGTTGGACTCAGCTGGTGAACTTTGTCTCAGGGAGGCAGAAGAAGCGAAGCCAGCGGGTCCGAGGGTCATGGAGGAGCAGAAGCTACGTGGTCTCGGCGGACAGGTATCAGGACTACTGGACCTACATGTGTTCGCTCAGAGCTGTATGGGGGTCCTCTCTAGAGGCTGATGCTTTATGGAGGTCCCCTGCTGTATGGCGACCCCAGAGGCTGATGCTGTATGGGGGTCCCCTCTAGAGGATCATGCTGTATGGGGGTCACTGCCAGAGGTAGATGCTATATAGGGGTCCCCTCCGGGAGCTGATGCTGTATGGGGTCCTTGGCCTGGTAAAGTTTGGGAACCTGGCGGCCATGTCAGACCTCCTTGGACTCTGAACTTGATCCCAGTGTCGGGTTCACTATTGAATTAATCAGCTGGTCCATTGGACATGGTCCGTTTAATATTTGTCCGGGAGCTTTTGATTCTACCACAGTGTCCTCATCAGCTGATGCAGGTTGCCCAGTTGTCATGTTTTTCACTTGAACACCTTAACGACTCTGAGATGAGATAGAAGTTCATTAATCCAGAAGGAAATTCTTGTTCCAGAACTCGATCGTAAAATGACAACAAAAGATTAAGAAAAAAATAATATAAATCGAGAAAATAATTTGTGATGGCAATGTGAATGCTGAAAGCTCCTCTCAACTCCGATACCCACCGATATAAAAATGAAGTTCGACATTAAATAGTTTTAGTGGGATTTAAAAGTTGAATAAAGGCCCGATTGAAAGTCTTTATTCAGATCTTTGCATTGACTTTGTATGCAACCGTACGAAAGGTTTGTTTGCAACAGTGTTTGTTGTGAACGCAGCGTAACAGGAACATGGATGTTTGGTGTGTGGTCACATCTGCTCCTCCGTCTCTGCAGGTCAGAGGAGAGAGACTCCTCTTTCCTCACACCTGCCATGGGCAGGGAGATGCCGTTCCTGGCCACCTCCCTCCTTCCCATCCTCTCCTCCACGCCTGCTTCTGCCGTGGTGCTGTCAGCGGGAGACTCTGCCTCCCGCGGATGTGTCAGCATCAGGAAACGCCGGCGACTCGCTGCCAGTCCTGGAGGACTCCACTGGAATGCTGCAGGTAAGAACGCTAACACTATCTGAACATTATAACCTTCATGAATACAATACAGGGAGGACATCTGTGTCACGCTGGAGCACCTTAAACTGTCATTCTCTCTGCTGTTTCAAGTGTTCTTTAATCCAGCATGATGTTCATTTAGTACATTGTGGTCCATTTAGAGTCAAACAGACCAGAAAGCAGGGGATGCTTGAGCAGCGGGGCTACCTGCTGATTGGAAGGTCGCTACCACGCTACCAATGCAGTTAGCTACTAAGATGATACTAAGTGTAAAAATATAATATAATCTATATAGATGTAGTACTAACTAACTGCCTGGTCCAGTAACTGTAAAAGTAGAGCATCTAGTAGAATAAACATCTAAATTAGATGTTGTTTATGTGGTTTATAAAACTTCCCTGGGGTCCCGTGTTCCTCGTAAGTATGTTTCCCATGTTTCTATGAGTCACTAATGGGGACAACGATGTCTGAATGTGGTCCAGGACTGAGGGAGAACTCGCTCGGAGCAACATCTCACCATTAATGTGCTGTTTTTATAGAGTGCTGCAGGAATGAGTCCTGAAGCTCAGACATGAGTCAGCAGTTTTACACTTCCTGTTCCCTCGACGTGTTTCTGGTTCGATGCCTGAAATCAGGTCTGAGTATAACACGAGCTGAAACGATTTTATAATTTTGTTTTACGATGTAAAAGACTTCAGTAAACACATTGCTGGTCGGCCTTTATCTTAGTGGTGGTGACCTGGAGTCACGTGATCTTGGTGACCGTGCTGCAGTTCCTTTATAGGCAAACCGTAGCCGTTTACTTCTGGTGGAGGTCATTCGTGTAAAGTCCTGGGCTGCGGTCTTTTTTGTTTCGGAAGGTTCCTAACTGAAGTAATGACCCGAAGTAATTAAGTGACCGCCATGATAAGAGCTGTTCGAATTCTCCAAATGCAAAGGAAAGGAGCTCTGATGCTTCCTTTCAGATCCCCTTTAGCATACGATACAACGGAACAAAAGGAGACTACGCTGCCCCACAATTCATTGCAAGAGCAACATTTAAAGTGAAAACAAACGATATGCCTGTTTGCATATCAACTGCTTTCATGCAGACATATATTCATTGGAATTGTGTTGATAAATGTGTGTGGACAGTGATAATAATTTAATGGTATTTGTATTTATTTATTTTAATCATGTTACAAATGTTTTTAAAAAAACTAAACTAAAACAACAAATACAATTAAATACAGCAAACTGTCCGTTGGGGAGAGAGTGAACGCTGGCGCGACTAGCTGCCGCTGTTCTCTTCGAGTTATGCTTCTTTGCCGTCTCTACTCTACGTACTCTATGTCTCTGCAATTTGACTAGGGAATCTTGCTGTCAACACACTGCGGGAACTTTCCTGCTAACTTTAACAGATTAACCTGCATAGATTGCAGAGTCCTGGTTTGTTCCAGTATTTAGTCCTGGTTTGGTCCTGTATTTAGTCCTGGTTTGGTCCTGTGTTTAGTCCTGGTTTGGTCCTGTGTTTAGTCCTGGTTTGGTCCTGTGTTTAGTCCTGGTTTGGTCTTGTGTTTAGTCCTGGTTTGGTCCTGTGTTTAGTCCTGGTTTGGTCCTGTGTTTAGTCCTGGTTTGGTACTGTGTTTAGTCCTGGTTTGGTCAAGTATTTAGTCCTGGTTCTGTCCTGTGTTTAGTCCTGGTTTGATCCAGTATTCAGTCCTGGTTCGGTCCTGTGTTTAGTCCTGGTTTGGTCCAGTATTAAGTGAGGTCCAGTATTGAGCTTCCTGTTGGTCCCTCCATCCATCAGCTCCACCCTCCTGGAGAATGATAATGAGCTTCCTGTTGGACAGATTCCAGGCAGCCTCCCTGTTGTTGACTTTAAAGTCTTTACAAAGATGTGTTGTGTTGATGGAGCAGCTACATTGTTAGCATAGCCTAGCACCCGTCAATCAGACCCCATTCAGAAAACAAGCATTTTAAAAGTAGTTAGCTTATCGTCTTGCAGACAGACCTAACAAAGCATGACTTCAGACTTTATACTGATCTCCATCATTATGGAGTTATTTCAGTATCCCTTTCATCTGGTTATTGATTTTACATCACAGCTAAATAGTTTATTCTGTTTTCCTCCAGTCGTCACAATGAAGGATCCTCGGCCCGTGAAGGATCCATCTGTTGGATCCTCTGAGTCAGGAAAATAAGGTCACATTTCAGGGCAGCATTTGAAGGTGTAAAAAACATCTGACCATCCTGCCATGTTGATGTGGATGAACGTCCGTTTTCCTTCTATTCTATTTCTACAGTTTGCACTGAGGTCTCCATCCATCCTGCAGAGTGTGGTTTATGTAAGTTTAGGATTTTTCCACCGTCCCTCGGGTCAGTGAATCCCACAGAGTGCACATGCAGCCTCACCATCATATTTCTCCTCCGATGTATTCCTCTGTTCGTTGATCTCTCCGTTTTAAAACCTCTCTGTGAATCGTTTGTCGGTTTCTTTCTTTCATCCTTTGTGTAGCAGTGAGTTATTTTCATCCTCCCACCGATGAGAGTTGAAGGTTGCTGATATCTCACAGTGCATCTGCTTATTCTGAAAGAAACCAGGAAGTGAAAGCAGAATCCTGTTTTTGTTGTCAGTTGCCATGGCAATCACCAACACCAGAATACCAAGCATGCCGTCGGTTCAACTTCCCACGATGGAACTACGACCTCCGACCTTTTAGACCACATCGCTGCGTCATGCGTGAACTTTAAGTCAGATTTTAATCGATTGAGAATGAAATCCTTGAATCCAGCAGGCAAACGATCAGCGGTGGTGGAACAACATCCTGATGTTTGCTGAGCTGGAAGTCGTTTCCTCTTTAGAGTCAACAGGAAGTCAGCCGCCTCTTTTTTCACATTACCTTTTTAAATCTAAAAAGTGAAGCTTTCCCTCAAGTTGAAGCTAGTTAATCTGCTCCAGTTTGTATCCTCTTTATTTTTATTGATGACCAGTCTGGATGTGTCTCTGCCGTCCGTCCATCAGAGGGAGCCAAGACTCCAGATCAGAGTCCTTGTATGGTGGTGGTCCTGGACCTGCAGCTCTCACCACAAATTGACTCACAGGAGTCTTGTTTATGTATTTCAACATCCCAACTGAAGCTTAGAGTTAGACAATTAATATTTACTTGAACTGGGGGCAAAAATCTGACTCCAGTAACATATGAATCCAGTATTAATGCTGAAACACAGCTGATCAAAGCGGATCTGTATGGATCAGCTAATCCTCGTCCCTTACTGTGGGACTTTATTTCAGAAAAAAAATATGTATGGTAGTCAACGGAGAGACAAAACATTTTTTTTTATACTGTTTGAATTGTGCCATGAACATGATGTATTTCAATTTAAAATATAATTTTAGACGTCAAAGCCTCATTTAGTAGTTTAACTGTCAGTTATATTTTATACTTTTTACATGAAGGTGAAAAACTGGTACTAAAACTGCGTCTATGACTTCAATTTCTATGCTGTAAAGGTCTAGTCTCGTTTTCAACTTTTATTCTGAAGAAATAAATAGAGGTTTATGTGAATAAGTCTGCTCCTTCAAAATAAAGCGTGGAGTAGCTGCAGTATAAAGACATCCGGGAATCTCCGTCTGTTTCATCTCCTCCTGCAGTTTTAATGCAGCAGCTCAGCTGGTCTGACACCCGATCACACACACACACACACACACACACACACACACACAGACATATGCACACACACTTGGCTGAAGGAAACATGAAGCCGTGAACATGATGGCGGCTCCGTGTTGAAACTGACTTTTAAATGTGACATTTTGATTGGCCTCCAGTCGACAGCATCGGTCTCTCTACTTTCATCTTTTCATCTTTCATCTTCACATTTTTTTAGCCGATTGAAGGAAAAAACATGAAGCACAATAGCCTCAAAGAGAAATGCTAAATCTATAAAACTGATTATATATAGATACCACGTCACGTGAATATAATAATTATATAATATTATTATAGACATCAATACTTATTGTCATATCGCAAATGTTTTCAAATTCATACTGTTGTGGAAAAATGAATCTGCCCAATAAAGATCAACAACCAGGATCAGCTTTTTCTCCAAGGTTTATTCCACTAAGTATTCTCATCTGCAGAAGAAAGTACTGGTCACCCCTGCCTTCTGATGCAAAGGTTCAGAATCAGCAGGAACGACCCTGAGTCCAACAGCAATCTCCCTTTTAAGGAGGAGGAACCAAAGGACGGATCATGTCCTATCTTACAGAGACAAGATGTACAGGCAAGGTCAAGATTTACAGAACACAGGCGTCATAGTCCTGAAATTATCTTATGTCAATGTGGCACTCATGTTCATTTCATAGACAAACAGGCATTAATTTTCGTCATAGCATAACAGTCAGAAAGGAGATGCGGATGACCTGACAAATATTCTGATAATAAATTACAGACATCCAAAATTCCCATTACAATACTATCATAATATGTCATATAATATACTTGGAGATAGGTTCATTGATGACTCTAAATTGCCCGTAGTTGTGAATGTGAGTGTGAATGGTTGTTTGTCTCTACATGCCGGCCCTGTGATAGACTGGCGTCCTGTCCAGGATGTACCCTGCCTTCGCCCAATGACTGCTGGGATCGGCTCCAGCCCCCCCACGACCCTGAATACAGGATAAGCGGTAGACAATAGATGGATATAAAATACTTAACAGAAACTTTCATTCTTTCATTTTTGTATTCTTAGTTCTCACACGGCCTTATAAAGATTAGTGAATTATTTAGATAGCTATCATTAAGAGTAAAACATGTATAAAAATATCTTCTAACACTATCTATTATTTATTTATTTTAGTTTTACAGTAACTTGTCCGTTTCTTGTTTGTGTACCTGTGTGTGTGTGTGTGTGTGTGTGTTTGTCTGTGCATGTCCGTGTGTGTGTGTGCATGTTCTTGTCCGTGTGTGTGTGCGTGTGTGTGTGTGTGTGTGTGCGCGCGCGTGTGTGGTGTGTGTGTGTGTGTGTGTGTGTGTGTGTGTGTGTGTGTGCATGTTCTTGTTCATGTGTGTGTGTGTGTGTGTGTGTGTGTGTATCAGTGGTGTCCAGTAACAGCATGGGTTCTCTGGTTTCTCTCGTCCAGGTTTGGTGCAACGTGACTTCTGGTCACCTGATCCATCTCCCGTGTCGGTGGGGGACAGGACAGCAGGTGGAGGTGGGAGGAGCCTTCCCCTGGCAGAGGGGGGTGGGGCGGCGTGGGCCGGCGAGCGGGCTGCCCTGAGGAAGACGGTCTCGGTTGATGACCGTCTGCTGCAGCCGGCCGGCGGAGACCAACCTCACCTGAGACTGCTGAGTCGCCTGGAGAGAGGCAGGAAGAAGCTACGTGGCCTCCAGGTGAGTCTGATCAGATCTCAGATCAGTTCATAATGTTGGTGACTCAACGACATCTCTACAAACGCTGCTGTAATGACTTCTCTTCACAACAGGGGGCCACCACTTTATTTCATATAATAATAACGTTTATGTTGGCGTTGGTGTCCGGATTTAGTTCAGGTTAGATTTTGTGTCTTTACTTATTATTGTTCCATTTTTAACACTGCTTCAGTTCCACAAACCTGTAATATAAGTGATACAGACAATAATACACATTTATTTTCTGGCCGTCGCCATCTTGGTCTTTGGACGTCGTCGTTTGACTGTAAATGGACCATAATGGACTAAATGAACATCATGCTAGATTGCAGATGACTTGCAACTAGAGATTGAGACCATAAACTCATGTTTACAATGTTTACTGAGATAATAAATCAAGAGACAAGTAGGGTCATTTTCTCATAGACTTCTATACCATCAGGGAGGAGTCGCCCCCTGGTGGCCAGCAGAGAGAATGCAGCTTTAAGGAGCTTGTTTGCTGCTGTTTTGTGTCTCTGTTGTGTGTCTATGAGTGTTGAACCTCTCCAGTTACAGTGAGTCAGTCAGACAGGCTGCCTGTCTGCTGCTCCACAGACGAATTAATCATCTCTAACATGCTTTTACCAGCTTCTCTCCTCGACACTTAAGCTGAACCATTCTGTTCTAACAATATAATAATAATAATAATAACGTTATAGTAACATATAATGTTATAATAATAATATAGACAGCAGCAGTTTTATCCTGTTATCTTGATATCACCACTTATAATCTTCTCATGTGTGATTCTGTCCTCGTGTAAAGAAAACACCAGATATAACAGAGAACAGGGAACGCTCAAAGACACAAAAGGCTGTTTCTCTCTTTTCATCTGTTTAATGAAGATAAAGCAACATCGTTATTTTCAGGAAACAACTTTGACCTCCGCTGTTACTAGAAAGCAGCTTCCTCTGTTTTCAGGTTTAACCTGCGAGCTGCTGCAGACGTGAACTCACACTGTCTTTACATTTACACATTACCAGATTCTTATCAAAACGTGTTACGTTTTATGAATCATGTATTATTGTCATCTACCTCATCATCCATTATTATTTTATGCTTGTTTTTCAGTCCCTTTTTGCACAAAATTAAGTTTTTTACAGACCAAACAATTAATATTGATTTACCAATCTGAATATTAATATTGAATAGAAAAACAGTTACAGTACATTACAAGCTTCTAAAGCTGAATGACTTTACTTGCTATTTTTTATTTTCATAATTATTATTAGTGAAACAGCTTCATCTCAACTCCAAATGAGGCCAAATTCATAGTAAAGATGTCAAAATTTTGCATCTATTTAAATCTATGTTTAAGTTTTCCTGGTCGTTCAGCATTGGTTTGTGATCTTTGTGTTTTTTTTGCCTTGTGGGCCCCGGGGCCCCTGTGTGTCTGGTGGGCTGGAGTTGTTGGTTCAGTTCTGTCCCTGTTTAAAGACCAGATATGGTCAGTTGAAGATAAGCTGTGTGTTAAAGTAGAAGCTCCACCCCGTTAGGTCAGGTAACACCACCTTTACATGTTAGTGGGGCAGCAGTGGAGGCCGGGGCTCTCGGGGCACCCGTCGGGGTTTTATTGTTTGGAGTTTTTCCTCTAAGAGGGTCGATGTTGTTGTGGAAAAGGCTGCTGCAGTAAATTCCTGCGTGCTGGTGCTGATGAAGTGGAGAAACCAGAGGCTCACATTAGTCCAGAGACCAGACCAGACTATGTGGAGAAACCAGAGACTGTCTGTGACCAAACAACAAGGTCTTTCTCATATTTATGACTAGATGACCTTATTTGGAGTGTTGATGGAGCAGCTACAATGTTAGCATAGCCTAGCACCCATCAACCAGACTCCATTCAGAAAACAAGCATTTAAAAGTAGTTAGCTTGTCATTTTGCAGACAGTCCAACAAAGCATGACTTCACACTTTTTACTGATCACCATCATTATGGAATTATTTCAGCATCCTTTTCATCTGGTTATTGATATTAAATCACAGATATATAGCTTATTCTGGGTTCCTCCAGCTGTGGTAAACCAGCCCACGCGGGTCTTGCTAGATCCAGTGAATCCAACTTGGTGAAATCCACTGAGCACCTCAGGATGATGTCATGAACCCAGACAGGACGGTCTTTGGTTTCTGGTGGATCTGGGGACATAGAATGTACACAAACTTACCTTTTTCCTTTGAAAGTGTAAATATAGGAAAATAAAATCTACAACACAACAAACTTATTTACATGATAATTCAAACTGAAACAAAAATGAAGCTTCAGCATCAGTTTCTGTGTTTCTATGTGACTTTAGTGTATGTAAAGAGAAATTTCCTGTAGGACCAAATATTTGTTTTTTAATGAAGTGGTGGAAACGTTTCCAGGTGTTAAGCGCCTGAACTGAGCACCAGACTTCGTTGCTCTTATTTGGTTTGACGTGACGGCGGTATGAGGACGGAGGTGCAGCTGGCATCCTCTGCGCCTGGCAACTTTCTGCTCCGCTGTCTCAGTCAATAATAGATTTCCAGGCAACGCTGGCAGCCAGGTGACAGAAACATCCCGCCGCCTTGTCCTGTCACTCAGGATGGTGGTGGAAAATCCTCCCTTTCCCTCGCTGTTGCTGTAAAACGGAGAGGAACGCTTGTCTGCAGGGTGAGAGGACCTGTCCAGGTGTGATTCCAGGTGTGAGTCCATGAGTCCAGGTGTGACTCCAGGTGTGGTTCCAGGACTCCTGCTGGTGTCTGGAGCTCCTCCAGCTAGGATTGTGCACTTCATTAGCATCGCATTAGTTATTGATTATTATTTTATTATTTATATGACGATTCAGTTAGTAATGTAAAAACCAGTGGAAATGTCCTTCACATTGATACTTTTACTTTCTACTTTAGTAACTTTCAATACTTTTGGTCTTGTGGTCATGTGACTGTGACACTTTACTTAGAATAAAAGTCTCCAGCTTTTAAGCGTCTGTAGATCCATGCCACTGCATGCCCCCACGCCGCTGCATGTCCCCACGCCGCTGCATGTCCCCACGCTGCTGCATGCCCCCACGCCGCTGCATGCCCCCACGCCGCTGCATGCCCCCACGCCGCTGCATGCCCCCACGCTGCTGCATGCCCCCACGCCGCTGCATGCCCCCACAGTGCTGCATGTCCCCACAGTGCTGCATGTCCCCACGCCTGCTGCATGCCCCCACAGTGCTGCATGTCCCCACGGTCCGCTGCATGTCCCCACGCCGCCTGCATGTCCCCACGCCGCTGCATGCCCCCACAGCAGCTGCATGTCCCCATGCTGCTGCATGTCCCCACGCTGCTGCATGCCCCCACAGCGCTGCATGTCCCCACGCTGCTGCATGTCCCCACGCTGCATGTCCCCACAGCGCTGCATGTCCCCATGCTGCTGCATGCCCCCACGCCGCTGCATGCCCCCACGCCGCTGCATGCCCCCACAGCACTGCATGTCCCCATGCTGCTGCATGCCCCCACAGCGCTGCATGCCCCCACGCCGCTGCATGCCCCACGCCGCTGCATGCCCCCACAGCACTGCATGTCCCCATGCGGCTGCATGCCCCCACGCCTCTGCATGCCCCCACAGCACTGCATGTCCCCATGCTGCTGCATGCCCCCACAGCGCTGCATGCCCCCACGCCGCTGCATGCCCCTGCGCCACTCAGCTGATCACTCACCCGGTGGCCGAGCCAGCTGGCCCGCCGGCACTCTGAGGTGCCAGAGCCGGCGGCGGCTGCCAGAGGGGCCGACTCAGCCTCCCCGTCTGCAGGCTCCTCCACCGGCACATGAATGGTGGCTTTGCTGCACTAATTAACCCGCCGAGAGGCCAACAAGCCGCTACAGTTCAGCCTCCCACAAACATCAGAATACAGCCTTGTTCAAATAGCAAGGTGAAGTGAGAAGTAGTGGAGGGGGGTGGGGGGTGGGGTCAGCTGTCTGTGGTCAGTCACAGAGGTTATATTAGTTGGTGCTACATTGACTGACTGTGTGCTGATTGGACGCTTTAAATTAGGGCTGCATGTCTGTGGCTCGTGTGATGACAGTTCATTATTTTCACCATAAATAATCCTTTATGCCCACTGACGGACTTTTCTACATCGTTATCATATGTAGAACTGAAAACCAGAACGTCTTTCGCAGGTCGCAGATTGTTCAACTCTAAATTAAATAAATCTAATTTATGGCTTAAATAAGAATATAATCTGAACTGGAAAGAGTTTCTTCTTTTCTGTGAGTCGTTTATCAGGATTATGGTCTCTTAAAGTGGACCAACAGATACAGCACTTGGTTCTGGTTCTGTTCTTGTTGACGCTGAGCTTACATCCTCTGACATTAAAGAGTGGACAGCCTTCAGGGCGTCCTGACATTCACAAACGCCATCTGAGTGAGAAAGGAAGTGAGACGGCGGCGTGAAGGTTGAAATTGAGCGTCGGGTCAATGGAGACGGGAGGCTGCATGCCTCTGATCTCCTGATGGAAACTACAGTAAACTTTATTTATAACCGTTACCTCAGTCTCATCCACAGAGCTAGTTTTCATTATTATGACTATGTACGTAACATGACATTACCTCTCCGTATGGTGCATTCAGGGTTGGCTTCAACCTTCGGCTAACACACAACATGCGCCCATCAATCAGCAATCAAGACCTCGCAGAGTCTAATCAAGGCACTCTTATTTAATCGCTGCACAAACCGCTCCTCCGCTCTGAGCCAGGTGATGATCGACGCATTGTGGCGTGGGGCAGGCAAGCCTGAAGAGATGCATCGTGGGACTGGGCCAGTTTAGCTGAGATCGACGTTTAGTCTGCAGTCGAATAGTCAAAAAATTTGGTCCTGACGCCTTTTCCTTGATCTCGGGCGGAAAAACGTCACACCGGTGATTGACGTTGGTCCGCGGTGGAGAAACTACAATAATGGACTACAAAGAGCACATCGTCCACTTCTCCCCATGTTGTTGGTTGACCGGCTTCAGGTCAAACAGCTCGTTGTTTCTGTTTGACCATTAGCTGTATGGCTGTGAGATTTCCGAGAGGGGGACGTTCATCAGGTGAAGTTCGTGTGTCCTGCGGTGAGACAGCAGTGAGATAGCAGTGTTTTACAATGTCATCGCTCAGAGCTAGACACGCAAATTGCTCTGTTGTTGGTTGTACAAATCAACATAAGTGCTTATATTCTGTCCTAGCTACAGAAGAATAGAAGAGACGGTGGTTGCGTTTCATTTTTAATGACAATGCGCCGGATACGATTCGTGTTAGCTTGTATGTGTGTGCTAACCACTTCACATCGGGCTGCTTCAGTAACGAGGGTCAGTACAAAGCTGGCTTTGCCTCGACACTGACCCTCGTAAAAGGACCTTTCCCAACCATACGGGACCCAGCAACTTAATTTAATTGACGACGTTGATTGAACGTGATAACGTTTGGGCAGGTGGATTTAATCAGGTGCTGAGTTGGAGTGAAAGGAACCAGTTTGAGGTGGATTTACAGTCTGAGCTGGAATAAAAGTCCCTGAGGAACAATGGACAAGGTAATAAAGTTTGAGAAAACGATCCTGCTGCTACGGTCGCGATCCTCCAGTCTCTGGTTCAGCTCCCTGTTTCTGTGCTGGGAAGATGTTCCGTAGAGAACCGGTTCATCCAGTTCACATGTTTGTAAGTCATGTGTTCTGGTGTTGAATGCGTAACTTCCTCCTTCAATGCTGAGGTCCCGCTGTGTGAAGTTGCTGCTAGCTGGCACACCGAATAGATTTCTGCCTGCAGCTTGAGTGATAATCTCATCTCAGGGCCGGCGGGGGGCAAAGCATCAGTCTCATCGGAGGCCGCCGCCGCCACCGCCACAATGCCCCGCTGCTGCCCTCATCAGCATCCAGACACAGCAGAGCAGAGTGGGACCGCTCAGTCACGGGAAAGTGTCCCAATAGGAATGTTGACGAAAAGATTTTGTTTACGTCTGCGAGTTCTGAAGCTGAAAGATTTCAGTTCTGAACTTGTAAATCCATCATGTTGGTGCCGAGCAAAAACTCAACATGTGGAGTGTTCCATGTGTTAATGATAGTGGAGAGAATCTGCCGCGGCTCCACAGAACCACGGTATCATCACGGTATCATCACAGTATCATCACTTTATCTTCACGTTATCATAATGCCATTATCACGTTACCATCACAGTTCCATCACAGTATCATCACGTTATTATCACGTATTATCACAGTATTATAACGTTATCATCACGTTATCATCATGTTATTATCACATTATTATCACAGTATCAAGACGTTATCATCATGTTATTATCACATTATTATCACAGTATCAAGACGTTATCATCATGATATCATACAGAATCATCACATTATTATCACGTAACCATCACGGTTTCATCAGTTTTCTTCATAGTATCATCCCATTATCACGTATAATCGCGGTATTATAACGTTATCATCACGGTATCATCACGTCACGAAATGATCGCGTTATCACAAAATGATCACATTATTATCAGGGTATCATGATATCAAGATATCACGTTATCACGATATTATCACAGTATTATCAAGTTATTATTACGATACTTTGGCTCGCCGCTGTTTACGCCCCATTAACGTAACCGTTGATCATGTGACCCTTTATTGTAACATCTGTGGCTTTTTGTTCGATGCCGACCAACGATGTCATCTTGCTGAAAATACTGATCCTCTTGAAAGTTAATGACAGACGACTTGATGTTTTGATCAGTTTGGATGACCTCCTTTCTTGAATAATATAATTTTATGTTTTATTATTTTAAATTACGGGTTCATTTTTAAGAACCCCCATCTGACAAGGAAGGAAAGAAGGAAAAGATTAAAGTAAAGAGAGAGAGGACGACCTCTGGGAAAAGAAGTCAACTCCGCTGTTACTCTCCCTCCCAGCGTCGTCTTCAGTCGTCAAGGCAATAGAATATTTTCACCCCTCGTCGGCCGATGGCTGAATCACGTTGGTTTCAAGGTTGCGGCTCGGCGCATCGATCCTCCTCCCACACACGGCTGTTTATTTACCGTCTCGTGGTGTTTACACCGTTTTACATTTAATATCATATTTGATAATAGCAAGATCCTCGTTCTACTACTTCATCATCTCTTTGCCGTCACTGTGAAAGAAGATAAACATAAATGATTTTACTCAACATAAACAGGTAGTTTTGTTTTGTTCGTTAACCACGTGTTTCAAACGTTTTTGCCTGGAAACTGCGAGTGTAGTTTGGTTGTAACTTTTAGTCAGAGACAAATTTGTTTGTTTTCCCAACCATCATTGTCGACAGCTCTAAATCCTATCCTTCTACCTCGTATATTCATCTATACACAATTCAAATGATCACCAAATAAAATCTCTTATTTTAAACATAATTTTTAAAATTAATGAATTATGTAAGTATGTTAATGTGTGTGTATATATATATATATATATATATATATATATATATATATATACACATTAACATACTTACAGAGAATTTCCTTTTGATTGGATGAAGCAGTAAATGATCCTGTGATGTCAATGTTTTCCAAAGTGAGATCGTAAACACCTGCAGCTGCATCTGTGATACCTGATTTCCTGCCATTTAAGACCTTGATTGTATTTTCTCTAAAAGCTGCGGTTTCTGTGTATTTTGAGTGTTTTCCTCCTCAGCAGCAGCAGTGGAATGGAACTGCTGTAATAGGTGTTAGTGCTCTGCATGATCCTGCATACATACTGATGATTTCCTGGTCTGTGTCCCCCTCAGAGTCTGGGAACCACCAGCAGATACGACACGAGGAAGAAGTAAGTCCCTCCTTTGACCATCAGCCCTGTTGGCTCTGCTCTTTATCCCTTTATGATCCTTGTCTTCATCCTCTGTAGTCAAGTGTTCTCTGCTCTTTGCTTCCTGGAGCTGTGAGCAATAACTCAGGATTTAATAAAGCAGGAGACGTGACCTCTGCTGTGTGTTTTCTGAGGGAAAAGGTTTCCTAGAAACCCGATTATGTGCATGAGCTTATTGTCTCCGTCTTCACAGTGGAATCGAGTTGAGGGAAGATTCTGAGCTGAAGAAATGTGAGTGAGCTCACAGAAAATAGCCTGAATTTGATTTTGATGGTGATGGTGGAAGATGACGTTACCAAAGCTTTCGAGTCAGTGAGTCACCTGACCGTCCATGTGACTTCATGTTTGCTCCCATTGATGCATCATTTCTATCTTTGAGCTACGGGTGAGTCAGAGGAAGCTGCAACTGTTTGTCCTGGTGTTCCACCGTTTACCCATACTAGAAAGTATCCAGATAAAGTATTCAGTTACTAGAATAGTTTCCAGATACTAGAAAAGTATCCAGTAACTAGAAATGTATTCAGATACTAGAAACGTATCCAGATAACGTAACCAGGTACTAGAAAAGTATCCAGATACTAGAAAAGCTTCCAGATACTAGAAAAGCTTCCAGATACTAGAAAAGTATTGAGATAAAGTTTCCAGATACTAGAAAAGTTTCCAGCTCCTACAAAAGTATCCAAATAAAGTATCCAAGTACTACAAAAAGTTTCCAGATACTGGAAAAGTATCCATATACTACAAAAGTATCCAGATAAAGTTTCCAGGGACAAGAAAAGTTTCCAGATACTAGAAAAGTATCCAGATACAAGAAACGTTCCCAGATACTACAAAAATTTCCAGATACTAGAAAAGTATCCAGATAAAATTTCCAGATACTAGAAAAGCATTAAAGGGTTTTATGATTGGATATCGGATCTTTCAAATGAAGATCAATATGAATCAGAAAATCGTAACGTCTGGTGAGGTTGGTCACGCAGCAGCTGATTGGTTAGAGCAAAGATGAGTAATGAGGCTAAAAACGGTCCTGACAAAGACTGAAGAACCGTCACATTTGGATCTGATCTCTAGTCTGTCTGTGGTGAGTGATGTCAGGTGTGTAACAGCGATCTGAGCGCACTCAGTTCCTCTCTTCGCCCCACTGACTAACGGCATTGCGTTGTGCTACACGGAGCAGACTGACGACGCAGACGATCAATAACTGCCTCTGTCAGCTGTTCAGTGATCAATAACACACACATATTATAATGGTCCACTGGAATCAACAGCTCATTAATGGTGATTGATCGACCGATTGATTTAACTTCCTGATGCTTATTTAATTAATTGAATGAAACCATCCAGCAGAGGGAGACGTGTTAAAAGAGCGCACCTCCACAGGAGTCCAAATTAAGGAAACAAAGATTGTTTGTAGAACTAAAATCTAGGACAAACAATCATTTTTAAATCATTTTTAATAAGTTGAATAATAATAGCCAAAATATAGGAATTAAATATAATATATAGAATATAATACTGTGATGGTGTGTGAATACATTTGAATCCAGACGGAACTAAATATAGACTGTGGTGTGTTGGAGCTCTGATTTTGCAGCTAAGGGAATTAATACATTTTTTTTAATTATTACAATGAGAAACTACATTCAAACATGAAAACGTTCAGCCCAGTTATTCTCCCCTTAGTCGTACCTTTAATACTACATTTAAGACTCCGACCTCTCCTCAGACTCCTCTTCGTACAGATCACAGCAGCTGAAGTGCAGCTTCCACGTCTTTCATACATCATCGGTAGCCTCAACTTTTCAATGACATTCATACTTATTCAACTCTTCAACAACTACTTCTTCTTCTTCTTCTTCTTCTTCTTCTTCTTCTTCTTCTCCTTCTTCTCCATCTCATGCTTTCCTCCTCATGTGTAATAATGGATGCAGTGTGTTGTGACTGGATCTACAGCAACAACGTGATTTAACGGGGCGCAAACGTGTTCAACAAGCACAACATTCATCCGCGTCTTTGATAACGCTCTGTAATCCACCGTTCCTGCCGCTCTAGTGAACGCTGCGTACGGAGCGATATTTAATCGACAACCTCGTCAGCGTTTTGGACTTCACGTTGTGGCGTTTATTCAAGTGGAACTGTTGGAGTGTGCAGACTTTATAGTGACTGCTATATGACACACACACACACACACACACACAAACACACACATTGAGGGACCCAAGGTAGCCATTAAGAATAATGGCCTCTGGCTAAATGTTGCCATGGCAATTGAAAAGAGGAGAGAATGGCAGGTTCAGTGGAGCTGATGTACGGCGGAGAGACTGCAGCTCTGTGTGTCCCCAGAGGACGTTTATGTCTTCGGCTCCGTTGACACCTGATGCTTTCTGTTCATGTCACTTTAAACCGCAGATTTGTCCTGAAACCGATTCTTCTGCTGCTGCATTTAAGAAAATGGATTAAATTATATGTAACCAGGAGACATTAACAATATAAACATGAAGAAGAAGATATACTCAAAGCTGCTCCGTCCACAGTGTTGCATCCTCTGCCGCTCTGTTTACATAACCACAGCTATAGCTCTGCTAATAGCAAACTGCTACAGCTAAGACTATGTCTTTGTTTGTTGGGCTCCTGAATTAATGTTGTATCAAACCGAAAACATGCACACACACACACACGCACACACACACAGGTAACAGTGTGTAGTTCTGCAGTGAGTGTGAGGATGTCGTTGGATGCAGTGCTTGAATTGGGCCGGTACTCACCAGTACGCAGTACCGGGACTTCTGATTTTTACCCATCTGCGTACCGTTACTTCTTACAGCGTACCGCCACCTCATGACGCATCTAGGTAGCATATTGTAGTTCTTTTATCATGTTGTGGATACCTATAATAAGCTATGCAGTTGATGAATCTGTCTTCATTTTAGATCGACAAGTTTCAGTTTGAAAGATTTTCGAGAGCTTGCGGGAGGCTGCGGCGCACTGTCTCTCCACACTTGCCGTCAGTCGAATGCGTTTCAGGGCATACCGTAAATCCCCTAATATAGCATCAGCCAAAAATCTTCGCGACGCAGACAATGAATGGGAAGCGTGGAAATAACGCTGCCTGTCGACACTTGCCCTCGCCTCCATTAGAGACCGGCCGTTATTTACCTCCGCCGTTATTTATGTACAGGGAGCAGAAATGGAAAAATAAAACCGGTCACCCTCTTTGGATGGAGAGGACTAGACAGAGGAATTCAAGAGTGAGTATCTAAGTTGTGATATCTTTATTCCAAGACAGCCTCTCTCTCTCTCTCTCTCTCTCTCTCTCTCTCTCTCTCTCTCTCTCTCTCTCTCTCTCTCTCTCTCTCGCTCTCTCACTAGGGCAAGCAAGTTGAGAGACAGAGCAAACAAGCAAGCAGAAAGCAAGTAGCTACAATAAAGCCACACATAGCTGCCATTTCACTGTACATTGTATCCATTTCAGACAAACACTTTTTTTTTTTTTTTTTTAACAGAGAAATGTGTGTGTGAAAATGATCAACTAGTATATGGTTTATCTAAGCAACTAGTATAGGGTTTATCTAGGTAAACCAGGCAAAAACACATGGTATCCACGAGAGCCACAAGCGCTCGTGCTGTGCAGTTGCTGATTTAGAGTACTGGCACCTTTTTTATTCCAATTCAAGCACTGGTTGGATGTGAGGAGAGTGGGTGTCCTTGCTCCTCTACCAGGTGTGTTAAGGACATTCTTGGAGACCTGGAACAATATCACACACACACACACACACAAACACACATATAAACACACACACAAACACAAACACACACAAACACACACACACACACACACACCGTGTATCTTTAGTTTAGCTCCTGAGACTGATCTCTGCTCTGTCTTGTCCTCCCACTCTCTCTGCAGCTTTTCCGCCACCTCCTCCTCTGCCTCCTCCTGTACCTCCCCATCTCCATATCTACCCCCCATCTCCTCCTCTACCATCCCATCTCTTCATCTACCTCCCCCCAGCTCCTCCTCTACCGTCCCATCTCTTCATCTACCTCCCCCCATCTCCTCCTCTACCTCCCCATCTCCTCCTCTTCCCCCACCTCCCCCATTCTCCTCCCATTTGCTCCTCCACCTCCTCCCATTTCCTCCCTCATATCCCTCTCTACCTCCCCCACCTCCTCTCATCTCCTCCTCTACCTCCCCCACCTCCTCCCATCTCCTCCTCTACCTCCCCCACCTCCTCATCTACCTCCTCCACCTCCTGCTCTACCCACCGCCTCCTCCTTCTACCTTCCCCACCACCTCCCATCTCCTCCTCCTACCTCCTTCATCTCCCCCCACCTCCTCCTCTGCCACCCCCATCTCCTCCTCCTACCTCCCCCACCTCCTCCCATCTCCTCCTCCTACCTCCCCCTACTCCTCATCTACCTCCCCCATCTTCTCCTAGCTCCCCCATCTCCTCCTCTACCTCCCCCAACCCCTCCTCTACCTCCCCCACCCCCTCCTCTACCTGCCTTACTTCCCTTAACTCCTCCTCTACCTCCCTCAACACCTCTTCTTCCTCCCCCTCTCCTCCTCTACCTACCCCAACTCCTCTTCTACCTCCTCCTCTACCTCCCACACCTCCTTCTCTACCTCCTCATCTCCTCCTCTACCTCCCACACCTCCTCCCATCTCCTCCTCTACCTCACACAACATTTGAATGAACAACCAGGACAAACTCTGATTAATTAATAGCTTGATTTTATGAATTTAAGATGAATCCAGAACTTTCAGAACATGAAAATCACACTTTCTTTCTTATACACGTTGAGTCATGTTTCTGACACATTGAAGTGAGGAACGCTGACTCATCCTGTCAGAGTTCAGTTGGATGGGACACGCTAACAGGAAGCAGGATGTCGTCTTCATTTTACTCTCGTCTTTAAAGAGATGAGAGAGTTTGTTCTCTGTTGGAGCTCCTGGTTGAAGAATGATTCACTCCCATGACGAGTCCTGAACTAGCCACCAAATGCTTTCTACTGGTTTCCTGACAGGATGTCAGTCACTCAGCACAAAAACAACATTAAGTTAATTAGGATCCTTTTTCCTAGTGGACACATTACTTAAACTAATCATGTGACATAAAGATCTGGTGACGTAGTCTGAAATACTGAGAGCCTACTGATGGTGGGGGGCTCCACCACCATCAGACCTGTTGGACACCAATTTTGTTGTCTAAAGCTAAAGTTGTTTTGTCATCTAAAGCTATCGTTGGTTTTGTGTTCCAAAGCTAACGTTGGTTTTGTTGTCTAACGATAACGTTGGTTTCTTTGTCTAAAGCTAACGTTGGTTTTGTTGTCTAACGATAACGTTGGTTTCTTTGTCTAAAGCTAACGTTGGTTTTGTTGTCTAACGATAACGTTGGTTTCTTTGTCTAAAACTAACGTTGGTTTGTTGTCTGTAGCTAATGTTGGTTATGTTGTTAAAGCTAACGTTGGTTTGTTGTCTGTAGCTAATGTTGGTTATGTTGTTAAAGCTAACGTTGGTTTGTTGTCTGTAGCTAATGTTGGTTATGTTGTTAAAGCTAACGTTGGTTTGTTGTTTGTAGCTAATGTTGGTTTGTTGTCTGTAGCTAACGTTGGTTTTGTTGTCTAAAGCTAACATTGGTTTGTTGTCTGTAGCTAATGTTGGTTATGTTGTTAAAAGCTAACGTTGGTTTGTTGTTTGTAGCTAATGTTGGTTTGTTGTCTGTAGCTAATGTTGGTTTGTTGTCTAAAGCTAATGTTGGTTTGTTGTCTGTAGCTAATGTTGGTTTGTTGTCTTAAGTTCCTTTTGTTCATTAAAGCCTACGTCATGTCCACTTTGCGTACCCATGCATGTGCTCACACATGAATTATACCGTACTCAAATCCACCTCTTCCAATCGTGCCAGGGCCGAGGAAGCTTACCGCTCTTAAGTACCAAACGGAGCATCATTATTCAAGCAATCCGGACTTTCCATTGTGCCTGGGCACGGTACGGTTGGCTTAGTGTGAGTGTGCACTTAAGACATAGTAGAAGTGGGGGGATTCAAAGTAATGGTTTTAACATGTGAGTGGGACTTGTCCCACCCTCATACTATGGGTCTATGAATGTGAGGCCAGGGGGTGTTTTGCCTTTTCCGATCCCAAATCACATGCCATTGTTTCAGCCATTGTCCTCTCCGGTGGTAACACTGTGCTGGAGTCATGTGGGAGCCTTTGGAGGAAGTCTCAGATCAGATCGTAGCAGATAAACAGATTGCACATTAAATAAAAAATGGGTAAAAAAAATAAAAGTAATGAGCGGAACGTAGCACAATGCAGCGGCGTAAAAGTAGTGTTTCTTCTTCACAAATATACACAAGTAAAAGTAAAACGTATGTTGCAATAAAACTATTCTTACAAGTACAATTTATCCCAAAAGTTATTGAAGTAAATGTAACAGAGTACATGTAACACGTTACTACCACCTCTGCTCGTGGGATCTCAGAACATCGGTTTTAAAGACGTGGCAACGCAATGTGCAGGTTAGTTTTAGGACTAAAACAACATATGTTTGTGTTGTCCTTTATCGGCATTGACAACTTGTTTAAAACAGGAAGTTCGGGTGTGCTTCTTCCTTCACTCATGGAGGTGTCAGCAGATGTTTAATTGCTGATGTTGTTTTGTTGCAAATGTTGTTGTGCATTGCAGCGTCGTTCCAGAAGCGGCTAGCGGGGGGAGTCTTTCATCGCAGGATAAACGCCGCTATGTGACACCCGGCAAGGTTCTAATGCAACATTTGTTTGAGTGATGCGAGTCATTTCCTCACGGTCACAGTCTCATGGAGGTGCTGCCGGGAACACACACACACACACACACACACAGTAGTGTAGTGTGTGCTGTTGCTACACTCCTGAGTCGTGACTTGACTTCCTGACAGTTATGAGTCGTTACGAGTGTTTGAGGCGTCTATGTGCAACGTTTCACTCCTGCAGCTTGTTTGTGATCACTGACGTGACTTTTGTTTTGTATATCAAAGTGTTTATCAGAGTGTGTAGGTCTGCAGCTGTTCAACATTGGTTCTCAAACTTCTGTTATTTATGTTATTACCCACTTAAGTAATATCTTAACTTTTTAAATCACGTGTCAACCACCTGACCTCCACGCTGGAGGCGAACCGATGCTGGTTCAGGGGTCCCACGGGTCAGGGAATATCTGGGATATCAGGGAATATCTTGGAAATCAGGGGATATCTGGGAATATCAGGGAGTATCTGGAATATCAGGGAATATCTGGAATATAAAGGAGTATCTGCAATATCCGGGAGTTTCTGGAGTATCGGGGAATATCAAGGGATATCTGAAATATTGGAGTATCTGGAATAACAGGAATTTTAAAAAGTATTTTCCAGACAGGGAAAGTCGGGGGATCTAATCATTTTCTGAACCAAGTCCTGTCAGGGAGTTTCTGGAATGTTAGGGGAAAGTATTTTCCAGGCAGGGAAAGTCTGGGTCCAATCCCATCGTTTTCTGGGCCAAGTCCTGGAATATCAGGGAATTGTGTCTGTAGCATGTTTAAATTTGAGATGAACTCCAACATGGCGGCTCGTGTCTCCATCTGTGGTTTGAACTACTATTTGAAATGTGATTTTGCAGCAGCTGGTCCTCTGCAGGTCTGCAGCAGTTTTCTAGTTCTTCATGTACTCTGCAGGATTTGACCTGATGCTGTTAGTGTGACAGAAATCCTCCCACTATGATGCCTAGCTACTTTACACTCAAACGTTTCTATGTGTGTTCACACACCTGAACTGTGGTGACGTCACTGTGTCTCTGTAGAGCTGCGCCATTGTTCACACGAGGACTTTAACTGCCAGCATACTGGAATGCCCCCCCCCGCCTCTCTGCTTCACCTGTTGCTCTTCAAAGGGAACCATGGAAACAGAGCCGAGCCGATGAGCAGCCGCCACCGATGAGCAGCCGCCGCCGCTGGCTGCGGCTGACGGGATGCTGTCACACTCATTGTTTGGAGTTGTTCTTTTATTGTTGGTTTCTTTTATCGGGCGTTCCTGCTGCAGCTCGGTGGAGCTGAAACACTCCAACGCCTCCTCTCTCCTCTTCATCACATGTTCTGGGTCACACCGTTGTGTTTGAATCCAGGTGCTGCTGCTGACTTCTTCCACATTTGGTGTGTTTTTAATGGAAACATAAAGATTGCAGGTGGAGATGCTGCAGCAGCTCCATGGCTCACTATCGTTGGTGCCAGCTTTAATAACCGTTATTAGCCGGGACGAGCTGTCGGGCTAATTAACAGCTCAGCTATCATTTGGCCTTGTGGCATTTACACCACAGATCCCACTGTGCTTAAGAAACACACTTGGCTAAATGACTTTCAAGCACAGGAAGTTGTTTTTAATTCATATCTATTTTATATATTTTTTAATATTATGAAGCGAAGCCTGCGAGCTAGTTCAGGCGGACAACTCAAGCTGCACCGTCATACTCATGTGTCATACCTCATACTACAATAATATTCTTCCTTCATATCCTCCCTATTTGCCGGTCTATTTAAGCTACAACACTTCCCATCTCCCCCTTTCTGCTGTCAGTGCCACCGCTGCCACGTCAGTATTGCTGTCTGCTTGCTGCTAACCCTCCACCTCACCAGCATCCACCTGTAGGCTCTGGGGGGTTAAGATATTTAGTCATCATCACTTCCCATCATCTTTATGTAATCGCATATTGGGAGTGATGATGCCGGAGCCAAGATGCCAAACTCAAACTATGTTCTGTTGTTACAATAAACACTCTAAACGTGAGTTGTCTGACTGAAAAATATTTAATATGATATAATCTGACAAAGGTGGCTGTTCATCTTATTCAAGTTTTTAGGCCCCATGTGGCTTTTGGACGTCATCATCTTGGTTTTTGGACATCACATCTTGGCTTTTGGACGTCACATCTTGGTTTTTGGTCTTCACTATCTTGGTTTTTAGGAGTCACCATCTTAATAATAAATATAATAATAATAGATTGGATTTGTATCGCGCTTTTCAAGACACTCAAAGCACTCTTGGTTATTAGTCATCACTATCTTGGTTTTTGGTAATCACCATCTTGGTTTTTAGTCATCCCCATCTTGATTTTTGGTCTTCACCATCTTGGTTTTTGGCCATCACCATCTTGGTTTTTAGCCATCACCATCTTGGTTTTTGGCCATCACCATCTTGGTTTTTAGCCATCACCATCTTGGTTTTTGGCCATCACCATCTTGGTTTTTAGCCATCACCATCTTGGTTTTTGGCCATCACCATCTTGGTTTTTGGTCTTCACCATCTTGGTTTTTGGCCATCACCATCTTGGTTTTTGGACGTCACAATCTTGGTTTTTGGCCATCACCATCTTGGTTTTTGGACGTCACAATCTTGATTTATCCTTTGCCATCTGGAGGTTTTACCAGCAGGAGTGAAGAGAGAGTGGAGCTCGGTGGTGTTGTGCTGCACTGATCCGCGTTGTTTCATCCTCAATCGCTGTAAAAATGACTTCCACATCAACCTGCAGCTTTTCACTTTGTTTGTTTTCACTGTCACAACAAGGACTACAAGCCATCATGGCATCCAAGAAAAGACTACATAATCCAGACTCATCAGCGCTGAAACAACGGTTGCTGTTCGGCTGAACCATATAACCTGAATGTCCTGTGAGGGCTCTGTAGGGAGAGAGACAATGGCTGTGGTTCCCTGCTGGTTTCACTGAGACCTGCCTGATCCGATAGCGATCGGCTGTGTTTGCTGGTCAAAGACACGGAGCCTGTGAAACTGGAGATAAACACATGTCATTTCCTATCAATTCTTCACAATAAAGGTCCCTCATTATTTACTGCTGACTATTCCTCCCTGTAGTATTTGTAAACGTGCTTGATGATGCAGTTGGTGACAGTTGGTGATGTTTGAGAAATTGTCCTGATTGTGCCCACAAACCTCACTGAGATTCACCGTTCATTTCTAGACCTTAAGTCATATATATATATTTATATATAGACCATAAATTCACCGATAGACACTAAATTCAGCTATACATGCTAAATTCACTTATAGACCATACATTCACTTATAGACTTAACATTCAGCTATAGAACGTAATTCACTTACAAACCTTAAATTAATGTATAGACCTTAAATTCACTTATAGACCGTAAATTCATTTTTAGACTTAATCGAAAGACTGTGAATTGATTTATAGATCAACATATTTACACAGATGTAAAGATTGAATAGGTTTAAATCCTACAGCATCAATTTAAACAAACAACGTTTGAAAGCGTCACACTGGATCAAATGATTAATAAGTGAAGCCCAAAATTAAACGTTACATTAATCAGAAATGAAAACTGTCAGGAGGAATCTCAGCTGTATAAACTTTATTACTTTTTATTATTTATTTCTTAGTTTTGCTGCAGTGATGCTTGTTTCCTCTGGAGCATCTCTGTGAATTTAATCTCCTGTTCCTCCTCTGTTACCTCCTCTCGCTCTGCTGTTTGTTCTCAGCCACCGCTGCCCCTCCTCCACTCACACACACACACACACACACACACACACACACACACACACACACACATCAATCCTTTCTATCCGCCTCCTCTTCTCAAACATCCCTATCTCATTATTTCCCTTCCTCCATCCCTCCCTCTCTCTCGCTCTCTCCCTCTCTCTGTCCCTCGACCACTCATCCACTCTCCTCCTGTGTGTGTGTGCGTGTGTGTGTGTGTGTGTGTGTGTGTGTGTGTGTGTGTGTGTCACTCGTGTGCGCGCCGATGCGTCGCGATGCATTTGCCGCCGGTGAACAGGTGTTCAGTACCATTGGCCGAAGCTCCACAGTAGGGACGCTGTCGCTCACACGCTCCCAGGATCGAGCTGCACATCTGGGGCTGTCGGAGCGTCTGCCGCCCTGCAGATGGCCCAGAGCTCCACAGGCAGCCAGGAGGCGTCAGACAGAGGGATCCAAGCCAGCGGAGGAGGCTCCCATGCTGGGCTGGATCTGCTGCTGAACACCTCAGGTCTCTTTGCTGAGTGTGTTTAGTGCCGGACATTAAAATCTTCAGAAACACGGACAGATTTAATTAGTTCAATCCCACTTCCACTGCTTTCAAGCAACTTTTGCGGTTCAGTTTGGATCCGACAGGTGTCTCGTCCAAAAATCAGAGTAGTTCTTATTTGGTGTTCTGGTGCAGGATCGTCCACCAGTCCAGCTGCACTGGGATCAAGTCTACGCCGAGCTGGTATCCGGTCTAAGCCGAGCTGGGGCCGCTGGGAGCCGCACTTCTTCTCTTTGTGGGGTTTTTGCTGCAGTCCTGCCATAGTGAAGTCACACTGCAGCTTGGAGTCGCTGCCCTCGCCTCAGAGAAGAAATGTCAGCTCGGAGACATCTGATGAAATTAAATTCACGCTTTCACAGTAGCGAAGTCTCTGCTGCCGTGGCGACGCTGTAGAGTGTCTCCGGGTCTGAAGCCTGGGACAGAACACTGGAGGAGGAGGAAGTGTGATTTCTGGGGGGTTTTGCGGTTGGATGTTTGGACTGTGAACACGAGGAGGAAGGTAGATGGAAGGAACTTTCTGAACATCTTCTGTTTCCTGTCATTCTGGTTCACCTGGAAACACCTGCCTAGGTCCAGGTCCAACTCTTTGATTTTCTCTTCAGCAGATTTATTGTCCTCAAGTTCTCATCCATCCCTGTTTCTGTGTTTGTGTGCATGCATGTGTGTGCGTGTCAGGTCCGACAGTAAGATCTCACGATTGGCACAGAGGTGGAACCAAAGGGCAGCAGGAGATGCTCTGATCAAAGACCTGAATCCCCTGTTTTACACGGGAATTCCACGATCCTCACTGAGCCTGGACAGGTGAGGAGGACACACACATGCACACACACACACACACACACACACACACACACACACCTGGTAGCATAGTTGCACTAAATGGTTTCCATACACACGAACATAAAGGATGGAATAATTGTGGGGTCCGTTCAGGACGATGAGATGTGAGAAAAGATGGAAAAGATGAACAACTCTGTCAGAAAAAGCTGCTTCTTTAATTCAAGAAGCCTGTGGACATGAAGACTGCAGGAGAGAAGTCAACTACGACTCCCATGGTGCATCTCATTAACAGACAGCCAATCACTGAGCTTTTTTCAACCTGATAAAACCTTCACATTTAGCTTGGGATGCGTTTAGCAGCTGTGACATTGTCTTTTTGTTCGCGTGTTCTTCACTGAAGCTGCAGCTCCGAATGGCTTCTTTGCCATAGCAACAGCAGCTGAGGCTCATGGGTACTGTATTGTTTAGAGGCATTCACTAAAGTGACAGGGGGGGGGAAAGATTGTTGTTGAGGAAGCATTGGAATAATGCATTATGTAAAATAGAGTGTTTTTAAAGTTGGTTTGTAGTCAGGATAAGCTGTGCTATTGCCATGGTTACCTGCAGTTTAAGATACCTTGAGCTGTGATTTAGAGGATTGCTTAAACCTGAACATCTCACTGGTCTAGAGGGCTGAACCACACTAATGATGACTTCATGGATATTTATGATGATGTCGGCTGTAAAAGCGTTCATAGATGGTGGTGTTTTGGACCCGCTGCCTAAAACATCAATGTCAGATTAAGTGGATGCTTTATTTCGATTATTTTCACCTTGCGGACCTTTGTGACGAGGACTGTGTTGTTATTTTACGTCTCAACATTTGTTGGTCCACCACCACCGTTTTTGCTCTTAAAGGTTTAAACTCCCTGCTCCAGATGTCTGCTGGGTATTTACTGAACAGAGAATCATTACAACAATTATACAAGCAATTAGCGGCTTTTCGATCATGGATTTTGTTGGGATCTGGACATAACGTGTGTGTGTGTGTGTGTGTGTGCGTGTGTGCGTGTGTGCTGTGTGTGTGTGTGTGTGTGTGTGTGTGTGTGTAAAGAATTGATGTTCAATTTCTCCAACCAATTCAGTTGCAGATCTGCACACACACACTGAAGCTGATTGGTCCATCGGTTTACGTGCCGCCGATTTAAAACGATGAACATCAGCTCAGCGGTCAGCCAGTTCAGGCTGGTGGGGGGGCAGGGGGGGGAGGGGGGGTAGGTTTAGGTCGAGACACCGGAGTGTCGATATTTACTTGACCGCTAGAGGGCGCGCTAACGTAACATATGGTCGTAATTCGGTGCTTGACACACGACCTATGTGGTCGTTTTCTCGCGGAGGGCAGTCTGTTTTAATTTGTTTGCGTTCAGCTGAGCACAAGAAAACGGTTGTCCACGAAGAAAAGGTTTAAAGCTGGAGTCTGAAGACATTCTGATCATTTTAATATATCATTTTTCACAGTAGTCTTGATTGGTTAAATTTAGGCGACAAAACCAACGTTAGCTTAAAGGCGAGTCCACACCGGACCGAAAATCTGCGTCTTTGAGAGAGTCGGCGTCCGTGACATGAGTCTGCTTGGTGTGGTCGCTCGAATCGGCCCACGTCGGCGTTCATTTCAGCCGATTCAAATGTTTAATCCGCCGTTCGAGTCGGTGACTCTTTTACTATTCTGATTGATGGAGGCTAGCAGCTTGACTAGCGAATCAGTGAAGCCCGGAAGTGACGATGTAAACATACCAGATAACCAGTGGAATCGAAGAAGGTGGTCTAGAGAGGACCGCCTACTTCCGGTTTTCGTGTTTTTTGGCCCACGATACAGATTAGCCTTGCCTGTTGTTTTGGAGACATTACATCTCGCGCAAGCGCGGAACGTATGGCGTCGGCTGTAGTTCCGTAGGTGTGAACCGCCCATGTCGTTGTTCGAGTCTGCCATGTTAAGTAGCCCGACTTAATTTATCCGACGTGAATCGGGCAGTCGGTCCGGTGTGGACCCGCCTTAAGACAACAAAACCAACGTTGGCTTTAGACAACAAAACCAACGTTGGCTTGAGACAAAAAAAACAACGTTAGCTTTAGACAACAAAACCAACGTTAGCTTTAGACAACAAAACCAACGTTGGCTTTAGACAACAAAACCAACGTTGGCTTTAGACAACAAAACCAACGTTAGCTTTAGACAACAAAACCAACGTTAGCTTTAGACAACAAAACCAACGTTAGCTTTAGACAACAAAACCAACGTTAGCTTTAGACAACAAAACCAACGTTGGCTTTAGACAACAAAACCAAAGTTAGCTTTAGACAACAAAACCAACGTTGGCTTTAGACAACAAAACCAACGTTAGCTTTAGACAACAAAACCAAAGTTAGCTTTAGACAACAAAACCAACGTTAGCTTTAGACAACAACCTATTTTTAGAAAACCATCAATTCTCAACGACACTATTGTCATTGTTTTGGTGCTGAGAGAAGTAAAAACTATGTACGCGTTGTGAGACTGAACACGAAACCAATAGACTGAATTTCATGACAGTTTCTATTAACTATCATGATGCGTCGCATTAAATCACATTGAGTAACCAATCAGTGCAGAACAATACGGTGATGCAGAAATCATCACCTGACACCTGCTGATGACGAGACACTGCAGATGTGTTTCCCGCTGCAGAAGGAAGGTTCACATTGACAGCTGTTTCAGAGGATTTAAGATAAAGAGTGTGTGATCTTCAGTCAAGTGCTTCATCTTTACATGACAACCTAGTATAGCACAAAGACCAGTTCCAGTAAAGGCCCGTGGTGGTGGACCAGTGGACCGGAGCAGTACACAGCTCTTCTCTGGCTCATCTATACACATACACAACCCTGATATGAGAGCAAACCTTCACAGAGCTCAGAGCCATTATATCCATCTAGGGCCCTATGATTTCCGTGATGTGGAAAACACGGACGGCATCGCGGAATCTGACAATGAAAATGCAAGCAACTGTTGGAATGTGGAATTCCGTGGAATTTATCAAACTCTGGATACAATTTATAAAAATCAATGTTTTCTCTAACATAAGTGTTTTTCACCGCACCTAAGCTGAAAAAGGGAAAAAAACATTTTGTCGAGAGTCTCTACTGTGTTTTACTGTAATTATCATCCAGGGTCCTCTCCGGGCTGAGACACACACACACAAGATGACGCACGCACGTACACACAGATAGTCATTAGTCGTTTATTGTAACTTTTCAACAAGAATGACTCGAGCCAGCTATTAACAGAATCTCACATCAGAAACGTTCAGAAATTAACTGATTCACAACTGAAAGACAGACAATTGTAAAACACAGAATTTCGAAAAATTAAAATGGAAAACAGAATTTAGAAGAATAAAAATGGAAAACATGGAATCTGGAAAAAATTTAAACGCATTTCATAGGACCTTATCCATCCTATCAGTTTCACATTGTTACTTGCATAGTTCTACAAAGAAGTTACCATACGTATCAAAACTGTGAGATTACGTAAGTAATGTAAGAAAACAAGGGTCAAAGAAGTGAACTCCTGCAAAAGAGAGTGACACATGCGTTGGAGGTATATGGGTGCTATAGAGTCAGAATCAATCTAATTTCTGGAGATAATTTCCCCCCTTCCTATGCTCCCTATGCTGTATAGATTAGGTGTACAGTTATATAAATATCTATTTTTCTTTTCAAAATAACCATTTTATGGAAGTAATTTATTATGGGAAAGATGAACCAGTGCTGGCAGAGTTGTTTCCGATTTTTGTTTTATTTTTTCTTGTTTGCATGTGAGGATGGTGAGGTTGATCGACGTCGTCATAGAGACTCTTATTTCAGCATGTACAATGTGCCGCCCCCCTTCCATCCGAACCCCCCACAGTCGCCACTAATCACGGCTGAGTCCCTTCAATGACTTGTTGAGATGTGTCAGGTGTAATGTGGAGGGCTGCAGGCGGCGGGAGGTCTGTGCTGACCATTTGAAAGCTTAAGGCAGCCGAGAGACAGGAAGTCACAAAGCCAGAGGTGGTGGAAGTGTTTTGATCCAGTTGTTGAGTTAGAATACCTTCCCATACCTATTTCTAGTGTTTGACTCTCTTTACTCTTGTCTTTTTACCCATCAACTCCTCCTTCAGGCACCTAATGTTTATCTCTCCATCCATCCATCCCAGCAGACGCCTCCCGGCTGTTATGAGCCAGCAGATGCAGAACCTGCAGTTGGCCCAGACCAGAAAGTGCCCCGGTGGGCCGGCCTCCCCCAACGCTGCCAAGCGTCTCTACAGGAACCTGTCGGAGAAGCTGCGAGGAAGCACCTCCTCCTTTGAAGATGCCTACTTCTTCGGCAAGACGGACCGCCTCCGCAAAGCCTCGGTGAGTCTGCTGGAGAGGAAGAGGAGGAAGATCTGATCTGTGTTATATTCCCTGAATCTTAATGAACATTAGTCAGGCTTGGACTTAAATAGTTCAGTTATGACACAAACTGTACAAACATCTTTTCATCACTTATTTGTCACCTATGTCTTGTGTCCGTCACCTACATCCCGTGTTGGTCACCTATGTCCCGTGTTTGTCACCTATGTCCCGTGTTCGTCACCTTCATCCAGTGTTCGTCACCTATGTCTTGTGTTCGTCACCTATGTCCCGTGTTCGTCACCTATGTCTTGTGTTCGTCACCTATGTCCCGTGTTCGTCACCTATGTCCCGTGTTCGTCACCTTCATCCAGTGTTCGTCACCTATGTCTTGTGTTCGTCACCTTCATCCACTGTTCGTCACCTATGTCTTGTGTTCGTCACCTATGTCCCGTTTTCGTCACCTATGTCCCGTGTTCGTCACCTATGTCTTGTGTTCGTCACCTATGTCCCGTTTTCGTCACCTATGTCCCGTGTTCGTCACCTTCATCCAGTGTTCGTCACCTATGTCTTGTGTTCGTCACCTATGTCCCGTGTTCGTCACCTATGTCTTGTGTTCGTCACCTATGTCCCGTGTTCATCACCTACATCCCGTGTTCGTCACCTATGTCTTGTGTCCGTCACCTATGTCTTGTGTTCGTCACCTACATCCCGTGTTCTTCACCTATGTCTTGTGTTCGTCACCTACATCCCGTGTTCGTCACCTATGTCCCGTGTTCTTCACCTATGTCCCGTGTTCTTCACCTATGTCCAGTGTTCGTCACCTATGTCCCGTGTTCGTCACCTATGTCCAGTGTTCGTCACCTATGTCTTGTGTTCGTCACCTATGTCCCGTGTTCGTCACCTATGTCCCGTGTTCTTCACCTATGTCCAGTGTTCGTCACCTATGTCTTGTGTCCGTCACCTATGTCCCGTGTTCTTCACCTATGTCTTGTGTTCGTCACCTACATCCCGTGTTCATCACCTATGTCCCGTGTTCATCACCTATGTCCCGTGTTCGTCACCTATGTCTTGTGTCCGTCACCTATGTCCCGTGTTCATCACCTACATCCCGTGTTCATCACCTATGTCCCGTGTTCGTCACCTATGTCTTGTGTCCGTCACCTATGTCCCGTGTTCATCACCTACATCCCGTGTTCGTCACCTATGTCCCGTGTTCGTCACCTATGTCCCGTGTTCGTCACCTATGTCCCGTGTTCGTCACCTATGTCCCGTGTTCGTCACCTATGTCCCGTGTTCATCACCTACATCCCGTGTTCGTCACCTATGTCCCGTGTTCGTCACCTATGTCCCGTGTTCGTCACCTACATCCCGTGTTCGTCACCTATGTTCCGTGTTCTTCACCTATGTCTTGTGTTCGTCACCTACATCCCGTGTTCATCACCTACATCCCGTGTTCGTCACCTATGTCCCGTGTTCGTCACCTATGTCCCGTGTTCATCACCTATGTCTTGTGTCCGTCACCTACATCCCGTGTTCATCACCTATGTCCCGTGTCCGTCACCTACATCCCGTGTTCATCACCTATGTCTTGTGTCCGTCACCTACATCCCGTGTTCGTCACCTATGTCCCGTGTCCGTCACCTACATCCCGTGTTCATCACCTATGTCCCGTGTTCGTCACCTATGTCCCGTGTCCGTCACCTACATCCCGTGTTCGTCACCTACGTCCAGTGTTCGTCACCTATGTCCCGTTTTGGTCACCTATGTCTTGTGCCGTCACCTATGTCTTGTGTCCGTCACCTACATCCCGTGTTCTTCACCTATGTCTTGTGTCCGTCACCTACATCCCGTGTTCTTCACCTATGTCCCGTGTTCGTCACCTACGTCCAGTGTTCGTCACCTATGTCCCGTTTTCGTCACCTATGTCTTGTGTCCGTCACCTATGTCTTGTGTCCGTCACCTATGTCCCGTTTTCGTCACCTATGTCTTGTGTCCGTCACCTACTTCCAGTGTTCGTCACCTATGTCTTGTGTACGTCACCTATGTCTTGTGTCCGTCACCTATGTCCCGTTTTCGTCACCTATGTCTTGTGTCCGTCACCTATGTCTTGTGTCCGTCACCTACTTCCAGTGTTCGTCACCTATGTCCAGTGTTCGTCACCTATGTCTTGTGTCCGTCACCTACATCCCGTGTTCTTCACCTATGTCCCGTGTTCGTCACCTACGTCCAGTGTTCGTCACCTATGTCCCGTTTTCGTCACCTATGTCTTGTGTCCGTCACCTATGTCTTGTGTCCGTCACCTATGTCCCGTTTTCGTCACCTATGTCTTGTGTCCGTCACCTATGTCTTGTGTCCGTCACCTACTTCCAGTGTTCGTCACCTATGTCCAGTGTTCGTCACCTATGTCTTGTGTCCGTCACCTACATCCCGTGTTCTTCACCTATGTCCCGTGTTCGTCACCTACGTCCAGTGTTCGTCACCTATGTCCCGTTTTCGTCACCTATGTCTTGTGTCCGTCACCTATGTCTTGTGTCCGTCACCTATGTCCCGTTTTCGTCACCTATGTCTTGTGTCCGTCACCTACTTCCAGTGTTCGTCACCTATGTCTTGTGTACGTCACCTATGTCTTGTGTCCGTCACCTATGTCCCGTTTTCGTCACCTATGTCTTGTGTCCGTCACCTATGTCTTGTGTCCGTCACCTACTTCCAGTGTTCGTCACCTATGTCCAGTGTCCGTCACCTATGTCTTGTGTCCGTCACCTACGTCCCGTTTTCGTCACCTATGTCTTGTGTCCGTCACCTACATCCAGTGTTCGTCACCTATGTCCCGTTTTCGTCACCTATGTCCAGTGTTCGTCACCTATGTCCCGTTTTCATCACCTATGTCTTGTGTTCGTCACCTATGTCTTGTGTCCGTCACCTACATCCCGTGTTCGTCACCTATGTCCAGTGTTCGTCACCTATGTCCCGTTTTCATCACCTATGTCTTTTGTTTGTCACCTATGTCTTTTGTTTCTCACCTATGTCTTGTGTTCGTCAGCTATGTCCCGTGTTCGTCACCTACGTCCCATGTTTCTCACCTATGTCTTGTGTTCGTCACCTATGTCCAGTGTTCGTCACCTATGTCTTGTGTTCGTCACCTATGTCCCGTGTTCGTCACCTATGTCCCGTGTTCTTCACCTATGTCCAGTGTTCGTCACCTATGTCTTGTGTCCGTCACCTATGTCCCGTGTTCTTCACCTATGTCTTGTGTTCGTCACCTACATCCCGTGTTCATCACCTATGTCCCGTGTTCATCACCTATGTCCCGTGTTCGTCACCTATGTCTTGTGTCCGTCACCTATGTCCCGTGTTCATCACCTACATCCCGTGTTCATCACCTATGTCCCGTGTTCGTCACCTATGTCTTGTGTCCGTCACCTATGTCCCGTGTTCATCACCTACATCCCGTGTTCGTCACCTATGTCCCGTGTTCGTCACCTATGTCCCGTGTTCGTCACCTATGTCCCGTGTTCGTCACCTATGTCCCGTGTTCATCACCTACATCCCGTGTTCGTCACCTATGTCCCGTGTTCGTCACCTATGTCCCGTGTTCGTCACCTACATCCCGTGTTCGTCACCTATGTTCCGTGTTCTTCACCTATGTCTTGTGTTCGTCACCTACATCCCGTGTTCATCACCTACATCCCGTGTTCGTCACCTATGTCCCGTGTTCGTCACCTATGTCCCGTGTTCATCACCTATGTCTTGTGTCCGTCACCTACATCCCGTGTTCATCACCTATGTCCCGTGTCCGTCACCTACATCCCGTGTTCATCACCTATGTCTTGTGTCCGTCACCTACATCCCGTGTTCGTCACCTATGTCCCGTGTCCGTCACCTACATCCCGTGTTCATCACCTATGTCCCGTGTTCGTCACCTATGTCCCGTGTCCGTCACCTACATCCCGTGTTCGTCACCTACGTCCAGTGTTCGTCACCTATGTCCCGTTTTGGTCACCTATGTCTTGTGCCGTCACCTATGTCTTGTGTCCGTCACCTACATCCCGTGTTCTTCACCTATGTCTTGTGTCCGTCACCTACATCCCGTGTTCTTCACCTATGTCCCGTGTTCGTCACCTACGTCCAGTGTTCGTCACCTATGTCCCGTTTTCGTCACCTATGTCTTGTGTCCGTCACCTATGTCTTGTGTCCGTCACCTATGTCCCGTTTTCGTCACCTATGTCTTGTGTCCGTCACCTACTTCCAGTGTTCGTCACCTATGTCTTGTGTACGTCACCTATGTCTTGTGTCCGTCACCTATGTCCCGTTTTCGTCACCTATGTCTTGTGTCCGTCACCTATGTCTTGTGTCCGTCACCTACTTCCAGTGTTCGTCACCTATGTCCAGTGTTCGTCACCTATGTCTTGTGTCCGTCACCTACATCCCGTGTTCTTCACCTATGTCCCGTGTTCGTCACCTACGTCCAGTGTTCGTCACCTATGTCCCGTTTTCGTCACCTATGTCTTGTGTCCGTCACCTATGTCTTGTGTCCGTCACCTATGTCCCGTTTTCGTCACCTATGTCTTGTGTCCGTCACCTATGTCTTGTGTCCGTCACCTACTTCCAGTGTTCGTCACCTATGTCCAGTGTTCGTCACCTATGTCTTGTGTCCGTCACCTACATCCCGTGTTCTTCACCTATGTCCCGTGTTCGTCACCTACGTCCAGTGTTCGTCACCTATGTCCCGTTTTCGTCACCTATGTCTTGTGTCCGTCACCTATGTCTTGTGTCCGTCACCTATGTCCCGTTTTCGTCACCTATGTCTTGTGTCCGTCACCTACTTCCAGTGTTCGTCACCTATGTCTTGTGTACGTCACCTATGTCTTGTGTCCGTCACCTATGTCCCGTTTTCGTCACCTATGTCTTGTGTCCGTCACCTATGTCTTGTGTCCGTCACCTACTTCCAGTGTTCGTCACCTATGTCCAGTGTCCGTCACCTATGTCTTGTGTCCGTCACCTACGTCCCGTTTTCGTCACCTATGTCTTGTGTCCGTCACCTACATCCAGTGTTCGTCACCTATGTCCCGTTTTCGTCACCTATGTCCAGTGTTCGTCACCTATGTCCCGTTTTCATCACCTATGTCTTGTGTTCGTCACCTATGTCTTGTGTCCGTCACCTACATCCCGTGTTCGTCACCTATGTCCAGTGTTCGTCACCTATGTCCCGTTTTCATCACCTATGTCTTTTGTTCGTCACCTATGTCTTTTGTTTCTCACCTATGTCTTGTGTTCGTCAGCTATGTCCCGTGTTCGTCACCTACGTCCCATGTTTCTCACCTATGTCTTGTGTTCGTCACCTATGTCCAGTGTTCGTCACCTATGTCCCGTTTTCATCACCTATGTCTTTTGTTTGTCACCTATGTCTTTTGTTTCTCACCTATGTCTTGTGTTCGTCAGCTATGTCCCGTGTTCGTCACCTACGTCCCATGTTTCTCACCTATGTCTTGTGTTCGTCACCTATGTCTTGTGTTCGTCACCTATGTCTTCGTCATTACCTACATCACTTTGTCTCTATTAAACCAAATAATCAGTAATAGCTGCAATTGATTCATCATGAAAACCAAAAACAATCCTTTCCTGTGAAGCAGCTAGAGGAGACGCTGACCTGAGCATTTAACACCATTTAGCATTGTACGTCTGCAGGACAAAAACTGCTGTTTTCAACATGAATCTCATTTGTCCTGAATGATATCAGATTAAAGTAGAACAGATTTGAGGGGTAACCCCGTCAGGCTGCTTGTGTCTCAGACAGAAGGATCAATAAAGATCTGGTTTGGTGTTTTACTGATCCGTTTAGCAGCCACGTCTTCAGACCTGAACTCTCTGTTCCGTCATGTGTCTTGTTTTTTATTGGATCTCTGAGCTGCTGCTGCCTCCAGCTGCTCTTCATCATCAAAACTGTCTTCAGCTCAAGTGTGTTTATGAGGACGCTCGATGGACAGACTCACTGAAGAGCATGTGGAGCACTTGTCATCATCATCACCACTATCATCATGATCATCATCATCACATCACATCATGCGGCACTGAGAAACATTTGGTCACTGAGATTCATCGTGTGTGACGAGTGTTACAGGTCGTACTGTGTGTGTGTGTGTGTGTGTCATTTGCAGACCAATGGCAACAGAAGACAGAGAAGAGGCAGATGGAGGGGATGGAGGGGGGGGGGGGGTGAGAAGGGTGAGGAGGGAGCTCACAGTACGATAGATGTGTAATGACATCCATCAGAATTACAGTGATAAAATACACAACTAAATACATCTTGTAAAGTTAGTAATCAGCTGTTCGTTCTTCAAAATCAACTATTCTAATGGTGTCACATGACACAATGTTGAACCTGGATGTTGAATGTGTTTTCCTCGATCATGATTGAACCACAACAGTGCAGACGTGGTGGTTGCCTACATCCCATCATCAACTACATGCCGAACCAAACTGCCCCGAAGGTCGAGCCACCGGTGTGCGAATGAGTTCAGTCCTGATGTCAGTAGCTGCTCTGCATCGCTGTATGAATGCGTGTGAATGACTGAATGCAAAGAGCCTCGAGTGTTCGAAAAAAAGACTAGAAAAGCTCTATAGAAATGCATCTCAATTTACCAAATTTAAACCATATTTGAAAGAGGACGTTATCTCCTTATTGACGAGCATTCAGGTTAGTACTAATTAATATTAACCTGCCGAAGCATTAAGCATTATGAGTCCTGTCTGTCTTGTGACAGACATCAATCTGTTGTCTCTCTGCAGTGTCACATTATCAGATACAATTATTCCTCTTCAGCCAGTATGTCGTCACCAGATTAATATGACTCCTATCAACCTCCGACAGCTGGCAGTTATTCTGCCTCCACATAGTTAATCAATTTATTGTACAGATTAACTGATTACAGCGAGCATTGGATAATTGGAAAATTGAAATTCAGTTTCATATAAATAATAAAACATCCATCCATCCATCCATTTTCTTCCGCTTTATCCGGGACCGGGTCGCGGGGGCAGCTGCCTGAGCAGGGACGCCCAGACTTCCCTCTCCCCGGACACTTCCCCCAGCTCCTCCGGGAGGACCCCAAGGCGTTCGCAGGCCAGCCGGGTGACATAGTCACTCCAGCGTGTCCTGGGTCTTCCTCTGGGTCTCCTCCCGGTGGGGCATGCCTGGAACACCTCCCGAGGGAGGCGTCCAGGGGGCATCCGATACAGATGCCCGAGCCACCTCACCTGGCTCCTCTCGATGTGGAGGAGCAGCGCCTCTACTCCGAGCTCCTCCCGTGTGACGGAGCTCCTCACCCTATCTCTAAGGGAGCGCCCCGCCACCCTGCGGAGGAAGCTCATTTCAGCCGCTTGTATCCGAGATCTTATTCTTTCGGTCATGACCCAAAGTTCATGACCATAATAAAACATTAATTCTTAAAGAAGTTCCAGACCTGCTTGTTGTTCAGGTCACTTTGGGACCTGCACGTGTTACAAACTGAGCTCTATGTCTTCTTCCTGTTTACCAAAACGCACCACATGATGTGTGTGCAACGTGAAATCATCGTGTGTCTAAAAATCAGCTTCATTTCAACATCACCATCTTGGTTTTTAGTCATCACCATCTTGGTTTTTAGTCATCGCCATCTTGGTTTTTGGGCTTCACCATCTTGGTTTTTGGGCTTCACCATCTTGGTTTTTAATCATCACCATCTTGGTTTTTGGGCACCACATCAACAACTGGAGGTATCGCTGTTCCTGCACCACCTTTTCCAGTTGGGACATTATGCTACAAAACGGAAGTTAGGTTTACTTCTTCATATGTTATCCTCGCTGAACCAAGTTTCTACCGGTGATTCTCACCGAGAAGAAAAGGCACCATTTAGTGAATGTGTGCGCTGTTGTCTCGTAGACAATGCAGGGTAGCGACTGCATCTTCGAGGCTGTGGAGCAGCAGGACCTGGACACGGTGCAGATCCTCCTCTACCAGTTCTCGGCCGAGGAGCTGGACCTGAACACCCCCAACAGCCAGGGCCTGACACCGCTGGACATCGCCATCATGACCAACAACACGCCCATCGCCAAACTGCTGCTGAAAGCCGGCGGCAAGGAGAGTCCACATTGTGAGTACACACCTTGTTGTTTAATCTGTGGCCTGATGGGGGCGCTCTAAGTAACTGTTACCATGGTAACAATCCAAAACGCATGAATCGCTGTGATCAACACCACAAGTTATACAGATATTCAGTGATATCGGTATATTCTTTGCCTTGTTACCATGTTTTTATATTCACATGTTCGCTGTTAAAACGCTGCCATCAATCCTACTCAGGATCTGCAAATAAAGATCATGGTTTTCCTGCGTATCAAGCAGCCAAGAACCAGAACCAGGTGTTGATATCTGAGTGAGAACCGCTTAGTGTGTGTGTGTGTGTGTGTGTGTGTGTGTGTGTGTGTTCAGTGTGTGTGTGTGATACTGTGGATCAGACAGGGCCTGTATTTGTGTCTGCAGCCCAGTCTGGGTCTCCTCTACCTGGACCTGAATGAGCCTGCTATCCTCCCCCCCCACCCCCCTCACTCCTACTTCACCCCCCTCCTTCCCCTGCCCACACACACACACACACACACACACACACACACACAGTTTTTCCCTCCATCAGTCTCCTAGTTGTCCTCCATAAACCCTCCAAAGACAGGTGGTTCTTACCTTACTACTGAAACCCCCATCAGCCCCCCTGTGTGGCTGTGTGTGTGTGTGTGTGTGTGTGTGTGTGTGTGTGTGTGTGTGTGTGGAGGTGAAACAGTGGCTACCTTACAGCGAGTCAGGCCTCCTTCTGCGTGACTCCAAGCTTTAACAAGGTTTGTCGTTTAATGATTTAACTTTTCCAATGATGCATGTAACGCCGGGGCAATTACAGCTAAGTGATTTATTGTGCTCAGGGGGGCAGGGGGTCCTGGACCCTGGACTCTGGACTCTGGGCAGCGGTACAATCCCATCCTTGTAAACAAACACAGAGTCAACATTGCTGCTGTTTTCCCTCCTGGGGCCGGCTGCTCTCTGTTTATGTCATTCCTCAAGTGCCAAGTAAATCAGCCAGGGGGGGTTTAAAATGTGGTAGCCATTAGCGTTTTTCTTTAATTATTATTAAAGCTTTATTTAATCAGTTAAAAGTCTCATCGAGATTCAAAATGTCTTTTCCAAGGGAGACCTGACTAAGAGGGCAGCATAAACCAAATAAATACATTAAGGTTTCATACAAACCAAACGCACAATTATCACACAGTTAAAAGACAGTTTTGGGATTTCATAGTTAATCAATTATATGCAGGGACAATTTCCAATACTTCCACATTCTAGATCCTTTAGTAATGAGCTGAAGGCATCAAATGAAATCAATTATGACAAATTGAAGTGTTTTTAGAGGGCGTTCCAAGCAGCGGGGGCAACATATTAAAAAACTTTTTTTCCCAGCTCAGTATGAGCATGCGGAACAGACAACTGCAGAAGATCTGGCAAGCACAGGCTATAGTGGCCTTGGCTTCCAAGGAGAAATGTACATAAGTAAGGACCAGTCCAAGGAAAGTTTTATAAAGCAGTTTTACAAAGTTGCATAACGCTTGCATACATATGGACAAACATTGGGCAGAAGCAAACATAGTCACCATACTCTAGCAGAGGCAAGAAGGTTGACGACACAAGGCATTTCCTAGAGAAGCGGGAGTTCTTTTCTAAAATAGAAACCTAACTTCACCTTGAACTCAGAGACTACATTTTTAATGTGTTAAAAGATCATTGGCGATCAATGAGAAAGCCCCTTGAGACTAATTCAAAATGTAATTGATTGCTGACAAGCTTTTCAAAAAAAAATTTTTTTAAAATACACATTTTGGAGATCAGTCTGTAGTTATTTACATTTGAGGGCTCCTTTCAGCAGGGGAAGAACGAAGGCAGATTTCCAGACTTTTGGGATGTCATTATTAATAAGACTAATTAAAAATCAATGACAAAGGCTCAGCAATTAAATCAGCAGCTATCTTAAGAAAGTAAGGATCAAGATTATCAGGGCCTGCAGATTTCTTTGGGTCCAACTGCTTTAGCGCTCTATTGGCCTCAGAGACAGATACAGGCATACATTTAAATCAATCGGCCGGTGAAGTGGGGAAAGGACTGTCAACTTGCACATCAGAATTAGTCATTTTAGGACACAAGGGTTTAAATAAAAAAACAAGCAGAATTAAAATGCTAATTCTTTTGCTATGATAGTCGGTCACTCAAATCATTTGCAAAAATACCTATGTCTGAGAATTTATGAGGGGGATTTGTTAGGATGAAATCAAGTAAAGACGATCTCTCAGGACATTTAATGTTTAACAAGTTGGACCATCAATGTATTGAATAAAATTAAAGGAATCACAGACAGATGTACAGCTGTCTGATGCTAAAGACAACCAATCACTATTAAATAACCCAACAAGAATAAGCTCTTTGGAGTCAAACCTAGACAAATGCTGGGCTAAAGAAGATAGAGCTTCCTTAAAGGCTGAGGGGTGGTCTATAACATCCAATGATGGTGAGAACCTGACCCTGAGTAAACTCAAGCTTCAGGGCAAGACGTTCAAACTGCTTGCTGATGGATGCAGAGGTTACAATGTTAGAGTTGGATTTGTTTTTTATAGAAATGGCTAATGCCACCACCCTTCCTGAGGCGATCACAGCAAACAACACTAACCGATCCTAGGCTTAACAAGGTCAGTGAGGGAATTTTTTCAAATTTTCTTCAGTGTTATACAACTTTTCAAAACAAAGCGACATGAAGAGCGAAGTAACTTCGCATAGTTACCTCCCAGGTACACAGCTCCAACGGCAGTCCGAAAACCAAGAGGTCGATAGCAAAAACGCAATTAACAACGTCAGTAATACTTTCATTGTCACCAATTTAGGCCCGTTTGGCTCACGCTAGCAGTCCAGTTTCTGCGAGCGAACGCCAGAGAAGGAATGAGGGGGGCGGAAGCTCCTGGGACAGAGACACGAGTGATAAGACTTCTCTTATCACAAAAAGAGCAGATTTTTCTTTAATGACATGTAGAGAAGAAAAATGAATCTGTTTATTTTTTATTATCAATGACCAAAAGTAGCCATGTTTTAGTATGAGAGCTGATACATGATCCATGATGTGTTGAAATGCAAGCTGCATTGATTATTGCGTTGAAAATTTTTATATAGGCTGTATATAGGGATATGTTCATTGCCAAATCTTTTATATTAGAGAAGGTAATTAACCTGTTGATTTACTTTAATGATCAAAAGTAAAAAAGTAGGAAGTGACTAGCAAACTCTGAGTAGCAAACTCAGATTTATTTGTTTATTTTTTTTTTAATCATGCATCGGAATGTACTCAAAAATTGTTGCATTAAGATGCCATGTTTATACTGGTTTATTTTTGGTAGCCTTCCATTACTATGTCGTAGCCTATAGCATCTGCTAACAACTAGACACACAACGAACACAAACGAATGTGATTCTTATTATTGCGATACAACACTGACTGTAAAAGGCAAGAGGTCATGTCCGGGACATCCACCAGGGCGGATGAAAAAGCTCTGTAATAGTCGCACTCCGGGAGCTCCAGGGGAGACAGCGGGACGTTGGCGCAGTGGTGTTCGGGATGGATGCATTACGAGTGGATGAAAAACTCGCTGTAAAAGTCGCTGTCAGCTCCAGGGGGGAGCTGGTCCTGCGCGGGCAGTCACGCACCCTGCACATCTGAAAGGGTCTCTCGCTGGTGTGATCTCCTTTCATTCACAATGGCCCTGAAGGATCATGGTAGCCTCCTGAGGACTTTTACCCGTCCAATGTAAATACAGATAACAAATTCTTTGCTTATGAGGATAAATCAGATTACTAGCAGAGGTAATTATATACTTATGAGGACATTTATGAATGAAGATATTGATTTTAGCTAATAAAATTACTTAAAACATCACACACCCTCTAATGATCTATCTATTATTTCCTCGTTGAACTTCTAATGTTCACACTGAGAGGGAGTTCAGTGCTGACGGCTGCCTTGCTTTCATCGCCACGCGTCTGTCCTCCATGATCACGTTTTCGCAGAGCTTTGTCCTCGTCCCAGTGCTCACGTGGACGCCGTGATAAAAGATATCCAGGCTGCAGCATCGCCAGCCTTGACCAGCCTGCAGGCTTTGTGTTCACAGGTTTGCTCTGTGTGTGTGTGTGTCCATTGTAGTCGTGAGCGTGGAGGGTCGGGAGGCCCACCTGAGCTCTCTGGTGCTGGAGGCAGAGCGGCGGGCGGCGGACCTGGCGTCCCAGGCTCAGAGAGACGGTCTGTCTCTGGAGGCCTGCCAGAAGGACAAACAGCTGAGAGCCTGGGAGTGGAGGAGCAAGCTGTACAAACGCATGAGGACCGGCTTCCAGCACGCACGTGAGTCTCCCTGGTCTCTGCTCTCTGGTCCCTTATCCCTGAGCCCTGGTCCCTGGCCTCTGCTCTCTGGTTGCTGAGCCCTGGTCCCTGGTCTCTGATCTCTGGTTGCTGAGCCCTGGTCCCTGGTCTCTGCTCTCTGGTCGCTGAGCCCTGGTCCCTGAGCCCTGGTCCCTGGTACCTGATCCCTGAACCCTGGTCCCTAGTCCCTGGTCTCTTAGCCCTGATCCATGGTCCCTGATCCCTGGTCACTGGTCTCTTAGCCCTGATCCCTGGTCTCTGCTCTCTGGCCCCTAATCCCTGGTCCCTGATCCATGGTCCCTGGTCCCTGGTCCCTGGTCTCTTAGCCCTGATCCCTGGTCCCTGCTCTCTAGCCCCTGGCCCTTGATCCCTGGTCCCCGATGCCTGGTCTCTTAGCCCTGGTCCCTGGCCCCTGGTGCCTGATCCATGGTCCCTGGTCTCTTAGCCCTGATCCCTGGTCCCTGGTCTCTCGTCCCTGGCGCCTGATCTATGGTCCCTGGTCCTTGAAACCTGGTCCCTAGTCCCTGGTCTCTTAGGGACTAGGGACCAGGTTTCACTAGGTGTGGGGGATCCCCTAGTCACAGCAGCAGCAGCCTTGCTTTGCCAGTCCCTTCTCCACAGTAGAAGGGTCTGGCTACAGTATATCGCATCTCCAGGATCGGGGAAAAAAACGCTCTGGCTTGTTTGTATTTCTTTCAACCAATCACAATGGTCCTGGGCGGTGCTAAGCTTCGGAAGCCTCTGTGGTGCAGCAGCAAAATAGTGGTGAAGCCTGTCTATACTTTAGCTCTGGAGGAGCTCACTGAACTAACGAAAAACACAGAGGATTTGCTAGCTGTTTGTAGCTCTTGTAAAAAATTGCTAAACCAATATTACAGAAGGTCGTGTGAAGTGGAACGGATCGGTACGTTTGTCAAGTCACTGGTGCATGCCGCTGCCAGGGTTAAGATATGTACCAAAACAACTCCGACTGATGACGGCCGTGTCAGAAACCGATCAACATCGGGCATAAGTATAAGTGGCTAGCTCTGAGGTTGCTGCTGTTGTTTCCCGGTGGACGGAGACACAGAAAGCAGAAGGGGAGGAGTAAAGTCTGACTTCCTTCCTCCAGGTGTTGATCCCAAGCCTTCACTCTGTTCTCTAGACTACAGCAGCAGAGATGTCCATTGGACTTTGCATTTATATTTATTGATTCATTCATTTCTCTAAGAGAAACACACAAGGTCATAGCGTATCATTTTTATCACTAATCACATTATCACTAATCACTTTATCATTAATCATATTATTAACACAAATTTATATGAAAAACCTGGAAATGAAAACAACAACAGAGAAACAACCGTTGGCTCTTCTAGTTTAGTGCTGTGACATCAGCAGCGATTTCCTGAAGCTGATGACAACGCCGACATGTGTTCGACTTGTTACAAGTAACACATAATTAAAGAGGGACAGCGTGCCGTTGGTGATCTATAGCCTTTATGTTTTCTCTTTGTGCCCCTACTCAGGTGCCCCGGAGGCCCCGTCTATGGTCCGTCTGAGCGTGAGCAGTAGCACCACACTGACCGCCAGCTTTCAGGAGCCGCAGTGTCTCAACTCCACGGTGGTGACCAAATACCGAGGTACAAGATGTCGCGGGGAACTACACAGCATCAGCATCATAACAGCGAGAAAGTTCTCAATATATTTACAATCGGAGACATGAAATAATGCAGCAGGAGAACGATATATCATTATCAGGAGATATAAGGTCAGAATATAACAGAGAACCAGGGACAACTAGAGAAGACTAGAGACGACTAGAGACGACTAGAGACGACTAGAGATGCCTAGAGAAGACTAGAGAAGACCAGAGATGCCTAG
>CM056842.1:6165000-6182500 GCA_029853015.1 Chelidonichthys spinosus
AGCCCATCAAGGATCGCCACGGCAACGTGCTGCTGGTGACCATCCGCGACATGGAGAGCCAGCACTCGCTGTTCAGCGGGAAGTGGATGCTGGTGAGCAAACTGCAGAGTCAGAGGAAGTCGCTGTCCACACCTGAGGAGCCGTACGCCCTGGACATCCTCATCATCACCATCCAGGTGAGGGTTATTGTTATTATTATTATTATTAATATATTTGTTGTGTTGTTCAGCGCAAACAGTCCAATGTCCTCTGTCTAATCCTCTGTCGACGCCCTGCAGGACATCCTGTCGTACCAGCGGCGCAGCAACCACCGGCTGGCCCCAGGACTCTACCTGGGCTACCTGAAGCTCAGCAGCTCCGTGGACCAGATCAAAGTCCTGGTCTCCCAGCGGACCCCGAACATGCTCTGTCATACCCGCATACGAGACAACGGCAATGTGTCCAGGTACGACCACGAACGCACGCCGCCGAGTCACGCTGGGTCGGAATAAAGATACTTCAAAGTGATTATTGATGAAGAATGTGTGTTGATGTTGTTCTAGCTGCACATTAATATTCAGCGTGGAAGTCTGCACATGCTCAGTAGCACAACGGCAGTACCACGTTGTCACAGGAACACCTACAGCGCCGCCCAGTGGCTGCCAACTTAGCCGTCGATCGTGTTCGCGCAGGAGAGAATCCTGTTTGAGGCTGAAGTTGGATTAACTTTCAGCCGAACTTTGTGTACGTTTACACGCATTCCTGTGATTCATCATAAACTAGAAATGTCTTTTATCTGATTCTGCCACCAACATTCTGGTAAAAGCAGCTTCACTTGGCGGCCGACTGATGACTGGGAGCTGTTCTCACCTCTCAGATTGGCTCTCGTTCAACCAACCTGCCGGGATAACATTATACAATCTCTACGCTCTGATTTGCCAGCTACCTGGGCAGGTGGAAGTATTCCACAGCAGGAATGTTTGGACACTGAGCTGCTCTGTGGGGATGAGAAAGTGTGAAGTGAGAAACCAATCTGTGTGTTTGTGGATTCAGGACTGACGAAGACCTGCTGCATATTTCTGTTCAGAGAAAAAAAATGAGAATTTTAGAGATTAATGATGTACATTTACGAGAAAAAATATATATTTTCTGAGATTTAAGTGGTTTCTGAGGAAAAAAATATTATGTAATAATAGTATAAGAATAATAATAGTAATATAAATTAATATTCTCTGAGATTAAAAGTCATAAATTTGCTTCCTTTTGATTTGATTCCTTTTGATTTGATTCCTTCAGTGGATGTGTTAATGTTGTACCGAGTCTTAGATATGGTGGTAATATCATATCGTGACTCAGATAATCAACAACTGGTAAATGTGTGTTCAGGGAGGAGTGGGACTGGATCCAGACGCTGTCGGCTGCAGGCATCAAGGAAGAGGAGGTGGCGCCCCGGGCTGAAAGCCACGCCCCTTTACTGTACTATGAGCTGCAGACGTCGATCAAGTCTCTGCTGAAACACCTGAACCTACCTCTGCCTCAGGTACACCTGCATGCAAACTTTATTATTCCTTTATTAGCACTCACACATTCAGACAATATGACATCATAATACCAAACACATGTAGACAATATGACATCATAATACCAAACACATACAGACAATATGATGTCATAAATACAAAACACACATGAGGAAAAGAATAATAGAATAAAACAAATAAACAAACATTATCTGAAGTGGTTTGTTTTTCTTTGTTTTACTGCGATCCAAGTAAGTATATACCATTGCATTATTCTTAATAATAATTAATTTAATTAATTAAGCACACTTTAAAATACAATCTAAATCTCCAGCTGCTTCACATTCAAGGTCAAAACAACTAGGACACAACGTTAAATTGATCAGGGTTTGAATGGGTTAAATAACAATAGAGACGTGTGTGTGTGTGTGTGTGTTTGTTTGTTTGTTTGTGTGTGTGTGTTTGTGTGTGTGCATGCGTCCGTCCGTCCAGGCCCGTCACTTCCGCCTCTACAGCCAGGAAGTGGTGGAGCTCGGCCACGGCGTCACCTTCCTGCTGCTGCTGCCGGCGGCCGACGATGTTTGCTCCGCCCCCGGACAATCCAACCCCTACACCCCCCTGTCGGGGTTCCTCCACCTCCCCCTGCAGATGTTCGAGCTCGGTAACACGCCAGCTTTTCTTCCCCTTCCTGTCCGGTGAAAACCATGTATCTACGAGGTTCTCACAGGACAGATGATGATCTCGGAGAATACGATGCATCACTGCAGATTAAAGAAGTGAAAAGCACGTAATGGATTAATTCACCTTCATGCAGGATGCCTCAATGTCATCTAAGAAACACCTAGATTATCATCCAGATTATCATCCACATTTATACAGATTATCATCCAGATTATCATCCACATTTATAGTTTATCATCCACATTTATACAGATTATCATCCACATTTATAGTTTATCATCCAGATTTATACAGATTATCATCCACATTTATACAGATACAATATTGATGATACCATATAATCACCCAGATTTACACAGATTACAATACATATTATACAGATTATCATCCACATTTATACAGATTATCATCCATATTTAGACAGATTATCATCCACATTTATACATATTATCATCCAGATTTACACACATTTTAATCACGATTTATACAGATACAATATGGATGATACCATATTATCATCCAGATTTACACAGATTATAATCCACATTTATACAGATTTAGTGATAATCTGTATAAATATGATAATATGTTTATTATGTTTACACAGATTATCATCTAGATTACTTACACAGATTATAATCCAGATTATCATCCATATTTACATAATTTATCATCCACATTTATACAGATTGCCATCCAGATTTACACAGATTATAATCCAGGAGATTTCTGTCTGAAGTTGTGCCCTGCAGCACAAAGAAGTAGATCCTCGGTGAGCCAGATCTTCTTGTTAAGTAGAAAGACTTAAAGAAAGACTCAAAGAGCTGCAGATTATTTTGAAGTTATGATCAGATTTTTTCTGAATTCAGAGTTTTGTGTAGTTTGTTTTTTGTTCCTGTTGGTCTGCAGGAAGTGAGCTTTCAGCTGCTGCTTTTCTATTTACTTCAGTGTAACGTTATTATCCGTCTGTTTGTTTCCACCTCCAGTTCACTTCTGCACCTACAAGGAGAAGTTTATCAGTCTGTACTGCCGCCTGTCCTCTGTCCTGGACCTGGACGCCCTCATTACCCAGCAGGCACTGCGGGAAGCCATCACTGACTGCGAGGTGGCCACAGCCAAACAGAGACACCAGCTCATCCTGGACTACATCCAGGTAGCAGACCATTTTACCCAGCATGCTTTGGGAGTCAGTCAGAGTCAACTCAGCAGCGAACCCTTTATGGTGAATTAGGTTTTAAAGTGGATTAGGTTTTATGGCAGATTATGCTTTATGGTGGATTACTTTTTATAGTGGATTAAGTTTTATCGTGGATTAGATTAAATCGTGGATTAGATTAAATCGTGGATTAGGTTTTTATTGTGGATTACTCTTATCATGGACTACGTTTTATCGTGGATTAGGTTTTTATCGTGGATTAGTTTTATCTGGGATTAGTTTTTATCTTGATTTAGGTATTTCGTGGATTAGGTTTTATTGTGGACTACGTTTAATCGTGGATTATGTTTGTTATTGTTAAAAATGTGTGACGCTGATCAGACAGGAAGCAGTTTAACCGTCCGCTGTGAGCAGCTGTGATCTGGACCAACGTAACGTACCAGAGACTGATCCTGGATCAGTGGGCATGTGGTGATGCCCGTGAAGAGGAGACTCCTGGTAGCAACAAAACCCACTGAGTCCTGGTTTCCCTGGAAACGCGAGTGAGCTTGAGTTGTAGTGCGTCATGGAGATGGAGACAGAGACGGAGTTGTGTTTGTGCTTCTTCACGAAAACGCGGCATGCTGACTTGATGATGTCATATAATAGGAAGCAGTTCAATAAACCATCATTTACTTCACGTCCACGAGGAGAGGCTGAACCCGGTCGGCGTGGTGACGACAGAGCGTCCAGAGAGGAGAGACTGTCTGAGGATCAACTGTTAAACTGTTAAACAATCCAGCAGCCGCCGCTCGCCGCTGCCGCCACAAGTATGAAAGTAAATCTGTCTGGAGGTTTCTCACCGCCCCTGTTAATGGAGGACGACCAAAGAACCACAAGGGTGCTCTCTCTCTCTCTCTCTCTCTCTCTCTCTCTCTCTCTCTCTTGTGTGTGTGTCTTGCTTTCTGTCAGCGATTTTAAAGCTTGGAAAAAAGTGGTCCCCCCCGACCACAAATTACAGAGAGAGGGAATGTCAGAGGAAAAACTAATACCAATCAGAGTGTGTGTGTGTGTGTGTGTGTGTGGTGTTCTATACTTGTGGGGACACTCATTGTCATACACCATATGAGTCCTGAACCTCTTTTGACATGTTTTCAGATCGGTCCTCACAAGGATAGAAGCACAGGAAGATAGAAGCGCTAGTATGTGTGTGTGTGTGTGTGTGTGTGTGTGACGTCGTCTAATTGGACAGTTCGTTTAGACTCACCACACGTTGATGGAAGAAATATTCAGACGGCTGAAGAAACTTCAGCACACGTGGCTTCTTCTTCTTCTTCTTCTTCTTCTTCTTCTTCTTCTTCTTATCAGCTTTTTATTCCTGCTGCACCATCATAAACCATCATCTTACCATAGAAGAAGAGGAGGAGCTGTGTAATCAGGATGTGACGATGTCACTTTAATAACATTTTTTATGTTGTTTGATGTTTGAGCTAGAAAGTGTTTAAGTGTGAGTTCATGAGGACGGCAGCAGTGGAAGGTCAGCGGTCCGATTCCCGGCTCTTTGCATTGACTTTGTATGGCATCAGATCTGTTGTTGTTGGTCAACAAATAAAAAAGACGTCTGAGACATTCATCATCTCTGTGGGACGGCGAGGAATCTCCTCCATCTGTCGCTCGCCGGCGAAGTCTCCACATTCTTTCCAGCCGAGTCATCGCTGCAGTCAGTGTGTGTGTGTGTGTGAGAGAGAGAGAGAGAGAGAGAGAGAGTGTGTGTGTGTGTGTGTGTGTGTGTCCCAATAAATCACAAGTTACAACCAGACTGTCATTCTCCCTGCTGGCCACCAGGGGGCGACTCCTCTCTGATTGTTTAGAAGTCCGTGAGGAAATGGTCCTACTTCTCTCTTAATGTATTATCTCAGTAAACATTCTAAACAGTTTATGGTCTCAACCTCTAGTTTCAAGTCTTCTTCAATCCAGCATGATGTTCATTTAGTACATTATGGTCCATTTAGAGTCCAACAGACCAGAAAGCAGGGGATGCTTTAGGGGGCGGGGCAACCTGCTGATTGACAGTCCAGTGAATGAGAATCGAACCAACATGTCATTGTGTTTGGGGTGACAGCAGCTGGACGAGATGCGTCGTGACCTCCGCTGGATCACCGACGCGCTGCAGTACGCTCGCTACAAGCAGCCTCGCGGCGGCGTGCCCATCACCTGCCTGGTAGACGCCAGCGTGGCAGAGAGCGACCCGGACCAGCAGAAGAACGACTCCACCTCCTCCAACATGGACTACCTGCCCACGCCGTCGCCCTCCCCGGAGCCCCGCCGGAGGAGAGCCGTCAGCGGTGAGTCGCCACCCTCTTCTCCTTCTCCCTTCTGTGGAACAGAACAGTCTCCAGCTGAGGGTAGTACAGAGCCTGGACTCTTTTAAAGCAGGCCTGAAAACCTTTTTATCTACTAAGGCTTTTGACTGCCAAATTGTGCCCCCTGTGATATGATGTGATGCTTTTATGCTTATTTTATTTTTTATTTTCTAATGTGAGCACTCTGAGATTCACTGAAGGAAATTGCACTACAAATGCAATCAATTATTATTATTATTATTATTACTATTATTGTTATCTTTACATGTGAACCTATAATGAAGCTGTGCCTCCAGCAGACTGCCTGCTTGGCTCCGATGAAGACGGGTCCTCGGAGGTCTTCCTGCCGACAGACAGTGACTATGACTCCAGCGACGCCCTGAGCCCCCGTGAGCTGGACCTGCTCTACTCCCCGGCCCAGGATCTGTCCCAGCAGGCTGTGTTCTCGCTGGGTGGCAGCGCCCCCGATGTGCTGCAGATCCACGAGCTCAGGTGGGTTTGAAACTACAAGATCCAGAACCCAGATGGGAACAAACATGTCGAATATAAACACTAAAGCTGTCTTCCATGTTGTTGTCTCTCAGGTACAGCGTCTGTCCCCCCACAGACCTCTCTGTGTCCCCGGTGCTGAAGGACTTCCCCCTCCTCCCCAACTCCCCCTCTCTGTCTCCCTCCGGTCCGCCTCACTCTCCCTCCCTGTCCAGGACCCTCCCCACGTCCCCGTCCCTCCCCCTGTCCCCCAGGTTCTCCAAAGACCTGCCCCTGTCCCTGCCCCTGTCCCCGGCTCTCTCCGATACCACCAAGACTCTGGAGGGCCTCTCGCTCTCCAAGAGCCCCCAGGAATCCGTCGTGGCCCCGCTGAGGGCCCTCGCCAACCCCCCCGCCAAACGCAAGCTGTTGTCCAGGAGCAACCGGGGACAGTACTTCAGCGGACCCCAGCGCTGGCTCCGGGGCCACAGTGAGGAGACCCACACAGGGTCTTTATCTGAGGGCATCTACACCAAACAGCTGGACCCTGACCTGCCTCCGACTGGGGACACCACCTTCATTAGCCATGCCTCCTGCATCCTGGAGAGCCGTAAGGGCCGCCACCGGGAGCCCCGGCCCCACATCCGCAGGATCTTTGTGGAGCCCTGCAAGGAACCGTCGCCAGGCAACCAGAGGAGGCGCTGGGAGGAGGGGGAGGGGACAGAGGAGGTGAAGGCTGCAGGAGTGTCTGTGGTCATAGAGGGGGAGGAGCCAGAGGGAGCCGCCACACAGGAAGTAGACTCAGATGACCAAACCAACGCCCAGGTGTCAGAGATCCTCAGCAGCACGCTGTAGAGAGAGAGAGAGAGAGAGAGAGAGAGTGACAGCAGCAGGTTGGTGTTCAGTCCACACGATGCATTCAGGGACACAATACCGAGTGTAGGTCACACCAGAACCAGACACCAAATCTGTCTTCATGAAAGGAAGATGGAAGAGAATAGAAGTAGAAATAAACGTCATATAGAGAGGCTAAGCCCCACCCCTTCCTGCATCCCCAGAATAACAGAAGTCAGATGTTCTGTGTAAAATTAAACTGACAAACGTGGAATTCATGGTTCATTTCACACAAATATAAAGTCTCTCTGCCTGTCTGTCTTTCTGCCTCTCTGTCTCTCTGCCTCTCTGCCTATCTGTCTCTCTGTCCTACAGTGAGGATTGTCTGGACCTGTAAAGTGGACACACCCCCCTTCAGACCTCTGTAGATTGTAAACTGAACTAAAGTTGCTGGTTCAACTCCACCAAGCCTCAGAACCTATGGCCTCGACTGTTACAAGAAAATAATGAATGCAACGAGAAACCAAGCACTGCTCCTTCTCCTTCCTCTCCTCCTCCTTTTCCCCCTCCTCCCCCCACCTCCTCCTTCATCTCCTCCTTCCTTCCCCCTTGCCTTCCTCTCCTCCCTCTTCCTCCTCATCTTCCTCCTCCTTCCCCTCCTCCTCCTCTGACCAGGAACTTTGCACACTTTGTCAACCAAAAACCAGGAAAGTTGGTTTCCTTGCTTGTTTTTATTACCAGTTTTAGTTCCATTAGAACTGGCTGGACTGGTTGACTGGTCTGATTCTCTGTCTTCAGACGACGGATTCTCTACTTGAAGTGAACGAACACTTGAGTCTGTGTGTTTCTGGTTGAATCCCAGTCGGTGTTATTGTCAATGTGCTCCAGTGACCGTACAGTGGTTGTTTTAAAGGAATTTATGTATATATATATATATATATATATATATATATATATATATATGTATGTGTGTGTGTGTGTGACCTGCCTCAGTCACAAAACAGACCACTAGAAAGCTTAAAGTATTTTTGTATTCCAGATTACAGATGTTCCTATTTTACCTGAGATGTTGATGAAAGTCAGAGTTGTGTTATTTTGTTGGCATGACGTAGTTTGTAGCCGTCGTTTGAAGCTTTGTGTCCAGTTTGTGCCTCTTCCTGTTTCAGCATGACCGCTGTACGGAAGCCCTGAGAGGCAAAAACACATGTGATCCAAACTGTTTTCTCTCCTGACTTTATGATTTCAGAACGGGTGAAAACATTTTTTTTTTTTTTTTTTTTGCCAGGATCCTTTTTCTACGTTTATTTTTTTTAAATTTTGCTTTGATTTAATTTTCACCAGGATTGGGTTTATTTTTTTCCAGGATTATTTTCATTAGATCTTTTTATTAGAATTTTTATTTGTTTTTCACCAGATTGTTTTGCCAGAAGAGTTTGTTGTTTTCTAATTTTGGCCACAAGAGGCCGACATGCTCCGCAGCCTCCTATTCATGTGTTCGTACAGAGGACTTTTAATTTACACAATTTACTAACACACAATACATTACTACGGTGTATTAGGGCCAAAAAAATAAATCTAGCTAATTTAAGACTTAATAAATTTTATTTCTTCTTATTCCTTAATTATTATTTTGGTACCTATGATGGCCCAAATACGCCATCATCACTTCCTGTTTAGCGTCCATGAAAACATTACAAACATTCTAGTCCTGTTGAGAACAGTGGAGCACTTCAGCCTCTTGTGGTCAAAATGAGTTTTACAACAAAAAACACAACAATAATTATATACTAATAATAAGGTGAAAAACAAAACAAAGCACAAAAAAACAAATGTTGAACATTCTATGGGAATAATATAAATCGTAATCAGTGTGCACTTTGCCCGCTGTTTGTGTTGTTGCTTTCTGTTGGGCTGCTTGTGTTACTGTTGTGTTTCCTTACATGCTGCTGGTGTGTTCAATGTTGCACCAAAAAAATCCTAAATTACATGAAACTCCAGATTCTTCTAATGTATGCATGGCCTTTGAAAAAGCTATTGCACATAGCAACTATGGAATAAAAGCTAATTCAGTGTATTTGATGCAGTTGGGCATTAACTGTGGCAGCTTTTATCATTAATGTTATGATGATTAATGATACAGAAGTATTAATTAACAGGTTGTTTCCTTATTTGAATGTGTAGCACAGATACTGCAGTACTCTGGCAACATATGCAGTAATTATACTACAATACTACAACATCTGTACTGCAGTAATCCTCGTATATGATATCCATCTTCACATCTCACTCCATAAAGGTTTTAAATTTGATATTTTAAACCTGTAAACTTATCAAAATGTATTATAACTTAACAGACATCGTCGCCAACTTCTCAGTCACATTAACTTTTAACGTTAACAAGTCAACTTAAAATCACAGACTTCTCTTTCAAAACGTTGGTTTTTGTTCCACTGTTTATGTAAACAAAGGCACTTATTCTGAAATGTTAAAGACTTGCTGAAGCTTAAGTCTGTCTGTTTATGTAAATTAAGGTGTTTTTTTCTGAAATGTTAACACTACCTGAAGTTGATGTCGGTCTGTTTGTGTAAACAAAGGCTTTTATTCTAAAATGTTAAAGACTGCATCTCCGGTCAGGTGTCTCCAAACACACGGCTCAGAAACTGTTTGTACAGCTGAGACAAACTTGTATCTGTATATTTTTGCATCTTTTATTTATTGCAGCAGAAGGACGATATGTTGTTGTTGGTGTTGTTGTTTTTTAACGGAATGCGTTTCAAACAGAAGCCTCCAGTGTTTTCATGTATTTTGCAACCTGAAGTCACATGAATGGATGTATTTGTAGAACTGAAATAAACGTCGTCTCATGTGGATGTTGAGCACTTAAACCTGCGTTTGTTTTCTCTCTGACAGCAAACAGACAAGCTTGTTCGATGCTACGGCGTTCTGTTGATTTCTGCGATCGTGTCGATGCTACGTCGCCATGTTGATGCTATGCTGTCGCGTCGATGCTACGTCACCCTGTTGATGCTACACCATCGTGTTGATGCTACGCCGTTGTGTCGATGCTACGTCGTCATGTTGATGCGATGCCATCATGTCGATGCTACGCCGTCGTGACAATCCTACGCCGTTGTGTCATTGCTACGCCATTGTGTCGATGCTACATCGCCGTGTCGATGCTACACCGTCGTGTCGATGCTACACCGTCGTGTCGATGCTATGTCGCCATGTTGATGCTACGTCGCCGTGTTGATGCTACACCGTTGTGTCGATGCTACGACGCCGTGTTGATGCTACGTCGCCTTGTCGATGCTACACCGTCGTGTCCATGCTACGTCGCCGTGTCGATGCTACACCGTCGTGTCCATGCTACGTCGCCATGTTGATGCTACGCTGTTTTGTTGATGCTACGTCGCCCTGTTGATGCTACGCTGTCTTGTTGATGCTACGTCACCGTGTTGATGCTTTATACTTTTTCGTATTTCTGTAAGATTATGGTTTGCTCCTCGTACGGGAAATATGCCACTCTGCTGCCTGTAGACTGATCCATGTGTGATTGGTCAAATGCTGCAAACACTGCCTCTTTTATGTGCATGCGCTCATAGCTGGAAAGGGAAACCCTGGGTTGATAACCAGTCTCATGTGACCGCTTATCTTTGATTACAGTTGTACGGGTTAGTGACACCAGATAACAGAAAGATACCCTGGGTATGTTGAACTCGCTTCGTAGTTCAGGCCTCTAGTGTCATCACTTCCTCCTCCTCCCTGACACACCTGTGGCATTCTGGGTATGTGAGTCAAGCTCTGCCAATCAGAGGTAAAGTTACCTGTGAGCTGCAGGTGATATACTGACCCATTGTTGTACTTCTACGTCTTCCAGCCTGAAAACTACGTTCACACACAACTCAACTGCTTTGTGAATTACGTTTGTTCTGAACACATCACAACGTCCTTTCCAACGGGTCCGAGGAGGTCCACGTAGGGAGGAGGTCCACATATGGAGGAGGTCTGGGTGGTGGACTGGTCTAAACATGACCAGGTACTTTTGTTGTTTACAGTTTAGGAAACAAAAGTACTCCTTTATGTTTAAATCTGAAAGCTTTTGGTGCAGATTGAAATCTGTTTCCATAGAAACGTAACTGAGAATGTATTTTATTTGTATGGAAACATAACTTTGTAGGAGACACGGTTTGCTTTTTAAGTCATTGTTCAAATATTGTTTAACCCTTTAAAAAGAAATGTGTGGCTTTTAATTGTGTAATTGTTTCTGATCATATTGATCTATTTGACTATGATGTTGTTGTTGTGGAGAAGGAGTAGAAATGTATTTCCTGTGGCTGCCTCTCTGCAGGAACACACGGATCCCTGAATTTTTATTGGCTGCTAGAAAGAAAACTCTCCGGTGTCACTTCCTATCAGCAGGTCTAGAGGCGCCGGAGGGATCTACTGACTGGCAGTGTTCGCAGGACGCCGAGTGGGAGGTGTGAACCAACTGGAATCTCACACCACCGCTGGCAGGGAGTTCTCCCGCCACAGTGCTGCAAAGCATTGTGGGAGTCTGCTGGAGGACTCGTGAGAAAACTCTCTCCACAAACGAGATGGAGACGCAAAGATATTAGAGGATCTGAAAGATTTCAAAGCAGATTATTGGAACCAGATTAGAGTTGAAAGATGTACCATTTTCATACGGACAGTAATATTCAAATCAGGTTAATTTATGTTCATAAAGACGTTAACAAATTAAAATATTACATACATACATAAACAAACCTTATTTTCATTTTTTCAACAAAAGAAATTCAGCATTTTTAAACATTGAGAGACATCAGCTCACAACTGAGATTAAAAAAGAACAAATGTACGACAGCTTTAGATGAAAAAAACAACGTAAGCGTTAGACAACAGAACCAACATTACCTTTAGATGACAAACCTCTTCGCTAGTTCGTGGAAATCGCCACCAACGCGTCACATCTCAACAACACTTTGGGACTCACAGTGTCCAACAGGTCTCGTGGTTTAAGTCCTGTGTTGGTGGAGCCCCCACCATCAGTAGACTCTCAGTATTTAATACGACGTTACCAGATATTTACATGACACATGACGAGTTTAATCATCTTCACATTTTTGTGTTGAGCGACATTAAAATAATTGAGTCCCTGACCACGAGACCAGTAGAATGTTTAATGACCAAACGAGAACCAAGTTCCTAGTGTGTGGAGAACTGGCTCTTTAAAGGTCTTTAATGAAACTGTGATCATAGGATGGTTAGAAGACTTTAAAAACATCACGTCACGGCGATCGCGATGACTTATCTCCACCAGACGGCCCCCATTAAGCTCTCCACTGATCCTAGGTCAGACGGTCAGACTGACAGACAGAAGTTCACATGGTTTGAATCACACTTTGCTTTGATTCTGCCGGGCGGCCGGTGATAAGGTCGAGTGGTCGGAGATCTGGATCTATCTACTCGCTGGATGTGACGGCCTCCCAGCATGGAGCACAAACAGTTCGTGACCCCTCTGATAAACAACCGGCGGCAAGCTGTTTGTTGTTTGTGTGACGGCTTTGATGGTTGAGACCAACAGGAGCAATTTGGATGCTCGATTTGGTGAGAAGACTTCAAGGTGGCGAGACAACACGCATTCAGGTACTTGTACTCAGTGTTCAAGTACTTTCTACATCCAGAGGAATACTTCATTCCACGGCTCGTTGTCTGATACTTCCACTTTATTATCATGGAATCCCAAGTGGATCAATAAATGAAATGTTAGCTCTAGACAACAAAACCAACGTTAGCTTTAGACAACAAAACCAACCTTAGATTTAGACGACAAAATCAACGTTAGCTTTAGACAACAAAACCAACGTTAGCTTTAGACAACATCATCAACGTTAGCTTTAGACAACAAAACCAACGTTAGCTTTAGACAACATCATCAACGTTAGCTTGAGACAACAAAACCATCATTAGCTTTAGACAACAAAACCAACGTTAGTTTTAGACGACAAAACCAAAGTTAACTTTAGACGACCACACTAACGTTAGCTTTAGACAACAAAACCAACGTTAGCTTTAGACAACAACACTAACGTTAGCTTAGACGACAAAAGCAATGGGGACCCTGAACTACACAGGAACATCAACGGAGCTGGATGAATTGTCGGCCATGTTTTAACAATCCTTTCAATTGCTCCTCAACATGAATATGATCCATAATGTAGTTCAGGGTTCAACAATACAACTCCACACAGGCTGCAGACTGGCAGGAGACTCCTGGACCCTGAGAGTCCTTGAGGCCACCAGACCCGTCTGAGCGTGACCTCAGGTCCCCCAGGGTCCTCCTCAGAGACCCTGATATGGAAGTGAAGGGTGAAAGGTTTACAAAGAGACAGGAAACCTTATCGGACTTCCTCTCCATGGAGACGTGACAGTTTAGCGTCACACAGAAAATTAGCCAACAAATTAGTTTACCAGCAGACAGGAGGCGGGGGGGGGGGGGTCACAGAGTCAAAGACGACGAAGAAGAAGAGGAAGAAAAAGCAGACAGCTAGCTTGCTAATTCTGCCATTCTTTAATGCTACGCTCCCTGAGGAAGGTTACCTAGCTAACTAGCTAGCTAGCTAACTAGATACATTGTTACCTAGCTAACTAGATACCTAGCTCACTACATACATAATTACCTAGCGAACTAGATACATAGTTATCTAGCTAATTAGCTATCTAGCTTCCTAGCATACAAGATACATAGATACTAGGGATGCAATGGTCCTCAATATAATATTGAACCATACAGTACGCCATGCACGGTTTAATAAGCACTTGCCAGGACAACGGTACTTGTCTGACTGCATTGTGCCACGTGTAAAGTTTGGTGGAGGGGGATTATGGTGTGGGGTTGTTTTTCAGGAGCTGGGCTTGGCCCCTTAGTTCCAGTGAAAGGAACTCTGAATGCTTCAGCATACCAAGAGATGTTGGACAATTCCATGCTCCCAACTTTGTGGAACAGTTTGGGGACGCCCCTTCCTGTTCCAACATGACTGTACACCAGTGCACAAAGCAAGGTCCATGAAGACATGGATGAGACAGTTTAGTGTGGATGAACTTGACTGGCCTGCACAGATTTCTGACCTCAACCCGATAGAACACCTTTGGGATGAATTAGTGTGGAGACAGAGAGCCAGACCTTCCCTCCAACATCAGTGTGTGACCTCACAAATACGCTTCTGGAAGAATGGTCAAAAATTCCCATAAATACACTCCTAGACCTTGTTGAAAGCCTTCCCAGAAGAGTTGAAGCTGTTAGCGCAAAGGGTGGACTGACGTCATATTAAACCCTATGGATTAAAGGTCCCATTTTATACTGTTTTTCCTCAATTCCACACAGCTGTCAGAGGTCCAACAACACTGTTTTCGATATGCATTGCCCCAAACTCATCCGTGGTCCTGAATTTCAGCTGTTAAAAGTTGCTCAAATGAGCTCTGCTAAGAACAGGCTGGTTCTGTGCCTGCACCTTTAAATGCTAATGAACTCCATCTGTCAACGTTGTTTATGTGGATGTATCGCTTTGGCTCACCTATGTGTCTCAGGTGAAGTTGCTGGGTCCCATATGGTTGGGACAGATCCTTTTACGAGGGTCAGTGTCGAGGCAAAGCCAGCTTTGTACCAACCCTCGTTACTTAAGCAGTCTGATGTGAAGTGGTTAGCACACATATACAAGCTTCTACGAACCGTAGCCAGCACATTGTCATTAAAAATTAAACGCAACCACTGTCTCTTCTGTTCTTCTGTAGCTGGGACAGAATAAAAGCACTTATATTGATTCGTATAACCAACAACAGAGCAATTTGCGTGTCTCTGAGCTCTGAGCGAAGATATTGTGAAACACTGCTATCTCACCGATATCTCACCGCAGGACACACCGAACTTCACCTCAGTGATAGCCCCCTCTCGGCTATCTCCTATCGTCGCGCAGAATTGAGGTATTTTCGGTGTCGCGCAGTTCGCCCTATGCAAATGACTCCCTTCATTACGTAACAACAGGAGCTGACTCAGGCTGTAGGAGCGCCGTTGTACCAGTGGGGGGGCTGCAGAGACCATGCAGTAGTCCCTTGTTTACTCATTCTGGGAGTTGACAGGCTCAGGGAGGACCAGTTTATAGGTGTAGAGACCAGAGAAAACATGTTTTTCATAAAATGGGACCTTTAAGAATGGGATGTCACTTAATTTCATATGCGAGTCAAGGCAGGTGAGCGAATACTTTTGGCAATATAGTGTATGTCGGAGTGGGAGATGAAGAGCGCAGTACTCCAAACCTGTCCCCTGCATTAAAGTCATGTATAGGCTACTGAAGTACAGATATTTTCTCTCTTCCTGGTGAGCTGTGACATCACTTTACAGCCCCACTGACGTGTTGTCACAATGACGACTAACAACAACCACCATCTTCTTTTGTACCGGTCACATGACCACTGAGAACCATTCTACTCTGTTGTGTTTCTACGCCTCGTCTCCAGATTCAGTCTGTGAATCTGGTTTTATTCTTTCAAGTCTGAGACCTAAACCACCAGCACAAGTCTCGACTTGGTCCTATGAGTCTGAAATACACCTCCAGATTATCGAATTAGTAAACTTAACAATACATGTAATGATATTCATCAATACGACCTGGCGTGATCACTGATTATTGTAACTTGTTCCTGCCAGTGATTGCCTTCCCAACCTACAGACAGCTGCTGCTGGTCTCAGGTCAGACCACTTACAGCAGCGTTAAGGCTCCGTGTGAACACATTAACCCATCAGGAACCAGCTCCACACATTCAGGGCCTGTCAGTCTTGGTCTCAGTGCGGTCCAGACCAGCACAGTCAGTCCTTTATCTCCGCCCGGCTTCGTCTGCATTAGTGTCTCAGACAGGAGTTGCCTCATAATTCAGGTTTACAACGTGAGCAAACACACCGGCGGTCTCTGGTCTGGGTCTCTGGTCCAGGTCTGCAACCGGACCCCTGCTCACTGAAGGATTGTGTTTGAGGGTCTTTATCTTATGCCAGACTTCCTTTTTATTATTATTATTATTATTATTTACTGCTGCGTCATTCAAAGTGTAATAATGAATATTGGTGAACATGAGGAAACCAATCAGACTCAGATTTATGTTTATGTTTATTATTTATATTTTCTTCCTTCCGTGAACAACATTTACACATTTAGAATAAAGTTCCAGATTTATGTAAACTGATTTATGTTTGTGTCTCTTCACGTTGAAACGTCATATCCTTCAACAGAAACAAACTGCTGCAATACAGCAACACAACACAGCAGCTCACTGCTGACAGTACTACTACTAATATTACTCCTACTACTATTACTACTACTTCTATACTATACTACTACTACTATACTACTACTATTCTAGTACTACTACTGAACTACTACTAGTACTATAATACAACTATAGTACTACTACTACCATTACACCTACTACTATACTACTACTAATATTACTCCTAGTACTACTACTAATACTACTGCTCCTGCCAATATTACTACTAATACTACTACTACTAATATTACTACTACTACTTTTACTACTACTACCGATACTATTACTACTACTACTAATACAACTACTACTAATATCAATACTACTAAACTATTACTAATACTACTAATATTACTACTACTAACATTATTACTACCACTAATGCTACTAATACTATTACAACTACTACTACTGTTCTAATGTGGTGAAGTGTTTCAGTCTAATGGGAGAGAGGGGGGGGGGGGGGGGGGACTAGAGGAGGAATAGATGAGGGACATCAGAGTCCTGGGATCCAGTTGCAGTCAGACCCCTTCAGTTCAGCTGCAGGAGGGTCAGAGGAGGACTAGAGGACCAGAGGATGACTGAAGGACCAAAGGAGAAAAGGACCAGAGGAGGACTAGAGAACCACTAGAGGACAGAAGTGGACCAGAGGAGGAGCAGAGGACTAAGGGGGACCAGAGGACAAGTGGATCAGAGGACGGGCAGCAGCAAACATGTGGTCTGAGAGCAGTGGCCTGCGGGACGCTGAACCGTCTCATCGGGACCCGCTGACGGGGGAAGCTCGGGGCTGAGCCGGTCTCTCGTCCAGCAGGGACCCGGGTCATGGACTGTGAAGTCACGCGGGGAAACCCTCTCGCGCCGCCTCTCTCTCTCTGATCCGGTTTTGGAGCGCGTCGGTCTGCTGCGCGCGCTCAGACTTGGATCTCTTCCCTCAGACCCGGGAGCTGGTCTCAGTGACTCCCGGAGGATTATCTGTGAATCCCGAGACCGGGTCCGATGGAGAGCTCGTGTTCCTTGTGGGCCGTGCTGGTGCTCCTCGTGTCTCTGGGGTTCCGGATCGAAGAGGGTCTGTGCCAGCACTACTACCTGCTGCGGCCCATTCCCAGCGACACGCTGCCTATAGTGGACCTGAAGGAGGACCCGGATCCGGTGCTGGACCCGAGGGAGAAGGACCTGAACGAGACGGAGCTCAGGAGTAC
>CM056842.1:6185000-6200000 GCA_029853015.1 Chelidonichthys spinosus
AGACACTGTGACAGCAAATGTATTAAAATGGTATAAAACTGGTAAATATAAGTGATAATGGAATGTCAGCTTACATCTGTTCTGTGCGTAGTGCAAGGAATACTGTCAATATTACAAATTAAACATTCACATTCATAACAGCTTTGGTCCGAAGAGAACTGAAAGACGACGACGTGGATCTGATTGGATGAAAACGGACAGACCCACTTCACTTCTGGGGTTTGTTTTTGAATATTTTGCAGGTTTGAACCTGCTGCCCTGGATGACGGCACGGATTTAGTATGGACCCGGGTCCCACAACCACAACAGGTCCTGCTCAAACTAACCAAGACCAGCAGCTGGGACCCTGAAGCACCGGAGAGTTGGTCTAGCTCTGAATCCCCGTCAACACACCGTCACTCCATGTCTATCTCTTACTTGATTTTCCTGCTGCTCTCAGCTGCACCCGATGGTCTTTGTCATTGGAAGGAGCAGTAACATGACGTACGCAAACACCTGTTATGACACGACCACAAACGTGCTAATGAAGACCATGAGGTGCAGCTGAAAGCTCTGGCAAAAAAAAGTTAGTAAGTGGACGTAAGTGACTTACAATTTAGTTGTGCAAGAGAGAAATAATAGACTTTGAGTGAACAGACATCTGCACCAGACTCCATTCAGAAAAGAACGATTTAACACCATTTAATGCACGGAGAGGTTTATGGTTCTACTGAGCGACCGGGACGTTTAAACTTTTGTCTTTTTCATTTCCAGCTCCACCACAAACCAAACTCAGAGGCTAGATATTTAGGTGCCAGGTAGATCTGGTCCAGGTCTGTCAGCCGTCACAACACAGTGTGGTGGGAAAGAATCACCTTCCAGCTATCTCCATTAAAAAAAGTCATAATTTAACATCACCTAGTTATCTACGGCTTTTTTGAGCAACACAGACTTTTGGCCTTTTTGTGTTTGTTGTTTTGTACCGTTTCTAAACGCTTCGTCACAAACCAAACTCAGAGAACGTTTCATATTCAGATATTTCTAACAGAAGTCTGAGGACTCGTCTCAGGGACTTTCTGTTTAAAGGTCAGTGTTGATGATTAGGGCAGAATGTGTAGGTGGGACAACCTGAACTGGGATGTTGGCGTTTGAAGACTTGGTGGACTCTATCAGACCCTCAGACCGACGGCGGGGTGACGGATGAAGAACTGATCCTTGACTTCCTTCTGTGGACTCAGACTGCGTCTGACTATCCGGTGTGAACGGCATCTAAACATCAGGGTTTCAACAAATATTTGACCAAAAAGGATTTCACTACTGGATTACTGAAACCGTCTGGACAGCACAGGAAGTTCCGTGAGCCGGGACCAGCCGGTCCGGCTGGATCGGCTGGTCCTCCGAGAGCTGCGGCAGGAGGCGTGTGGCTGCAGCATGGCAGCGGGCCGTCAGTGATTGCGTGCGTTGAAGAATCCCACGCTGGTCGGCGACTCCTTCACTGTCACCGTGATGAAGTTGGCCGTGACGTCGGTGACAAACACGTGCTCCAGGAGGCTCCGCGCCGGCCGCCAGTCCGTCTCCACGTCTGAGCCGGTGGCGTCGTCGCCGAGGCTCGGCCTGCTGTTGCTAGGATACAGCGCAGTCTCATGCTCCGACTCGCTGCTGCTGGTTTCGTCGGAGTCTCCGGTGCTGAGCTCATTCAGGCTGCGGTTCTGGGAGGCGAGGCCGTGTTTCCTCTCCTCGTGCCTCCCGCCGCTGTTCCCCCGACCAGAGCTGCTTCCTGTCAGCCCCTGCTCCGCCCCGCCGCCCGCCGCAAGACCAGACCGCTGCCCACCAGAGGTTCGAGTCTCTTTGATGCTCGCCACTCCTCCTTTTACAACCATGCCGCCACCGCCGCTCCGTAAGCTCGACCTGGACGCCGTGGCGCTGCTGCCCTGAAGGCTGCTGGTGGCCGGGGACTTGCTGACACTCTGCAGGTTGAGCGCTCGCAGGTTGAGTGCCTGGTTGGCTCGGTCCCGAGGCGTGGGTGAGGACGCCGCTTTGGAGAGGCTCTGCTGCTTGTGTTGAGCTGACCCGGCGCTGTCCTGCCTCCTCTGGCCCAGCGGCGAGCGCTGGACTGCCACCTGGCCTCCACCGAAGCCTCCGTGCAAACCCAATGACCCCGAACCGCCTCCTGGTTTCAGGGACGCCTTGTAGCCGTCTCCTCTTCCTGTTTCTGAGGTGGAGCGCTTCAGCTCGGACAGAGAGTTCTTACACTGCGGGGATGGACCGGTTCTGCTGTAGGACGAGGACAGGGACATGGAGCGGCCGGTCCAGATGCAGCCCAGGGACCCAGGTTTGGAGGTGGTCTGGGAGAAGGAGCTGGAGGAGGTCTGGGAGGCGGCCTCCTCTCTGGAGGTCCTGCTCAGACCAGTGTAGGTGAAGCTGGCCGGCTGCAGAGGTTTCTTCACCCCGGGTCGAGGATCATCCCTGGGGGGTCTGAGCACCTGGTGGTGGCGTGGAGGGGGAGAAGGAAGAGGAGGAGGAGGAGGAGGAGGAGGAGGAGAAGGAGAAGGAGGCGGCGGTCGGCTCTTCGCTTGTCGTAGCGCCCTCAGATCAGGATGGAGCGGCTTCCTGCCACGCTTCTTCTTGCAGGGAGGATCCGGTTTGGCAAGCAGGATCTGAGGCCTCTTCTGGGGGACAGGGAGAACTCGAGGGCCCGGCTTCACCTTCTTTATGTGCTCTTCATCCTCCTCCTCTTCCTCTGAGGAGGAGGAGGAGGCGGAGGATGAGAGGCCAGAGGAAGAGGAGGACGAGGAGTGACTGTCCTTTGTAGCAGCTGGTTCAGGCTGCTGGGAGATGAAGAACAACAGGAATCTAATGAAGTTTGTGCTTTAGGAAAGAAAAATGAAGAAAAATAAGAAGAAGAAGAAGAAGAAGAAGAAGAAGAAGAAGAAGAAGAAGGTTTACCAGAATCTTCCGTGGTCGTCCTCTCGGCCTTTTCCCTTTCTTCTGGAACAGAAGCTCCCTCTCTTGTTCTCTGAGAACACAATAAGTGGATTCATCACTCATCAACATGGTTCTTTACCATTCTGATAAACACTGATGAATTAACGATGAAAGCTGTTATGAATTAATTAAGTGTAGCTCTGCTTTATTTCTTCAATGAGGTGGAGTTTTCATAAGAAATATTTCACATTCAACAAACGGACCTCTTGTGGAAAGCTGCCAGCAGTCTCGGGTCCAGAATGTTCTCTTCAGGCTCCCAGCTGTTGTGTCTGAGGGCATCAGATACACATTCAGTCAAACTTAACAAATCTCTTTCTGGATGTTATGGTTTGAGCTCTGTGTGATGACTTACATCTGCATCCCGACTCAAATGTGCATCTAACTGGTGTCTTACTGTGTCTAACTGGTGTCTTACTGTGTCTAACTGGTGTCTTACTTTGTCTAACTGGTGTCTTACTGGTGTCTAACTGGGGTTCAACTGGTGTCTTACTGGTGTTTAACTGGTGTCTTACTGGTGTTTAACTGGAGTCCTGCTGGTGTCTTACTTGTGCCTAAGTGGGGTTTAACTGGTGTCTTACTGTGTCTAACTGGTGTCTTGCTGGTGTCTAACTGGTGTCTTACTGGTGTCTTACCTGTGTCTTACTGGTGTTTAACTAATGTCCTACAGGTGTCTAACTGGTGTCTAACTGGTGTCTTACTGGTGTCTTACTGGTATCTCACTGGTGTTTAACTGGAGTCCTGCTGGTGTCTTACTGGTCTCTTACTGGTGTTTAACTGATGTCCTACGGGTGTTTAATGAGTGTCCTACTGGTGTCTAACTGGTGTCTTACTGGTGTCTTACTGGTGTCCTAGTGGTGTCCTAGTGGTGTCTAACTGGTGTGGGAACATTAGAACTGCAGGGCTAATGTAAAAGGAACATGCTAATGGTAATAAACAGAGTCTTCCCAGTGTAAATGTGACATGCTAATGCTAATAAACAGAGTATTTCCAGAGTAAATATGACATGCTAATGCTAATAAACAAAGTATTTCCAGTGTAAATATGACATGCTAATGCTAATAAAAGAGTATTTCCAGTGTAAATGCGGCTGTTTGGTTTCCTGTAGTTAGCATCAGCTGCTCGGTGTGAAAACGGCAGAGAAAAGCCGAAGACGCGGAGCGTTAATGTCTGCTGCAGCTCCGGGAGTCCTGTATGAGGCTCCGGGACCGGGTTCAGCATAAACCCGCCGTTATATTTCCTTCGCTGAGGCTAAAAAAAGCTCCGGCAGCGGAGGAAACGTCGCGGAGGAGCCCGGCATTGTTTGGTGCCATTCTCGCCAGTGTTATCTGTCGTTAGCATCGGGGGGCTAGAGCTAGCCGTACTTACTTAGACGACCACCCTCTCCACTTCACCAGATACTCAAACTTGCCCTGCGGAAGAGGACACAAGAGGTCAGAACAGGTCCGGGACCCGGAGCGCCCCCGCCGAGCCCAGAACGCCGCCCCTCTTACCTTTCTCGGCCGCTTGCTGAGGATGCATTCGGCATCGAATACCTGGCCGACGGTGACCCCCTCCATGACTACAGCAGCAGCCCCTCGGAACGAGCACGGAGGGCGCTTTTGACCCGCCGCGGCTACCGTAGAGCCTCTTCCTCCCCTTTATACGTGTGTTATAATAGTAACCTGTTCTAAATACACATGACAAACACGGCGATATGACGACATGACAATGTTACCCAGGAAAATAAAGAACGTGAAACAGTGATAGAAAAAGAAAATAAACAGGATTAAATCACATTTAAAAACAGATGACATACAGACGCGAATCCCGCCCCTTCCTTATTTAAAAATGTAAATGTATGCAGGCAACAGCGAGAGATGAATAATATTGTGATCCAGTTTGAATTGTGCCATGAATTATGATGTTGTTATAAATAAAGTTGTTGTAAATTAACATTACATTACATTAACATTATTGATTTTGATTATTGATTTTTGCCACCAGTGAAGGAAATGACCATATTTGGACTGTGGAGGAGCGACGGGTGGATCTGATGAATGCTTCGCAGTAGAGTGGCACCCCGAGCAGCAACCTTACTGGATCTGGATATATCTGGATTCTGGTGTGAATCTCCAAACAAAGTTAGCTCTATAATTCAAGGTCAACTTTACAGCTAAGTGTTAAAGTCGTCTTAGTAGCTAACTGCATTGGTAGCGTAGAAGCAACCTGTCAATCACCAGGTAGTCCCGCCCCGAAAGCATCCCCTGCTCTCTGGTCTGTTTGACACTTAATGGAGCACCATGCTGGATTGAAGAAGACTTGAAACTAGAGATTGAGACCATAAACTCATGTTTGCAATGTTTTGCTGAGATAATAAATCAAGAGAGAAGTAGGCTAATTTTCTCATAGACTTCTATACAACCAGAGAGGAGTCACCCCCTTAGATGTGATCTGTGGGCTATCTGTAGCATAGCGACCACATTCGCATTTATTTATGTTTTGTTCACAAATATCTGTGGAAATCAGAATCGGTTGTGAGCAACTGCCGCGCCTTGCTCAAAAAATTGTGGTCGCCTTGATTTCGTGGGACTATCGTTGCCCACAAATTCATGACATCAGAGCAAGTTGGGATGAAAACTGACAGACCTAAGGCTACATTGAGGCCGCGTAGCGGTATCAGGTGCGAGTGACGTGAGCGATGCAACGGAGCGGACCCACAATTCATTTCGGCATAATGTGACACAAGCCCATGTAAAGTCATTAAGATCCATCAACCCACGTGTGTAGTGTGCTCAGCAAAGTCCAAGGCTCAAGACTTACCTGTTCAGTCTTCAGCTCAACTCTACATAGCATGACCCACTAACAACCCCCCCCCCCCCCATTTTCCTACCTAGCTATTTGATCATAGAACTGTTTGTTTGCTGAACAGCTACTACTTTACTCAGACAGGGACCTAAAACTTGTTTCTATTTTTTCGCTCTTACTTTATCGGCAATGATATGTTGTGGTTTCTTTCTTTCGACAAATGTACTTATTGTAAGTCGCTTTGGACAAAAGCGTCTGCTGCCCTACATGTAAATGTAAATGTAGTGTGAACATGTCCTTAGCGCTAGCGGTTCTGGTGAAACCTCAGACGTATGCAGTGGCCTAAAAGACGTGGCTCACGAGGCTCTCTAGCCTGTGGAAACGCAAACAGGTTCTCAGAAGGTTCGCAAGTTAAACCAACTGCGAACCAGCACAGGCACCAGCCCAGTTCTTGAACTAGATTCGTTAGTGGAAAAGAGGCATATGTCAGCAGGGATCAGGTCGAGCCCCCCGACCCTGAATACAGGATAAGCGGGAGATGATGGGTGGATGACATCTCATGATACCTGGATGAAGACCCGTTTTGTCACTGCGGAACCTTTAAGCGCCTGAACGGGGACCTACTTTTGTGTTGCACACGAGTTATGTATGTTTCGTTCCGGCACACATAATGTGTTTCTGGCCAGCGGTGAATGACAGCAGTTATTCTTCTTCAAAGGTAACAAACATGTTAAACGACATTTTAAACCACTAAAGTAGACCTCGTTCATAACCACGTCATTGGATTTATTAGCATGTCAAGCTAAGATGAGCTAAGCTAACGAGCCGGTGACTCCTCAGTACTGCAGGTCACGGCTGTGTGCGCGTTACTGTTGGTTTGCTAAAGTTTACAACCCGTCGAGTCAATGAAAATGAAGCTAAACATAAACGTTTATGTCGGTTTCATAACCGTCCTCAAATGCGCCGTTGAGATAGCTCGCGAACCTCGTTTAGAAATGTGATATTTTAACTATTTAAATCTGGGTTTTAACAAGTGGAAATTCTTATTGGATTATAATCGAAGACGTTAAGAATCGTCCGTGTTGGCTGGTGAATTCGGCAAACACGTGATCCACCAAAACGCCATTAAAAGGTCATGTAATTGCGGTTGGTCTCTGATGATGCCATAGGGAAGGTGAAAACAAAACGCTTCCGGCTCAATTTAAACTGAAGAGTCGCTTTGAGGAGAGTGCACAATGAGCCGAATTAAAAAGTGATATTTTCCCTATTGGGAAAATTATTCAATGCTATTAAAACAGGCACAGCACTGTTGGTGAGCAAGGAGGCATTAAAATGTATCTTTTTAAAATAGAGTTTGGTTGGCCCACTCAGAAACATATGAAGTCCGTTTTGAAAGTATAGGTAGTTACTGGATGAGGTGACGAAGATTAATTAATTGAGTATTAATTACTCTTATTAGTTTTAGCTGAAGTCCTGACTGGTGTTTTTCATGAAGCAGCGTGTTTGTGTAACTGCTGGTGTTCATCCTCCATCCAGGTGAGTCCTCCTGCTGATCCAGCCCCAGGTGTGGACTGGCTGCAGGTCCCAGCATGCTGCTCCCTCTCCTGCTGCGTCCGTCCCTCTGCTGCCCTCGGGTGTCCATGCTGTTGACGCGCTGCGTCCGGACGCTCAGGTGCGACACCCCCAGGATGCTGCTGCACTCTCAAGCCGAGCACTTCCTGCAACGGAGGCTCCCCGTGCGCGTCCACGCTCCGAGTCGAGGCACCAAGAGCCGAGGCAGGAAGTACAAGAGCCAGGAGGAGCAATGGAAGTCCAGGAACAAAACAGTGCTGACGTACATCGCTGCCGCCGGCGTGGGGATGATCGGCCTGTCGTATGCCGCGGTGCCGCTCTACAGGCTCTACTGCCAGGCGTCGGGGCTCGGTGGGACGGCGGTGGTGGGACACAATGCGGATCAGGTGGAGACGATGACGCCGGTGAAGGAACGCGTCCTCAAGATCTCATTCAACGCCGACACGCACGCCAGCATGCAATGGAACTTCAGACCGCAGCAGAGCGAGATCTTTGTGAGGATCGGAGACCTTTAATCAGAAAACGCCTCGTTGACTTTCTAACACAAAGTTCTGATCGTCAGCGACTCGTTATCAAACTCACATGATGATGTTTGTCATATTTCAAACCTCCAGTTAGGTGGTCCCGGGTCCTGGGATTAATCGGTATCATTTTTGTTGTGCAGGTGGTTCCGGGTGAGACGGCGTTGGCTTTCTACAGAGCGAAGAACCCCACAAATAAAGCCATCATCGGCATCTCCACCTACAACGTGGTCCCTTTCGAGGCGGGACAGTACTTCAACAAGATCCAGGTGGGTTCATGCTGAGTTCACATCGAACCTGAAGCCAGAGTCTGGTGCAATGAGATTGTAAACAAACTCAATGCAAAGACGCAAATAGACAAGAATGAGGCTTCGCTTTATTCTTGTCATGATGATGTCATAAACCCAGACAGGATGGCGTTTGATTTCCTGGTGGATCTGAGACTTGATCAAGATCTGAAACATGTACAAAGCAGCAATAGTGGTGATTTCAGTCATGAAGGTGAAATCTGGTTGGTGCTAAGCCCCGCCCCCTCTCTGGTGCTAAGCCCCACCTCCTCTCCGGTGACTGCTGGTTCGCAGTTACACGAAACACAAATAATCCTGTGGTCAAACTTGTGCGAGTAACGTGAAGCGACAGTTGAACCTCCACAGTCCACATCTGAACCCTGAGTGCATCACTGCGAGGTCGCCACTGGTCGATGACCTCATGTCTCCGTGTCTCTGCACAGTGTTTCTGCTTCGAGGAGCAGCGTCTGAACCCCCACGAGGAGGTGGACATGCCTGTCTTCTTTTACATCGACCCGGAGTTCGACGAGGACCCCAGGATGGCCCGCGTGGACACCATCACCCTTTCCTACACCTTCTTCGAGGCCAAGGAGGGTCAGAAACTCCCCCTACCCGGGTACAGTTACCACTGACCCACCTACGCCGAGGGGACCACCCAAATCCTGGACCAGGATCGTGTTTCTGGTTCAAATGTCAGTCTGAGGAAGAATGTGCTTTTAATTTGAAATCGCCCTGGAAAAAGAGACTTTTACACTGAAAATCAAAAGAAGAAAACAGAGTTTTAGATGCCACAGTTAGGGTTTTTTTTTTTTAGATTTAGAGAATATTTTTCAATAACTGGATGTGTTTTAATCAAACAACAAAGTGAGAATAACACAACACTCGTTCTTTCTCCTAATAGGATCAATGAATTCTGTAAATATGTGATAGTTTTCCTGACGGTGGCTCTAATACTCAGAAATAATAAATCCTTCACATCCTGGAATCCTTTAAAGCCACAAGTTTCACAGAATCTGATTTTCTTCTGAAGCTCCGACGAGTTTTTCTACGTTTGCAGACGAACTTCTTCCTGTGTTGTCGAGACATTAAACTGTGTTTGTTTATTCTGATGCAGTATGTTAATAGAAATCATATTTATTATGATGAATCAATAAATGAAGACTAAAAAACAGCATTGATTTATTTCTGTCATGTTTGTTTCCCCAAAATAAACTCAGGGAAAAGCTGCTAAAACATCAAGTACTTTTTTCCTGTATATTTGTGTTGCTGTGTTCTTTCTTTACTTTGTTTTATCTAATTTATATTTAAAGTGTGTTTTTGTTTTGTCTCCAATATCTCTCTTTTTAATTCACACCACAAACACCAAACCACCGGAGAGCTGCCTTTCTCTTAGGTTCCTTTTTGTGAGTTTTTTTACTTGCAGCAGAGAAAACGCTGCAGAAACACTTAAGTGTTGCTTGAAGAAACACTTAAACACATGGCGTGTTTTTTTTTTTTTTTAATATCATGTTTTATGAATATGACTATAACTCACTCAGAGAGTGTCCCTATCTCACCTCTACAGCTATACTCAAAGTGGTCCATTATCTTTAAATAATTTGTTTTTAAGACATCCTCAAACAGAACAGAGAAACAGAAATAGGTTTAAATAAGTGCATAAATCGTATTCTTTAAAGACAGTTCAACAGTTTTATTACTTCTGAGTTCTAATAAAATCTTTAAATTCACATAATCCAGTGAAATTGGAGGTTACATTTGTTGACTTTTATTAATCCAATATCTAATCACTTGCAATGTATTCAGTCAACATTATGATTAGGTTCAAATGATATAAAAGCCGGGTTTGATTCCCGGGTCGGGTTCGGGTTCCTTCTGAGTGGAGTTTGCATGTTTTCCCCATGTGAGACATGCAGTATGGATGGTTCATTGATAAATTGCCTGTAGGTGTGAATGTGAGCGTGAATGGTTGTCTGTTCTCTACATGTCAGCCCTGTGATGGACTGGTTACCTGTCTGTCTCTACATGTCAGCCCTGTGATAGACTGGTTACCTGTCTGTCTCTACATGTCTCCCTGTGATAGACTGGTTACCTGTCTGTCTCTACATGTCAGCCCTGTGACAGGGTTTAGACTTTAGGACATTGGGATTTGGCATGAGATTTGGTCGATAACAAGACAAGTTGTTCGTGTTGAAACGTCTGTCCCCTGGTTCACCAGCAGGTGGCGATGAAGCGTTCTTATAGCCGCCATTTTTTTTAAGGAAGAAGAGACTACTCCAGTCCAGCAGGTGGCGGTAAACCGTTCTTATAGCTGCCATTTTGAAAGAAGAAGACGTTGTTGTGCGTTCTTGCTACTTGCTGGATTTAAAGACATCATTTCGGGTTTTTGTGGGGACTAAGCCGACGTTGGGCTTCTGGTTTTCACGGCCCATTCCATAGATAAAGACGGTAAAATGTCTTCGTTGTTCCCGATGAAACGAACCACAAACTGTCGGTAGCTTATCCAGAAATGTCCTCGGCTGCTTACACCTATTAGCTTGTCAGTTGGCCGGTTCTGGTCTGTTCTGTGGGGAAAGTCGGACCCAGTTGAACCCGACAGGAGGAAAAGCTCCCGGTTCAAGTGACTGGGGCCCTTCAGGGTCCGATGTAGGTTAGTTAGGCTCCTATTAACACAAAGTAAGATACAAATATTTAATAAAGTTATTTACTGACAGATCATTTGGGAAAATATCAGTTTACACATGTTTGAGTATATTGTGTCTAATTCCTGCTTCAACACGCACTTCCGGTGTAAATATTGAAACTAAATCTGCAGCGACTGTGTTTAAATATTAATCTGCTGATGACTTTATTGAATAATCGTATTTTTTTAACCTATAAAAAGTATTTGGATCAGATCAACAGATGTTTGAATGTAAAACCGAAAGTGGGAGAAACTAGAACCTGCAGTTTTCTGTCTGTAAAATAACAAACAGGTTATTATTATTATTGATTAGAAGAATAGTTTCAGATTGTGCTGACTTATTACTTTATTACTTATGACTTACTTTTGTGAAGTTGTATTCTATGAAATCATTTTTAAACACAATTAAAGAAGTTAGTTGTCTGAACAAAATAATTCATGTGACATGTTTGTCTATAGAATCAACTAACCACTGATCTATAATCAGTCTGGTTTCTCTCTGTAGACCGGATGGCGTCCTGGTGCTTGTTGATCCACGCCCTCCTTTTCTCCTGCTCCTCGGCTCACAATGACTTCTTCACCTCCATCGGTGAGTTTCCCTCCTCTTCATCACCATTTTCATCACCATCTTCAACACATGTCTTAGACCTTGAGACCCTGAACCTGGTCTGGTTTTGGTGGCTTGGTGTGTTTCATCCTGAAGGGAGACAAGCCCAACAACCGTCCAGTATAAAAATAGTAGTCAAGTCTTCAGAAACAGTAGAAAACTGTGTGACATGGTTCGAGAGTTTATGGCAGCAAACGACGGAAGCTGGAACCTGAATACGATGTGTCTTTGTGTTCAGGTCACATGACTGACCTGCTGCTCACAGAGAAGGACCTGGTCTCCTCGCTGAAGGACTACATCAGAGCAGAGGAGAGCAAGCTGGAGCAGGTTAAGAAGTAAGAGACGTTGTTTTCAGGTTTCTTGTAATAATAATTTCTGCCATCAGTCTTAGTTTGGATATTAAATGTGTGCGTGCCTGCGTGCGTGTGTCTCTGTCTGCCTGTGTGCGTGCTTATGTGTGTGTCTCTGTCTGTGTGTGTATGCATGTGTGTATGTGCGTGTGTGCATGTGTGTGTCCTAAGATGGGCGGACAAGCTGGACGTCCTGTCTGCCATGGCCACTGAGGACCCTGAGGGGTTCCTGGGACACCCGGTGAACGCTTTCAAGCTGATGAAGAGACTGAACACGGAGTGGGCGGAGCTGGAGAGCCTGGTGCTCTCCGACATGTCTGATGGTAACACACACACACTCACATTTATGTCCAGGGTCCTCCTGTGGAGATGCTGACTCTTCTTCTGTGGTGCTCATCAGGGTTCATCTCCAACCTCACCATCCAGAGGCAGCACTTCCCCAAAGATGACGACCAGACCGGAGCCGCCAAGGCCCTGATGCGGCTGCTGGACACCTACCAGCTGGACACCAACACCATCGCCACAGGGCGGCTGCCAGGTCAGCCGATCGCACGCATCACAACCCAGTAACTAAACCTTCAACCCTCTTTGTCCCCGTGACAACCAACAAGTCTGATTTATAATGTTTTTGATGGATTCATACATGCAAAGATTTAAATTCTGTATAACGTCTTATAAATATACATAGTGGTGCTCTTTACTGGTTCAAACCTGCTATGGACATGACATATTGCTATCAGCTGATCTGGAGTCTTGTGGCGTATATAGAGGTGGCTTTAGACAATAACTAATGAGCTCCACGTCTGACGTTTGTCAGTTTAACAGAGGACGTGTCCTGGGTTTGTTTCGTGTGAACCAGGTCTCCAGTCTCACAACGTCGGCTTTTGTTCCTCTAGTCTGAATATGGTAAAAAGGACTCCTTGTCACCCTTGTCTCTGGCTGTCCAGGTTCGTCCCCGGTCGCCTCGCAGCGGAGCACTCTGACCGTGGACGACTGCTTTGACCTCGGGAAGGTGGCGTACTCGGACGGCGACTACTACCACACGGGGCTGTGGATGCTTCAGGCGCTGAAGCAGCTGGACGCCGGCGGCGAGGCATCTGGCACGGTGGACGCCGTGGCCATCCTGGACTACCTGAGTTACTCCGTCTACCAGCAGGGGGAGCTGGAGGCGGCACTCAGCTTCACGCGGAGGCTGCTGGCGCTCGGTGAGGCACATATTGAAGACGTGAACCCATGAATGAAGACGTGACTCCATCATCTGTTATTTCAGAGCCGACGCACCAGCGAGCCGGCGGGAACCTGAAGTACTTTGAGTATCAGCTGGACAAACAGAAGGAGGTGCACGGGAGCGAGGAGGAGGAGGAGGAGCGGCGGCAGAGAAGGGAGACGCGCGGTCGTCCTGCTGACTATCTGCCGGAAAGGAAGAAGTACGAGCAGCTGTGTCGTGGCGAAGGCCTCCGCATGGTGAGGACCAAACACCAAAAACACACTTCGCTGTCAGACGCCACTGACGTCACGCTGCTGCTTCCTTCTCTGTCAGACTCCCCGCAGGCAGAGCCGCCTTTTCTGCCGTTACCACGACAACAACCGCCACCCGAAGTACGTGATCGGTCCGGTGAAGGAGGAGGATGAGTGGGACCACCCGCGCATCGTCCGATACCACGACATCGTGTCGGACACCGAGATGGAGAAAGTGAAAGAGCTCGCCAAGCCAAGGGTGAGTCCACACATCAGCTGCTTCCTGTTAGAGGTTTCCCCCCTCCAGTAGAGCTGCTCGCGCCGTTTATCTGCTCCGATGTAATCATGGAGACATTTATCTGCTCCGATGTAACCATGGAGACGTTTATCTTCTCCGATGTTACATTGAGACAGCTGGTTAGCATCTCTTCTCCAACAGGAAGTGGACCTTATTTTCCCTCTATCCTGATTGGACCACAGCGGTGCAGCTGGGCTCCGAGTATCAGACCCCGATCACACTGAGATGAGTCGCAACCGGTGCCGTCGCTTCTAAAACGTTCACCAGCTGATGGTCCTACGTAATAGTGGGGGATGTGACATCTTGAACCAGCTGATGGTCCTGTGTAGTGAGGGTGTGACATCCTGTGCAGTGGGGATGTGATGTCATCAACCAGCTGATGGTCCTATGTAGTGAGGGTGTGACTTCCTGTGTAGTGGGGGTGTGACATCATCAACCAGCTGATGGTCCTGTGTAGTGAGGGTGTGACATCATCAACCAGCTGAGGGTCCTGTGTAGTGGGGGTGTGACATCATCAACCAGCTGAGGGTCCTGTGTAGTGAGGGTGTGACATCATCAACCAGCTGAGGGTCCTGTGTAGTGAGGGTGTGACATCATCAACCAGCTGAGGGTCCTGTGTAGTGGGGGTGTGACGTCATCAACCAGCAGCAGCGTAGAGTCCTAGTGATGTTGAGGGGACAGAGTCCTCTGTGGGTGTCGCCGTGTGTCTCCCTGTAACTGTCGGCCGATTGGCTCCACAGCTGCGTCGTGCCACCATCTCCAACCCCGTCACCGGCGTGCTGGAGACGGCCCACTACCGCATCAGTAAGAGGTAAGACAGGTGTCCTCCCCGCTGTGTCGGCTGCAGACAGACCGTCCAATCAGCAGCAGCGGTGGGATGTACACTTACTCACTAACGCTGCTGCACAAGTACAAACAGCTACTTCCTCTTCGTGCTACTTCCTGTTTGGACGCCACGACTCTCCGCCAGCTTCACTCACTAATTCTCGTGGTGTTTTTTACATTGGTGCTCCTGTCGCCTCCCTGTTTGCTGCATCTGTGTGTCAGCTAGTGACCTGTCTGTCTGTCTGTCTGTGTATGTCTGTCTCCCTGTCTGTGTGACCGTCCTGTGATTGGTGAGCTAGCTCAGACGTGCCACGGTGCACGACCCTCAGACAGGCACACTCACCACGGCCCAGTACCGAGTCTCCAAGAGGTAAGAGGAGCCTCTTCAGGCATCCAAAAACAAATTTAACATCCCATAATAAGACCAAGCCTGGTGGCGCCTGGGCTGGCAGCTCCGAGCTAACACTGCTAACAGAGCTAACTCTGCTAACGGAGCTAATGCTGCTGAGGCCGCGTTCACGGTGCGTTCACATGACACCTTTCCTTGGCGGATCTCATTGAATTTGCATGGCCTTGCATCACATAATGCCGAAATGAATTGTGGGTCCACTCCGGTGCATCGCTTACGTTGTATTGTTGAGAAAAGTTCAACTT
>CM056842.1:6205000-6362500 GCA_029853015.1 Chelidonichthys spinosus
AGCTACATGTGGTTCTCCTGGTGGCCACTAGGGGCGTCGCTGCTGCGGTTCTAACGGATACAGTCATCGTGTAAACAAGGTTGAATATTCAGAATATGGTTCTTCTGGTTTTTATGATCAGGACTGAAGATGTTGAACATTTAAAATAATATTAATAGTTGTGATGTGTTTTAGGAAGATGACAGTTTGTCCTTTCATGACAAACAAAGTCATTAAAAATAGTCATAGAATCATTAAAGTATCACGTCATGTGTCAGCAAACCTTTGACATGCTTCTGTGTGGCTCCTCCCACTCTGACTGGCGACACCTCCCTGATCAGCCAATACTGGTCAGTGTGTCTGTGTGTGTGTGTGTGTGTGTTCAGTCTTGAGGTCATTCACTGACAAACAACGGATGACATTTAAAGGAGTCAGCCCCGTCCCCCGTCCCCTGTCCCTCACGTTGTCTTTTATTTAACCACATGCAGCTCTGCTCAAGGTCATATTTTACATTTCCTGTGTAACTGTAATATATTATTTATATATATATATATATATAAAAAGAGAGAGAGAGAGACCATGATCTTACTAAGTTGATTTAATGGGACAAAAATGTGTTTTATTATATTATTTTCAGATTAAAAAACATTGTTTGAAATGTACATTTGAGACAGTTGAATACATTTCAAAGCTCCAACAGAACATCGATGAGCACGTCTGTTATCCTTTAACTCTAATTCTGGGTGTTGAAGCTGATTCAGATCACAGCGACTGAACATTGAATGTTTTATAGATTAAATAATTAATCCAAATATTAATCAATGAGATGATTTGTTTGTCCGTCATCTTTGATTCTTTGGTTTAAACTCTGATTGGCCCCTAAGTTACTCCAGGTGATCAGAGACGTTCAGGGTCCAACGGCAGCATGGGAGAGGCCGGCGTCTTCCTCCGTCACGGCTCCGGCAGCCGGTAGTCCGGCGGGTGGTTTCCCCCACGGACACGTCCGAAGCAGCTGACCAGCAGATCCACGGCGGTGCTCACAGTGGACTGGACCTCCTCCTCGGTCCGACCCCTCAGAGGATTCACCTCCACCAAGTCCACTGCTGACAGGAGACCTGCAGGACGCAAAAACAATGTGTCACTTAAGAGGGGGGTCTGGTGGTTCTCCTGGTGGTCCTCCTTTTGTGTCTCAGGAACCGAAGGTTGTAGAGACTCAGAACTGTTACCAGTGGAAAGCTCGTACCCAAAAATACGTCCTCACGACCCGGATTGGCCACTATGGTGAAAATAAACTTTAAATGTGAAACTAATGAACGGCCAGTGGATCCTCTTTTTGCCCAAATCTTTGTTGGTGAAGGTGCTAAGGACCCGGAAGTTGGCTCCACCCCCGTAGTTACAAGCTTTCCACTGTAAACGCACCAGTCTGGTGGTGCCTGCAGGACCAGCACAGGTGTGTTTGGATGCTACGCTAAGCTAACTGTTTCACCTGTCTGACAGATGTGTTCAGCCACGTAGATGCCCTCTCTGTACGTGAGGCCTCCGACCACTGGCGTCCCGGTCGCCGGGGCAACAGAAGGGTCGATGGCGTCGATGTCGTAGCTAAGGTGGATCGGTTTCTTCACTCTGTTCAGATAATAACCAAAAATTTTTTTAAACAATTATATTATTGAGTAGCAGTACTGGAGCTTCTTTAGCAGTTTCCTGTTTGTTTTATGAATTGATCATATTTCAAGGAACGTTTCAACATTCTAAGACAACTAAGACAGGAAGTCCTTAGATGTACATTTCTACACCTGTAGACAGATGCTGCATTCAGGGTGTCAGAGCAGACGGCTAGCTAGCTCATGCTTTTACACTGCACGTTGGCCAGTGCGTCTGTTCTCAGTCATGTTGAGGGTGAGAGACAATGTGTGCCAGGTGGTTTAACAGGAAATAGAAATAAAGGGCTACTTGGTGGCGAGGTAGTCGCAGGTCTCCTCCAGGACTTTGGCGATCCCCAGCCGGTCTACCTCTGTCATGGAGAAAACTTTCACTCCCAGAAGCCTCAGGATGTAACTGGAAAACAAAAGTAGGGCTGAGATATTCACAGAAACCCGGCGAGAGAAGAGAAGGGGGTTGGTGGATGAAGACCTACTGCTCTGCTGGATCCACATCCCTCAGACCGATGTAGACCAGATCTCTGGCCCACACACATGGTTTGATCCACGAGAAGTTTGGCAGGACGGGAACCTGAAGGGACAGTCGGCAACATCAGGACCACAGGAATACTGGATCAATAATGGATATACATACATATACATACAGTATTAATGTAGTACATATACATATTGTGGGCGTCCCTAATAATCCGACCTTGGCGTGCAACTCGTGGACCAGGTACGCCATCGACTGCCCGTGCACATTCCCAGTGTACGAGCTCAGCGGCGTGTTGATGTCGGCGTGCGCGTCCACCCAGACGACGCTCACGTCTCCCACCGCCGCCGCGTGGCCATGAATGGAGCCAATCGCCAGACTGATGTACACGAGGTCGTCATGGAAACATGCATCCAAAAGGGTTTCAATCAATACTCCTACTCAAGTATTTTAAGGTACCTGTACTTTCCATCTTATGCAACTTTATTGCATCTCGAAGGGTACTTTTACCAAAGTGATGAACTACGAATGTCTTTTATTCTGCAGTATTTATAGTTTTTTGACTTTTTGTATGACGATGAAATTAAAATTAACTGATCGAGTTAAACTGAATTTATTCTCTTCATGAAACGGTTTCCAGTTCAAAGGGGGAAAAGGAAAATATTAGAAATAAATCTAAAATAAATATATTAGAAATAAATATAAAATAGATAAGTAAATATAAAATTAAATAAATCTAAAATAGATAAATACATATGAAATGTTAATAAATATAGAATAGAGAAATAAATATAAACTTAAAATATGAATAAATATAAAATAAATATAAAATAAGTATGAATACAGTTTGTAAAAGCAGAATTGTCTGGTAAATTAGTGTAAATTATGTGATTAGTTTGATTTATTGTTCAATAATAATAAAGTCTATTTGTTGTGTTGATTTTGAGACTGTGATGAAGCAATCGATCACTCTGTGTATTGATTGGTGGATCTTTGACAGACTGAAGCTGTTTTTACTGAACACAAACCAAAGTCACATATTTAACTCACATTTAACGATTTACAGGTTGTTGTCATGACGACAGCAGCTGGTAATCAATGACAAGGAAACAAGGTTCTCTACACTCTAGTACACATTTCAGGTACTTGTACTTTATTTGAGTATTTTCACATCATATATGTATTTTCTCTTCTCTAGTACTGCAGTAGAGAATGTGTCCAGTATGATACTAGTACATGATTCTAGTACCTGTTTTGATAAATATGAGTGTAGTTCCTGTGGTGCTGGTACCTGTTGTACTAGTACATGAGTGTAGTACCTGTAGTACTGTAGTACCTGTGGTCTCCCCCCAGCATCACTGACGTGTGTCCGTCCTTCTTCACCACCTGCACCGCCGCTGATAACCTCCGGTTGGCTCCACCCACCGCACGCTCATTTTTCACCAGACCCACTGGCTCATCGTCTGGCGAGTCCTCAAACGCCAAGTTCCCATAATCCTTCACTGCACAGCCTGCAGACACAAACACACAAATCTCAAGTTAGAATAAACATCTGTTTATTATTTTTTTGTTGAGAAATCATTTTCCAGGTTGATTTTTACAGAATGCTCTCTGGCTGAAACTTAACCGCCAGTAGATCATCTGTGTGGAAATCTTTATTTAAAACAAACAGACGAACGGAACGACCTGCTGGTCATGGGTGAACACACACGCACACAGCAGAAACCCACACACACACATACAGACACACACACACAGACACACACACACACACACACACACACACGTACACACATCGTCAGCTGTTAGGTTTTAGGTTCTTCTGACTAAACGTAAGTTTGTGGGTCTGGACTTGATGGTTCAGGTTCAGGTCTACACATTTGATCCGGTTCCTCTTCCCTGCCATAGCTAAGTTAGCTAGCCAGCTAGTAGGACGAGCTAACAGCTGTGTTGTTGACGTACCATTTTAAGTCCAGTGTTAAGATCCTGGTCAATCCTGATTGTCTTCATATAAACAGACAAATAAAGTTCTACTTGACACACACACAGATCTATTTCTGTGTGTTGTTCTGGACCAAGGTCGGATGCGTGCTGCTGTGTGCCATTAATAAAACACACACACACATACTCAAACACACATGCAGACAGACAGACACACACACACACACACACACAAAAACACATGTACAGACACACACACACACACACATACACACACAAAAACACATGTACAGACACACACACACACACACACACACATACAGACACACACACACACACACACACAAAAACACACATACAGACACACGCACACACACACACACAGAAACACACGTACAGACACACACACACACAAACACACATTCAGTCAGACACATACACACATACAGACAGACACACTCACACACACACACACACAGTACAGACACACAAACACACATACAGACAGACACACACACACACTCACACACACACACACACACGCTTCCTGCTCTGAGCTGTAATTCTCACCAGATTACAGTCGTGTCCCAGATACACCGGCTGTCCGTTAACGTAACGACTAATACAATTTAAACTCCAACATTAAAGTTGAATAATATTCATCAATTAAATCAAATGTGTCAGAAATCAAAGTGTGATGTGTTTCTTCTTTGATGAACACTAACGTCACAATCATTTCTGTTTATGATTCAAGTACTTTCATCTGATAATTCTCTGTAGGTTTTACATTGTTGTATAAATCCTGAGTACTTCTTCCACCACTAAGTACTTTTACTTTTGATACTTTATTTAGCTGATAATACTCCTTATTTATAATACTACTTCTATGTACTTTTACTTTAGTCAGATTTTGAATGTAGGGACTATTTTTGTAATGACGTATTTATACATTGATGTATAAGTACTTTCTCTTCAGTAAGGGGGGGCGAACTTCTTCCTCCACTACCAGTACTTTTACTACATTAAGATGACAATACTTTATGATAACATCTAGTATTATTATATAAAACATATAATCGCACTTGTCACCACAGTGAATGATACACACGCACACGCACGCACGCGGACGTCACCTTGCTCGTGCAGTCTTTTGAGGAGTCCTGCAGCTCTGATCAAGTCCGGTCCCCGTTCTACTCCGCCGCGATGCTACACCGGATCAATAATCACAATCATCATAATATCCTTTATAATGATACGAACACGCGGGTCCCCGCGTCCTCGTGCACGCACCTGTCCCCTGGAAAAAGGTGCTCCGATGATCCCCGCTGATCTCTCCTGATGAAGATGACGCTGCTGCTGATGAAGAGGATGATGATGATGATGCAGAGTCCGTCCGAGCTGCCGCAGCGTCCTCGCGCCCATCATGCTGACTCACTGGCAACGACCACACACCGACACCGACACACCGGAGACTCTTAAACGCTCCGCGTGACGTCACCGCCCCAAGCACGAAGATGTGAGGTGTGATGTCATCCACGAGTTAATGACTAAACATTTTATTAAATGTCTCTCTGAGTCACGTGTCCATAACGTAGAAGAAAGAAAGGCCACCGAAGAAGAAAGGCAGCTAATTAGATAATTAGACTTTTTGAATTCAACTTTATTGATAATGTGAGACCAAAGACAAATGCTCAGATACTAAAAGCAGCATTAATATTAATCAGAATTCTCAGTCAAATGTGCACAAACATCTGTTTTCACTTTCTGGACTTGGATGAAACCTACTAAAGAGCAGAAAAAAATAATATTGTTCTATCTTATAACTTGTGTTGCTTGAAATGGAAATACTTGTGTACCTCAGACCTGTAAGTACAGTAGCCTATAGTACTGGAGTACATGTACTGTGGAACACTGTTGCAAGGTAGTACCACTCACTAAAATATATTTTAAAAAATGAAGTTAAATAATAAAATATAAAATAATAAAAAAAATAATAACATCAATAATAAGTTGTGTGCTGAGTCCTCAAGGGTTGTCATGGTAACACTCTTAGCATCCTTGAAGATTAAAAAACCTCAAGTTAATTGGCTTCGATAAAGCTTCCTACTTTTTTAAATAATGTATTGTATCACATATATTTATTATTATTTTATTGTAGTAGGCATTACAATCATTTAACATAATAAATAACAATAAACATAATAACAAACAGATGTCATAGGGATGACAATGACCTAAGTTGTACTTTGTGTTTAATAAATATGTTTTGCCTTAAAACCTTTTCATCTACACCGGCACTTCTTCTTGTTGTTGGTTTTATAAACAGCTGGTTCACTGACCTGCTTCAGGTGAGCTCCTCCTTCCTGTTTGACCGTTTGCTATATTTACATTTAATTTGTGGTTTTAGTTTCGTTTTTATCAAACATTTGTAACATGATTGAAAATAAATAAGAAATAAAAACACCATTAAATCATTATCACTGTCCACACACATTTATCAACACAATTCCAATTTGTCTGCATGAAAGTAATTAAACATGCAATTACGCATATCGTTTGTTTTCATGAACGAAAGGAATTGTGGGACAGCATAATCTCCTTTCCTTTCGTAAATTCAAATGGCTCTTGGTAGCCACTTATTTCATTCCAGGTCATTTCTTCAGTTAGGAACCTTCCTAAGAGAAATAGACTATTCGAACGCAGACAATGGGATACGGGGGCTGCATGGTATTGTAGTAGCACTGTCGCCTCACAGTGAGAGGGTCCCGGGTTCGATTCCCAGGTTTGATTCCCGGGTCGGGCTCCTTCTGTGTGGAGTCTGCATGTTCTCCCCGTGTAAGCGTGGGTTCTCTCCGGGTTCTCCGGCTTCCTCCCACAGTCCAAAGACCTGCAAGATGGGGATAGGTTGATTGATGACTCTAAATTGCCCGTAGGTGTGAATGTGAATGGTTGTCTGCCTCTACATGTCGGCCCTGTGATAGACTGGCGACCTGTCCAGGGTGTACCCTGCCTTCGCCCAATGACAGCTGGGATCGGCTCCAGCCCCCCACGACCCTGAATACAGGATAAGCAGTAGACGATGGATGGACGGATGGATGGATGGATGGACAATGGGATCCATCAACAGACCTGTACAGTCTGTACGCGCCCTGAATGCGGCCTGAGGTTGCGTGCAGACTTTGCATGTCTGTTGACGGATTTCAACAGGCTCGTTCGAGATGAGCCAGGCCTCTGCGAGGTCAGGACATACAGCACTATCTCCCTCTCTTCACATTGACTGTAGTGCCCAATAAAAAAGTGTACTGTTTAGTTTGCTGTGACCAATTCTTAATCTACAAGAAATGACTCGGCCACTTGTTTACTTCTGGGCCACTTCTTCAGAAACTTCCTAAGCAAAAAATACTTCGACCGCAGCCTTTAAGTTGGGATCAAGTTGGACAAAAAACTAACGGGCATGCAATGTGAGGCAATCGACTGCGACCGATTCTGCGCAGGTCTGGCTCATCTTGAACGAGCCTATTGGAATAGTTTCCCTCTAGACTGCTATTCAGGCTACTTCCGTCTTCTTTATTATTATAGTGCAAAACGGATCCCGTTATAGCCAGAAGAGCGCTGCTACGTGTTTTAGTAATTAAGTGACGGATCGTAAAGAATCGGCTTTCACAACCCCAACCTGTCCTCGATGGTATGTTTACATCGGCTTTTTAACATGTGCTTTTCCCGGTCGTAACAAAATGGCTATTTTAATGGCCATAGTCATAGTAGTTTATTTGCATAACCCGATCTGATTAGCTGACGGATTCGTCGGCGCCCGAAAAGTTGAATTTTTCTCCTCCGACGCGAGCGACGCAATGGAGCGGATCCACAATGTTCAATTCAATGTGACGCAAGCCATGCAAAGTCTGTCAACGGACGCGACCTGGCGGAGCTGGTCTACTGTGTTGTGATTGGCTAGGCACGTCCCCCCCGATGTCCCGCTCTCCTGTGCCGTGATTGGCTAGTCACCAACCGGCCTGCTTTGACCCGGAAGAAGAATCGTCCCGAACGAGGTCGCTTCACCCATGTGTTTGTTTGAGTTACAGAAAACAGGTTAGAGTTTCTTCTCTATGATTATTGTTGTTGTCTTTATTGATTATCGATAACGTCATATTGTTCCGGCGTGTTCAAGTTTACGTTAGGTGCTCGCGAGACATTTAATGTCGTTTTAGCGACGACGTTTCAAAAGTAAGAAGTCGGCAAGTTAGCATAGCTAGTTAACTAGCTAGCTAACATGTGTGTAACTAGCAAAACACCAGCGCGAGTTTTCTTTAACTACTTAATCTAACGTGAACTAGTTGTGTTAATGCAGTTAAAGAAGACTATCTGGCTGCAGTTACGTCACTGTCTGAAATACAGCGGTTAGTCTGCAGTCAATTTAATCACATGCCCGACTCCCTTGGAAAAACTGCAGGTTTAGCAGAAATAATACTATATTAATCCAGAAGATCCACCTGTAAAACTGGCATGTTATTCTTAACATATTAAAAATAATTACTTATTTAGGTTCTTCACTTCGTTGCTTTAGTTGACAGAGTCAGAATGCAGCAAACTGGGCTTCATTTAAACACGCTGCTCTAAAGTTTCTGAAGTGATTTCCAATATTTTTTTTTGTTTCAGAAAACAGTAGTTGATAAAAACAAACACCTCCGATTAAATGGAGTTGATTTACCTTTCTTCAGATGAATGTGACAGGACTAGGCGTGTGAATCTTTGGCTTCACTTCGATTTGATAAAGGATTAGGAAGTTTCTATTCAAGGACACGTTTCTTTTGTGAACGATTCGATTTGATTCTGTAAACCGTGATTCGATTCAATATACAACGTACTAATAATAAACATGTACTAATGAGAGTGAGACTATCTGTATTCTTCTGAAAGGTTAAACAATAAACAGACAACAGAATTACTTATTAAACATAATTATTCTATAAAAACAATAATGTTATGCTGAATACAAAAATGTAATTAAACATTGCTCAATTATTTTGAAAATGTTTCAATAGGCTACATGCTGGCACGGGAGAGAGTGCCTAAAAGTCTTAAAACATTAATCATAATTAAGAATCGCAATTCATAAGATTTAATGCATTTATATCGGTTATTGGTGAAGCGATTCATTCTATTTATTTATTTATTTTAGCAGATTGATTTAGTTGAATCAGTAGGACTGACCATTGATTCATCGATGCATCGCATGAATCGTTACACTACTTAACAGGACACATGTTGAGTGTGTGAACATTAGACGGATGTGAGTGTGTTTGTGTCTCCATCAGATTGACATCATCATGACGTCATTGGCCCACCAGCTGAAGAGGCTGCGCTGCCTCAGAGTGACCCCAACCTGCTGACACGCAGAGAGGTCGCCTCGCTCCTCTTTGACCCCAAAGATGCTGCTACCATGGACAAGGGCACCTTCTACGCCCTGGGTGAGTCCTGGTCAGGGTCCCCCACAACACCCTAGACACCAGTGTACTCCCTCACCATAACGTAAACCTCCTTCCTACCCCTTCCAGGCTGCACAGGACTGGAGGAGCTACTGGGCATCGAACCGGCCTTCCTGGAGTTCCAGGACACCCTGTTCAGCCAGGCCTCGCTGACCCTGGAGCGCAGCATCCAGTCCAAAGAGGTCAACAAGAAGCTGGATGCTGGCATCTCGCTGTTCCTCACCCGCCTTTGCCCGTACTTCCCCCTCCGACCAGCGCACAAGTGCATCGAGTGGCTGGTTCACCGGTATGCATGAAGAAAGCGTCAACACGGCTTATTCTAACAGATCTGTGTTACAGTTCTGGTGCTGTTAACATCAGAACTTGTTGGAAATATGAATATGTTCTGTATTTAACAGAACGGTTTTCATTCAACTACTTACTTTGGTGTCATTTAAAGTAACTGGCCTGAGATCATCTCCTGTGTTGTGTTGCAGCTTCCATATCCAGCTGTACAACGCCGATGCCCTGCTGGCGTGCGCGCTGCCGTACCACGACACAAACGTGTTCGTCAGAGTCCTGCAGCTCCTCCCTATCAAAGACGCCACTGGCCGCTGGAGTTGGCTGCAGCGCCTGCAGGTCCGTCAGCCACTCGCATCAACCCTCATGTTTACTGCTGGTGATGTTTGCTGAACGCTTCCTCCTTGTCTCCCCAGAAACCCGGCGTGCCATTGTCCAGAGCAACGCTGGTCACTCACTGCTACAAGGACCTCAGCTTCATGGACTTCATCTGCACGCTGGTCACCGACGGCGTCCAGGTGATGATGTCACCACGCCTCACTGAGCCAACGCATGTTTCAACCACACATCTAAACTTTCATCTTGTCCTCCTCTTCCTCAGGCATATGCGGGTTTCTCTCACAGCGGCTCCCAGCTCAGAGTCCTCTGCTCCTTCTACGCATCCACCATCGTCTCCTCTCTGGACGCCGCGGACAAAGTGTCTGACAGCATCGTCTCAAAGCTGCTGCCATACGTCCAGAAGGTGAGATGCTCGCCGCCCCTTTTTGTTGTGTTTTTATTTGAGAGATGATTCTGTAACGGTTCACAGAGACGGTTCACTTCTTCTTTCAATAGATTTTCTACTTTTTTTCATCTGTTGCTTCGTTTTTTTGCCATATAATCTGGATATTTTTTTTCTTTGTCATTGAGGGTTTTCTTAATAATGAATGGTTACTGAAGGAGGGCGTCGTATCGGGGTTTCTGTTTCGCCCCTGCAGGGTCTGAAGTCACCGCTCGCCGACTACAAAGCCGCCACCTACATGATCGTGTGCCAGCTGGCAGTGACTGTGGTGATGGAAGCGAGTCTGGTGGATTCGCTCGCCGCCCACGTCGCCGCATCACTGCTCAAAGAGCCCGCATTGGCCCAGGAGGGTCTGGGCTGCCTCATCGTGCTGCTGCAGAACCAGAAGGAGGGCTCTGCCGGGCCCAGGTAGGACCAAGACCCACTCTGAACGGATCCAGACCCAGAACCCGTCGCTCCTCTCACCTGTTTGTTTTTGTCTGTTTGGCCTCAGAGCATTCGGCCGTCTGAGCTCGATGCCAGCGTTGGCGGCGACGCTGCAGGTCATGGCGGCGACTCACGATGTCAGCCCTCTGCTGCGCTACCTGTTGCCTCACCTGGTCCACGCCGCGTTCATCTGCAGCCCAGGTGAGATCTGGATCCACATGTGGAGACCCTGTCTCGGTGGAATTGTTGTTTCCTGTTTGTGGTGAGACAGACTTTTACCTGTCTGTCTCTCTCTCTCAGATGAATCACAGACGGACCAGCTGGGGGTGTTGGAGACCATCCTGGAGGCGGTCCCTTTGACCAAAGACCTGGACCACACTGTGGCTCGGTAAACCTCATCCTACATCCACAACCAGTGCTGATGCTATTAACCTGTAAATTCTGAAATGAGACGACGTAAAAACAAGTCAGCTTTTCCTCTCTGGTCCTCGTGGTCCTCCTGCAGGTTGCTCCTGGACCAGTATCTGAGTAAGACAGAGCTCTCTGCTGAGGACCTGTCAGGCCCTTGACCAGCGTCTTCATCCTCTGGTTCGACTCTTTGAGTCCAGGTGAGTCTTATTTACAGAGCTCAACCCATCTGTGTGTTGGGGGGTGAACACTGTGCTGCGTTTGTGTTAGCGTTAGTTTTAGCATTAGTGTTAGCCTTAGTGTTAGCATTAGAGTTACTGGTAACGTTAGCCACGTGTTTGTCTCCCGTCAGATACTGTTCAGCTCTGGATGCCGTTCTCTCGGGTCACGTGACCGACATCAGCAGCAGTGAGCAGAAACTTCTCTTCCACCACTTCCTGTCTTTGTCCTTGAGCAATGGAAAATACCAGGTACACACATGTAGTATTACTACACATGTGTAGTATTAGTACACACGTGTAGTATTAATACATAGTATTCGTCCTCTACAGATATTAAACATAAATCCTGTGTGTGTTTAGATTCTGGGCGACTCGGACACGTCGCTGTTCCTCAGTCTGAAACACCCACAGCCCTCAGTCCGGGTCTCGGCTGTGAAGCACCTGATGGGCATCATCACTTCCAGACAGGTACGGCACCCTGGTCATGTGATCTTTAGAGGCCGACTGGTTTATATATATATATATATACACACACAATACTCACAAAAAGTAAGGGATATTCGTCTTTCAGGTGACATTTCAGGATGAACCTAAAATGCACCATAACCTTTACAGGCGAACTTAATTTGACCTTCTCTAAACTTTTGAATGCCAACTGTTCAATGTTTCAGTACTTTTTGCACAACTTGCTGTTCTCTAACATGGAGCTGAACGGCAGAATTCACAACAGGTGTTTGATACTTGAATCAATCAATTTTCTTCAACATGCTGTTCATATTTTTGACATCATGAGACCAAGAAGACATCTAGCAATTGATCAGCAGTACCTCGTTATTGAGACATTGACATTTGTTGCCGTGGTATACCCACTGCTGTTGCTGGCTTTTGTTGCTGTTTTGTTTTTTGATATCAGACCGCTTTGAAAATGTTTTAACCCAAGCCTATTCTCATCTACAAAACAAATATATGGTTTATGGTGCTTATACACACTGCAGGTATACATACACACTATTGGTATCCCACAATGCTTTGGGAAATGCCGATATAAAAACACACTGCAGATATCCAGCGTGTGTTTGTTTTGATGCAGATGATTCACTATTATATAACAAAGTGATGCTAACTGAATTCATGGCAATGTTATGCATACTGTTCCATATCCCAAAGCATTGTGGGAACTGTAGTTCCACAACTTAAGGCAAGATTATCTCTCCAATAGAAGTAAGACAAAGAATATTAATAATAAGCGTTTCAATGTGTTTTTCATGTAAATTCACTGTTTTGCAGCAACAGTTCAGAGGAAAGAGCAATCTTCACTCAACGGCCAATAACTGGCTTTTTCTTGCTGCTTTTAACCCCGTCTCATGGTCGTCTTCCTCCTCAGCAGCAGAGTTTGGACGAAGGCTTCCTGAAAGACGCCATCATGGACCGCCTGAAGGACGACGTGCCAGAGGTCGTGGGCGCTGCGCTCAAGGTCCTGGAGGTCAGTGAGTCAGGGAATGGGTGTCACGTGGCGGTTTGTAATGCGGCGCCACCTGCGGGCCAGTCAGGTGGTTTCTAAAGGGGCGCCATCTACAGGCCAGTCAGGCGGTTTCTTACACGGCGCCACCTACAGGCCGCCTAGGTGGTTTCTAACGGAGGACACTTGTTTCGTGCTCAGGTGCTGCTGGATATTCTGGACCCTGAAGACACCGTCTCCAGTTTACTGTCACTGCTGCACAGAGTGGACGTGTCGGTGGCTGAGCTCTGGTCAGTGAATCACACACGATCATTCCCTTTTATTACCGTTATTAGTTATTGATCCATCAAATATGAGAGAATGAGCATCATTTACTGACAACTTTGTGTTTAAAGTCAGACTTAATGTAAGAAATGTCAAATAATAGATTTTCTCCCACTTGAGTTATTTAAGTTTATAGACGATTATGAAATCTGTTATTTTTATTTAAACCATTTTGTTTTATCTTCAGGCCATTTGAACACGTTGCATCTTACTTTATTATCATCTTATTATTATTATTATTATGTAAGAATGATGGTTGTAAATATTGTTTTTAACGTTGTCTTTGTGCATCTTCAGTAACTCTGAGCTCTCTGTTGCCCCCTACAGGCTTCCAGTCCTGACGGAGGCGGTGCGTTTACTGTCCGACCCGCGGCTGGGAAATGGGGATGGCGAGCTGCTGCAGAGGGTGGGCTGGAGGCTGCTGCCTTTCCTGGTCATCACCTCCGCCGCCGAGCTCCAGCTACCCACCTGTGTAGCCCAGTCCTCCCTCGTCAGCCGACACCCGCTCACACTGAACTGGGCTCAAGGTGAAGGCTCGACCCAGCTATCGGTTTTTAATCTGAACACGGCCGAAGTATGAAGACCTGACATGTGTGTTTGTTTTCCCACAGAGCTGGATAAAGTGCTAAAGAGGAGTTCTGAATCTGACTTCCTGGGTTTCGCCAACGAGCGTCTTGTCTCCACGTTGGCGAGGAACCTTGCGTCCATGGAGCAGTTTTCCAGACGGGAGGCCGTGAGTTTTTCTGTTTTATTTATACACGGGAGTCATCAGGGTTCACCTCCGGGTGTCCTTGCTTTTGTTCTTCTTTGGAAGAACAAACAAAAGGAAGTAATGTCTTTGTTGGGGACTACTTTCAGAGGCGGATGAATCCACATTTTGCGTTTGTATGTGGGTTTAAGTTAAAATATATGTATTTTATTATGTAAAATAAACCACAGAGGACAACAGGAAGGCTCATTGATTTATTATATGTATTATAGAAATATTTTCCCAAAAAGTTTCACTAATACTTTTTAATTTATACATTATATATATATTTTTAGATTATTTTTGATTCTTTTCACAGCTTTTATTTTTCATATTTTACTTGTGAAATGTGTAACTCTGGGTAGACAATGTGTGAAGGAGCGTGTGGCTCAGAGGAGATAGCGGGTTACTTTCCCCGCTGGTTTGAGTACCGGCCTGAACTCTGTGTGTTTGGTCGTCAGCTGGAGAAGCTGGCTCTGGAGGTGGAGCAGCAGCAGGGGGGCTCCGGTCTCAGAGCAAGGACCACCTTCCTTGTGCTGACCCAGACTCTGCTGCTGGGTCTGGGCGATCTGAGCGAGACCCACCACCTGCTCACCGCTCACCAGGTCTACATGCTGTTGGAGGCCCCCCTTCTGGAGGTCATCAGGGACGCCGTGGACTCTGCCCCCGACACCCAGGTGAGATGAGATCCGGATCAATGATCATCTACAAAACCGTTTATTGGAACATAGAAAATAATAAATTAACTTTATTCAAATTATGATGGGAAGAATTATTACAAGACTTTAAATTAGTCGCTTGGCCCTGAAAAGATATTATTAATAATTATTAAATGTTATAAAACTACATCATTATATGAATAATTATACAAATATTAAGTTTCCATTGATTTAATTGTCTATTGTTTGTAGTTATGTCTCGTGAATGAATATTTACAGTACAAGCATTTTGTTCTGTGATGGAACAGGAAGCTGGAAGCCGCCTCGCTGCCGCCACCTCCTTCCCTGCAGCCATGACTGTCTACCTGAGCAGGTGTGAGCAGCAGACAGGTGGTCAGCGAGACGGAGGTTTCAGCCTCGTCCTCGTCTGCCTGCTCAGAGACTTCATATCCTCCCTCCGGTGTCCCGACGGCTCCTTCAAAGGTCAGTAACCCTGTTGGTGTGAGACGGCCGTGAGGTCACCTGACCAGACGCTCGATGCCGTGTGGTCAGGTCTCCCGATTCACGTTCTCGTCTCTGTCAGGCGACGTCTGGTGGAACCCCGAGAAACTGGACACAAACACCTGCTGCTACCTTGGACTCATCTGCCGCCTCTTCAGCGTGGTGGTCAGCGGTGGCGGCGAGGGGCCGGCAGCTGGCAGCTTCAGGGACTTGATGAAGCTGCTCATCCAGGTATGAAGTCTCTTCCTGTTCACAAGCACACCTGTGATACATCAGATATGAAACACATTCTTGTCGGAGAGTTAAAGATCTGGACCAGCTGGTTAGCTTAGCTTAGCATAATAAATGAAGCGGGGGGAAACGGCTGGCATGGCTCCGTCCAAAGGTAACAAACGTCTGTAAAACAAAAAAGATGAATCGTGTTCATCAGCTGATAGATGTCGTTCCCTCTGAACCAGGCTAGCAGTTTCCTTTGTTTCCAGTCTTTGTGCTAAGCTAAGCTAACCCTCCTCGTTCTCAGGTTCACCTGCGCGAGCCGCAGATGCTCTTCCGCTTCCTGTGCGTGCTGTGGGGATACAGTAGTAACCATGGAGACCAGCTGGACGTGAAGGTGGGTGCCGTCCTGCAGACTCGCGCTCTCTACGTGTGCGGAGCTGTGTTAGGCGCCCAGCCGGCCGCCATGCTGGAGCAGCTGGTCGCTGCCGACTCGCCTGGTGAGAAACTCATTAAAGGCTTGTTCCAGGGTTAGCAACATGCTAACAGGCTAAGCTAATGCGTCTGTCTGTCCCTCAGTGGTCCCGTCACTGCTCTGCTGTCTCACCTCTCCTGTTCGGGAGGTTCGGAGGGCGGCCCTCAGCGCTCTGCAGAGCCTATCAGGAGCCACCGCATCTCCCTTCTGGCCAGTCACAGAGAGGCTTCTGAAGATATCTGAGGAGATCCTCGCCGACCCGGCGTACCTGAGCCAGGTGAGTCCACGTGGCACAGCAGCAATAATGGAAAAAGGAGTTCCTCCAGAGATCTAAGAAGTTAGAAGATTTAATGTGTAAAAACATCCAACAGTGCTTTTTTTGCCTTATTGAGAGAGGACAGCATGAGAGTGAAGGTGGGGGGGGGGAGACGACCATCGATAAAGAAGCAAAACTGATTCTAGCAGCTTTACGTTGGGAGAGGATTAGTAGAGAATTACTGTTTTTTCCTACCGCTCACATATCTAAACAATATTCTCCGACATTTTCAACATTTCATATCACAGACATATTCTGCGACCAGATCATTTGCAGAGCTCTTTTAGATTTTTTGTGAACAGGAGTTTTCTGAAATGTTTAATGACATTTCTGTGTTGAAATAGCTGCTTTTTTGGGGGGTCTGTGGGATTACGCCTATATGAAGATGATTATTTCTGCATTCCCCTACTTTATGAACCACAGGCGTTGAACCCGCATTAAAACAGGACAGTAAATGTCTGCCACGCCAGCCGTCTCTACTTTGCTGCAGTTACGTTGCTCTGCTTTCTAAAGATGAGCTCGTTTTCTACATAAATACCTGTCTAATAACTCTCTCCCAGTTGCCATGGTGAATCGTAGTATCAGAGCTCCATTGATGATGGCTTTGTAGAGTCGGCAGGCACGCGCGTAACTCATTCACAACTAATTCAGAACAGCTGTCCTGGAACCGTTGGTTGAGCTTGCTTTCTGGAATACCCCTGTTCTTGGTGTTCTTAGTGTTGTTGATGTTGTTCCAGGCCCTTGGCGTGCTCCACGAGGAGTCTTCTTCTGTGAAACTGAAGCCGCAGCAGCAGCAGCTGCAGACAGCACTTCAGCAGTTGCTGCAGAGCATCCAGTCCGCTGTCTGCCCGTCGTACAGCGCCTGCTGCCTGCTGCAAGCGCTGAGCCACGTCAGCGGACAGGTGAGACAGTAGCACACCTGCACACCTGCAGCGTGACCATGCCCACCGCACGGCTCTCATAGCTCATCCCCCTTCTCAGACTGTCCTGTCAGACCTGCTCCCTGTTCTGGACCGCCTCCTGGAGCAGAGTGGCCCCGACTGCGCTACCCTGCTGCGGACTGAGGCGCAGCTGATGCACCTGGTCCTGGGGAAGTACGACGAGGCGGCAGCCCCCCTGCTGGCCCGGGACCAGAACTGTTTGGATCTGTTTGTCAGAGCTCTGAGGACCTCAGCCCAGCCTCACCCCGACATCCCCAGCTGCCAGATCATTGCTCTGGAACAGGTCAGGATTACCCAGAAAGCCTGGATAGTACTGGGATTCAAGACCAGATCTACATTTATATGTAGGGCATTTAGCAGACCCTAAACCTCTTCCACTCTGCAGATCACCAAGCCGTTCTTCTCGGCCCTTGGAGATGACGGTGTACAGCAGACACTGCTGTCGGTGATGTTCGACGTACTGGTGGAGAGCAAGAGCCCCCTGGTGGCCAACACCATCAGCAGCGTCTTCAAAGGGGTGAGTCAAACGGGGGGCAGGGCGAGACCACGTCTGCTGACGAATACTGACTGTCAGACTTAACCCAGAGTTTTGGTTGAAGGGTCACAAGTCATGTTCAGAGCCACGTCCATCATTGGAACCTGGTCTAGAACCAAAGTCTCGTTCCAGTCTCCGGTCTTTACTGTGAAACTAAACCATCAGAACTTCATCAAACCTGAATCAGAGTTGTTTGTACTGCAGCTTTACTGATCTGGGACCAGAGAGAGGAGGAAAGGTTAAGTTGTTCAGCTAGCATGCTAGTTAGCTAGATGGTTCATGATGGACCTATACATTAGCTTATGCTAATCGCCAACACATTAGCTTTTGTTATGACTATGGCTAGCTTAGTGCAAATACACTTTTAACTGGGGCTGGACGATTTGGCCTAAAAATAAAATCTCAATTATTTTCAAAGTAATGTTTCTACAAACATTTGTGAAAGAATGGGTCGCTCTCAGGAGCTCAATGAATTCCAGCGTGGTACCGTGATAGGATGCCACCTGTGCAATAAATCCAGTCGTGAAATTTCCTCGCTCCTAAATATTCCACTGTCAACTGTCAGTGGGATTAGAACAAAGTGGAAATGATTGGGAACGGCAGCAACTCAGCCAAGAAGTGTTAGGCCATGTAAAATGATGGAGCGAGGTCAGCGGATGCTGAGGCACATAGGTCACAGAGGTCACCAACTTTCTGCAGAGTCAATCACTACAGATCCCCAAACTTCATGTTGCCTTCAGATTAGCTCAAGAACAGCCTAGAGAGCTTCATGGAATGGGTTTCCATGGCGATCAGCTGCATCCAAGCCATACATCAGCAAGTGCAAAGTGTCGGATGCAGTGGTGTAAAGCACGCCGCCACTGGACTCTAGAGCAGTGGAGACGTTCTCTGGAAGGACCAATCATGCTTCTCCATCTGGTAATCTGATGGACGAGTCTGGGTTTGGTGGTTGCCAGGACAACGGTACTTGGGGTGTTTTTCAGGATCTGGGCTTGGCCCCTTTGTTCCCGTCCAACATCAGTGTGTGACCTCACAAATCAGGTCAAAAAGTCCCATGAACACACTCCTAAACCTTGTGGAAAGCCTTCCCAGAAGACTTGAAGCTGTTATAGCTGCAAAGGGTGGACCGACATCATATTTAACCCTATGGATTAAGAATGGGATGTCACTTAAGTTCATATGCGAGTTAAGGCAGGCGAGCGAATACTTTTGGCAATATAGTGTATGTGTATGCCAGCAGTTAGCATTAACTATTAGCATGAGTGATTCCCAGGGTAACTGGAAGGGTAACAGCTGCTCCTCACTGATGCTCCTCCCTCCACAGTCTCAGAGATGTTGGTTGTAGGGGTGGGGGGGACGTGAATCAATCAACAACACTAGAAATAACAGGATAGACCCAACATGATACTGTCGAAAATAATGACGACTTCCTGGTCATCTAACGGCATTTTTCTCGGTGACAGATCGCCGTCGACGGTCAGCTGGTGGCCAATGAGCTTGCTCCACCAGAGAAAGCCACAGTGAGTGTGACGGTGCAGCAGAGCCGCCGGAGCAGGAGCACCCACAGGTGATGTTTTACAACAACTTTACTTTCACTCTCAGGTTCTTCAATCAGTCAGCCAGTTAACGACGGCGTTTCGTTACAGATATTATGTTTAAACAGTGTTGTTGTTCATGGGACAGGAAGCCTCAGGAGCCTGGGGACGGAAGTCCAGAAGGGGGCGCTGTTTCCTGGCAGAGAGTGGCACTGATCCTGGAGCTGCTGCAGCACAAGAAGAAGCTGAAGAGAGCTGAGACGCTGGTGCCGGTCCTGTTCTCTCTCCTCGCCAGGTAACATCCCATCTATGCTGGACCACGTATACCCTGGTGGACCCCGGTGCGGCTTAGAGCTGATGTGTGTTTGTGTCCTCAGGACTCTGGACTCGGGTCCAGGGGACCAGACCAACCTGGAGTACACCAAACAGCTGCTGCTCAGCTGCCTGCTGAACGTCTGCAACAGAGTGTGTCCTGATGGAGGCACTGTGGGACCCGGTAGGCCAGCAGAGAGACAGGTCCACCACAGAAGAAGACCTGTGCATGAAGAGAACTAACGGAGCCTTTTTCCCATGATCCTCTCTGCAGACGTGCTGGATGAAGATAAATTCAGCGTGGAGCTGGTGGTTCAGTGCATCAGAGCGTCCGACGTGCCGCAGACGCATCACCACGCCCTGCTGCTGCTGGGCGCCGCCGCCGCCATCTTCCCCGTGAGTGTCTGCACCTTTTCTGTGGCGATAATGTGGCAGATCGCCATGGTGATAATGTGACGGATCAACATGGTCATAATGTGACGGATCACCATGGTGATAATGTGACCTGTGTGACCTTCCAGGAGAAAGTCCTCCTCAACATCATGCCCATCTTCACCTTCATGGGTGCCAGCATCATGCGTCTGGACGACGCCTACAGCTTCAGAGTCATCGACAAGACGGTGCAGATGGTCATACCTGCTCTGATCCAGGTGAGACTCTGGTCCAGGTGAGACTCTGGCCTTGACCAACCTGGATAACCTGGATTATCAAAACCTGGATCTTATTTTGGAGCAGTTTCCATTCTGTTATCAAAAAGTATGTTTAAAATTCCTCTTCTCCCTCCTCTTCCTCCTCCTCTTCCCCCTCCTACTTTTCTCTCGCTTCCTCCTCCTTCTCCTCCTCCTCAGGCCCACAAGCTCTCTGATGGCGGCTCTTCCTCTCATGTCGTTGCTGTGGTGACGAGGATCATGCACGTGTTTGCCGAAGCTCTTCCTCACGTGCCCGATCACCGCCGGCTGCCCATCCTGAGTCAGCTGGTCTCCACGCTGGGCCCCGCCCGCTTCCTCTGGGTCCTGATGCTGATCCTGTTCAAGCTGCATGCCACACAGACTGCAAACTCCACCAGTGAGAAGGCAAGTGTGGGAGCAAGGCATTGTGGGAGTGTCATCTGCGGAAATCCATGCATACATTTCTCCTCTGGCGCCGCTTTTATTTTGGTAGAACTTAAAAGCGGGCAGACAGGAAGTAGATCCCACAGCGTGTATTGGTGTTTTCAGGACGCCGCTCTGGAGAAAGACGTGGACTTCTGGATCTCGCTCTGCTGTCAGTTCGAGGTGAACGACCAGCTCGCCACCCTCATCAGCATCATCAGCTTCCTGCTGCAGCTGCCCGACGACAAGGACGACGGTGAGTCAGCAAAACGCTTGCTCACTTCACTTATTGAAAACAGCAAACTCATGTAGACGCGTGAGAGAGGAAATACTGACGCTGGTTTCTGTCTGCAGCGGCAGCGAAGCGCGCCGTCTGCACACGAGGGGGGAAGAAGAAGACAGAGGAGGATGAGGAGAAGGTGGAGGAGCTCATCTTCAGTCTGGAGGCTCACAGCAGCAAAGAGCTGCGACACTTCAAGTTCCTGTCCATCTCCTTCATGGCTCAGCTGCTCAGCTCGACCAGCTTCATCGGGAAGGTGGGCGGAGCCTCTGGGAGCGTTAACGGCGGCGACAGGTGTCCTGTGGTGTTCCTTGTGTAACTGTTTGCTCGCTGCTGTTTCAGGTCGCAGATGGAGGAGACGCGGTGGACGAGTCTCTGCAGCCGCTGCAGCAGAGGTGAGTCCCCCCAGACAAGGCTTTAACTTCTTCTGACAGGAAGCAGCCGGTGATCATGTGATCTGCTGTTTCAGGCTGCTGGAGGAGATCCTGCGCTACATCCACAGCATCGCTCGCTGCGTGGAGGACAGTGCCGCCAAACCCACCGCCAAGTTCTGGAGGGTCCTGCTCAACAAAGCCTACGACGTCCTGGACAAGGTAAATATACCTCCAGTACTTGATCTGGTTTAGTTACAGTGATGATGTCAAACGCTGTGCTGATGTCACTGTTGTCCAGGTGAACTCCTTGTTGCCTACGGATACCTTCATCACGGTGATGAGGGGGCTGATGGGAAACCATTTGCCGTCTGTCAGGAGGAAAGCCATGGAGCTTCTGAACAACAAGCTGCAGCAGCGGACGCAGTGGGAGGAGCAACAGGTGAGTCGATCCATCTCCTCATGTAATCGGAATTATCTGCTGCTTTCAAAAATCTACCTTCAAAAGTACAATTGAGATTTTTTTTTAAATATGTATAATGTAAGTATTTCAAATAAAACTGAGTCTCTCCTCTCTCTCTCTCTCTCTCTCTCCCCCCCCCCCCCCTCTCTCTCTCTCTCTCTCTCCCTCTATCCCCCCCACCACAGGTCACCGTGCTTGTTCAGCTGACCGGCGATCTCCTGAGCATTGTGGGTAAAAGCAGCAGGAGCTGTAAGGTAGTGGAGGCAGAGCAGGAGGCGGAGCAAGCCATCAACCGGCAGACGGCGCTCTACAGCCTCAAGCTGCTCTGCCGCAGTTTCGGCTCCGACCACCAGGAGGCGTTTGTCCCTGTCCTACAACAGGCTGTGGATATCGTCATGGCGACCGAGGAGGAGAAGAATGTGATGGGCAGTGCTCTGCTCTGCATCGCCGAGGTCGTCGGCACGCTCAAGGCTCTCGCCATACCACAGTTACCAAGGTAACCATTGAGTAATTGAGTAATTATTTGTATTATGTAAAATGATTATATACATTAGGTATTATTATTATATACATTATGTATTCATTGTTATTATATATTATTATTATTATTATTGAAATTACGCCCTGGTCGTGTCCTGCAGGTTGATGCCGGCGCTGCTGCTCACACTGGTGGAGCGGAAGGAGCTGCTGACCAATGAGATCTACCTGCTGAGCGCCGTCACGGCCCTCCAGCGCGTCTCCGAGACGCTGCCCCACTTCATCAGCCCATATCTGCAGGACACCACCTCTCAGGTAAACACTCCGCCTCTCGGGCAAACACTCCACCTCTAGGGCAAACACTCCACCTCTCGGGTAAACACTCCGCCTCTCGGGTAAACACTCCGCCTCTCGGGTAAACACACGTGAGAGCTGAACAAGTCTTCCTGCTTCCTGTTCCCGCAGGTTTGTCGGCTGACCTGGCTGGTAGACTCCTCCCCGTCCTCATCTTCTGCCGCCGTTCAGCTGTCCAGGCGCCTCGCCTCCCTCAGGAGTACCCTGGCCACCCAGCTGCCCCCCAGGGTCCTACTGCCCACCGTGTCCAGGTGCTACAGCAGCATGGTGGTCGACAGGAAGGTGGGAGATCCTCTCATGTTGATCTGCACGCGTTTGTTTACACGGTCATCGACAACGTGAGCTCAAATGTTGAATCATCAACATTTACTTCGATTCAGCAGTCATAAAAATAAACAACATATTCAATAAACTTTATTAACGGTTCTTTACATGCCTGAACCACGATGTAAACGTTTAAAAAAAAAAAAAAAAAAAAGCAGGCAGATGCACAAGAAAACCTGTAACCGTAACCTCACACTTAAGGCTGAGAGATTGAAGGATAGAAGTCAGCTACATCTCCCAGGGTGCATTTGACCAACAAACATCCAATCACAGCGTTAATGACCATTTTACTTTTAGATCACATATTTGTTCACAAATTCACAGATTTGAGCCTCTGACTGGCTTTTTCCTCAAAACAGCTTGTTTTTTTTATTTTTTTTTAACCATCCATCAAACTGAGAGAGAACTCTTCCCAAAGACTGGGATTCTTCCTCTCTGTACAAACTCAGACGGTCCTGATGTGATCGTTGATCAGCTCTGTGTGTTTCCCCGCAGCGCCAGCTGGCGGCGCTGATGAGCATCCTGAAGGAGCACATCAGTCACATGGAGAAAGAGACGCTCAACTCCCACCAATCAGAGCTCACCTCCTTCTTCCTTGCCGCCCTGGACTTCAGAGCAGAACACTGTGAGGTGAGTCAGGTTTCAGGTCCTCTAGGTCTGATCCTCCATGTCTGGTCCCCCAAGGTCTGGTCCTCCCAGGTCCGGTCCTTCCATTGACTTTGAGAAACGCCTTCTGTTGTAGCTGACAGGAAGCAGCAGACGGCTCCGTCATGTGACTTCTTCTGTTGTGCTAGCCCCACCCATGTTGCAAACAGTTTCTACACACCTCAGCATTGTTGTCTGACTCCTCACTTCCTATCTCCAGGGCGACCTGCAAGCGACGGCGGAGATCGAGGGCTGTGTGATCGACTGTCTGCTCGCCATGGTGATGAAACTGTCCGAGGTCACGTTCAGGCCGCTCTTCTTCAAGGTAACGTTAGAAACCGGAGAGTGTTGTTGTTCTTTGTCCAGAGACGAGAGTTCTGGGTTAACTCTGGGTTTTCCGTCCTACAACGCTGGTTCACTTCTTACCGGGGTACATCGCCATGGTAACTTAGTGTGAACCCAGAATTAACCCTGAAGTTACCTTGCTAACCCCAAATCCTGCGTCGTAGTTCAGGCCACTGGCCTCTGATCAATGTTGTTGTCGTTGTTTGTCCTGATCAGTGTTGTTGTTGTTGTTTGTCCTGCAGCTATTCGACTGGAGTAAATCTCACAGTAAAGAGCGCCTGCTGACTTTCTACCGACTGTCGGACTTCATCGCAGAGAGACTCAAAGGACTCTTCGTCCTGTTTGCCGGGAATCTGGTGAAACCTTTTGCTGATCTTCTGCGACAGACGAACGCCTCCCAGACGGGTGAGACCTCTTATTTATTTGAATTATATTTATTTTATTTTATTGGTTGCAATGACCTTATTTTGTCTTAGAATGTCTTTCATTTCCTTTAGTTTTATTTTATTATATTTTATTTTATTACTTTTTATTTTACTTTATTTGATTTTATCTCGTCTTTTAATTGTCATTTAATTACATTTATTTGGTTTCTTGGACTTTCCTTTTACCTTGTAATTTTAAATAAATTAACCTTTTTATTTAGTCTATTTAGTTCTATTTTAAGTTATTTTTCTTTGTTTATTATTATTATCATGCTTCAGTGTATTTTATTATACTTATATTTTACATAACTTAAATACATTCAATATTGTTGTATTTTATTGGACTTTAGTTTAGTTTATTTAATTTGAGTTAAATGTAATATTATTGATTCACACTGTCGATGTTAAATTTAAAACGTGTTCTTTAGACCATTCACCTTCAGTCTCCTTTATTTTTCTTATATCTTTGACTTTTAATGTGCAAGTAGAGTTTTTTGGAGCAACATGAACATTGACCATAAATAATAATAATTATTACGTCTCTGTAGACGAGTTACTGTTTGACAGGTGTGCTGAAGAGAAGACCAGCCTGCTGCTTTGCCTCGTCCTCGACTGTCTCCACAAGATCTTCCTCTACGACACGCAGAGGTTCCTCAGCAGGGAGCGAGCCGACGCTCTGATGGGCCCCCTAGTGGACCAGGTGACACATCACATGATCCCGTTTCCTTAGCAACCCTGCTTTTAGTCTTAACAGTTTTAATAAGAGTTGGCGTGATCGCAGCTCTGCTGGAGGACTGAACAGATCCACAAGATGCTTAGCAGTTTCCCTCATCAACTTCTCACAGATCTTCATCTGGATTTAGAGGCCAAGGAGTCATTTCAGTCTCCAGATATTGAGGGAGGTTGACAGTCATGTTGTCATGGTAACAACACTAGGTTCTGTCCCTGCAGCTGGAGAACTCTGTGGGTGGAGACCAGGTCTTCCAGCAGAGGGTGACCCAGCACTTGGTCCCCTGTGTGGGTCAGTTCTCTGTGGCGCTGGCTGATGACTCTCAGTGGAAAACTCTCAACTACCAGATCCTCCTGAAGACCAGACACCCAGACTCCAAGGTGAGACCCCACACGACCCCACCCCTCCCCCCACCCCCCTCTGATCCTAGTACTGAATCCTATCTTCCCCCCACCTCAGGTGCGGTTCTCCTCTCTCCTCCTGTTGATGGAGTTGGCGTCCAGACTGAAGGAGAACTACGTGGTTCTGCTTCCAGAGACAATCCCCTTCCTGGCAGAACTCATGGAGGGTCAGCACACACACACACACACACACACACACACACACACACACATTAGAAGAATTAATATATAAAACAGTAATAATACATTACTGTTCTGATGTTTATGTTGGATTAACGTATCATAGTACTACTTATCACTACACCCCCTGTAGTGTGGTACTAGTACCCCATCTTGAAATACTAGTACCCTCTGTCTTGTAGTATTAGAACCCCGTCTTGTAGTCCTAGTACCCCATCTTGTAGTACTAGTACTTGTAACTCCTGTATTGAGGGGGGTAGCTCAGGAGGTAGAGCGGGTTGGCTGGCAACCGCAAGATTGCCGGTTCGATCCCTGGCTCCTCCTAGCTGAGTGCCTGGTGTCCCTGAGCAAGACACCTCACCCTAATTGCTCCTGACGAACTGGCTGTCGCTCGCGTGGTTGACTCCGCCGTCGGTGTGTGAATGTGTCTCTAAATGGGTGAATGTCAGTCATAACTGTAAAGCGTTTTGGATAAAAGCGCTATATAAATGAGGCCATTTATTGTACTAATATATAATACATGTGTGTGTTCCAGATGAGTGTGAACATGTGGAGCAGCAGGTCCAGAAGGTGGTTCAGGAGATGGAGAAGATCCTTGGGGAACCTCTACAGAGCTACTTCTAATACACTCACATGCACACAATATACATACACACACCAGATGTGGAGTTCAATCATTATTTCATGTTTTTCTGTCTGATGTGAAATTTGTACTTTTTTATGTTATAAAACATTTTTTTCTTACATTTTTTTTCTCCAGTTTTTCTTTTTAAACAGACTGAACTTACATTTCAGGAAACAGCTGATCTTTATTTAAATGAAACCTGGACCAATCAATTAATAACCAATAACCCTCCCACCTGCAGCAGTTACCATGGAAACACTGTTGGTACATGTAATATTTGGAACAAAGACCTTAGCTTTCGTATGGAAATGATTTATTAAAAATCAAATGTAACAGTTGGTTCCACATGTAGAGGCTAAGCCCCGGCCCCTCCTGCATCCCCATGTGACCGTATTCCAGACTCAATAATATACCTTCGTCAACAGAGAGACTAATACATATTGATCCTGTTTGAATTACACTTATGGTGTTATTCTGATTAAAACTCCCATGGGACAGGAAGGGGTGGGACTTAATAAAATCCCTCAGAACCCTGAACAGTTGATGTTTGTCTATAAAAGGACCAACAAGGTCCTCCTCTCGCAGCCGACATGAGCCCGATTTGGTCCCACATGGGGTGTCACGGCGCTCCTACTCGCCTCGGTACACGACCACGTTCTTGTCCGTCTCGTGGATCTTGATCTCATGCAGCAGGTTGGGGGGCAGAACCTTTGCCATGTGGTCCCAGATGTAGACCGCCACATTCTCCGTGGTGCTGCAGGGACGGACAGAAGCAGACCGTGATGAGCGGGACACATGGACATTCAGGATGCAGCAGGGAGGGGTGGACTGGACCGGACTAACCTGACGATGCCAGCGGCGAAGTACGGGACGTCCCGATCCAGGTTCCTGTGGTCCAGCGGAGTCATGATGACTTCCTGCAGCACGGAAACATGTCGTCAGTGGACGACATCAATGAAACTCATCAAGTCAGTCGAGGGCTGGTTTAAGTCTCATAGTGGACTGATCTAGATCTGAGGTTTATATAGGTTAGACCTGTGGCCCTGAGACCGTCTACAGATACACGATAGTCTGACTGCTCTTATAATCTATGCTTATTATCATTTACTAATGAAGGGGTTTGTTTTATCTAATAAAGTTTTCACTTCAGTCAAGTGAACTCAACGCTCCTCAAGAACCGGATAATCTGAACCATTCGTGATGCGTTCAAACCAACGTTTCACCATTTATCTTTGTTTATCTGTGATTTAATATCAATAACCAGATGGAAGATGCTGAAAATAACTGATCAGAAAAAAAGCATAGAGTCATGCTTTGTTAGGTCTGTCTGCAAGACGACAGGCTAACTACTTTTAAAATGCTTGCTTTCTGAGTGGAGTCTTGGTTGTTTTACCTCGATGCACCTCTTCAGGTCTGTGAGGTTCATCACCATCCCGGTGTGTCGGTCGATCTGTGGAAGTTTAATGTTAAACTTTTTATTTTTTAAACAGAACCTGGTCGACAGAACCAGCCCCCATGTCCTCGGACGCCTTTGGAGTTCAGTCATGAAATAAGGATTAATATCAGATACTGAAGGCTGGAAAATATAAAAATGATAATAATCATAGAATGTAAAATTCACTTCAGGTCTCTGAAGAGAACAGATGTCATGGATCAGCTGATCCCTAATCTGATCTCTCTGGTCCATCAGCTGGTGGATCAGCTGACTTCACTGTCACTATCACCTGTCTCACTGATGCTCTTCCTGTTTCACTGATGCTCTATGTGATGCTCTTCCTGTCTCACTGATGCTCTTCCTGTCTCACTGATGCTCTTGTTGTCTAACCGATGTTCTTCTTGTCTCACTGCGTTTATGTAACATGGCCCCTTATGTAAATCACAGCAAATAGAAATAAAGTTTTCTTTGTATAGACTCACCTTCCCGCGAACCGTCACCTCCACTGTGGAAGAGACGAGAGCCAATCAGCAGGAGGCATTTAAATCAGCTGATCATGTAAACGATGATGATGAATTAAAGACAAACCTTTGTAATTGTGTCCGTGACCGTTGGGATTGTTGCATTTCCCATAAACGTGTTTATTGTCTTCGTCACTCAGGTGAACGCTGCATGAAGATGAAGAAACGTTTATTAGTGAGGCGTTCACTGACCTGTGCTGCCTTCAAGTACACCTCGTACACTCCAGCTTCAAATAGGAGAAAGAAGCAGAGAAAATAACGATAACGGTAATTAACAGAAAGTTTCTGTTTTCTGTCAGAAACTCATCTTCATCAAACCTCTGCTTCTGATCGCACTTCGTGAGTTTCTTATATTTCATAGATCAAACGATTGATCTAAATATTGGCAGATTGATCAATAATGAAACTGTTTCAGTTCAGAGATCAAGCAGCCTGGTGTGAATAGTGCTACATAATAAATAATAATATTATTATTATTATTATAAGTAGCAACTGTTTTATCTGAAACACGCTGACAGACTGTCGGATCTGCTGCTGTTCAATTAGAGGTTTTCTAAAGGGAGTCTGGTGCTCAGAAACACTTATGCTTCTGTCCACAGCGGGCGCCAGAATCAACACTACATGAAAGTTCCTCATTGTAGCTTTAAATAAAAATGACTAATAAACGCATCATTTCCCTGAATGTAGAATATTAAAAACAACATAAATGATCAATAACCTCAGTGTTGCTTTCTATAAGGCGTTCAGGGGAAGCTGAAGACAGCAGCAGCGTTTATACGTCATCAGAACCAGGACGAGGTTTAGTTTATACATGAACCGACAAACGGAAACAACCGCTAAATTAACAACGTGGCTACAGAGATAAACGCGAAAGCCGCTGTCGGTGCACTCTGGAGCGGATCAACGGAACCGGCGAAGACCAGCTGCGGTGTCATGGACCTCGTACGGGTCCTCCTCGGAGCGGAATTGGGACTACCTGTGGAGTCGGTGGCACGCGCTGAAGCTCTGGACCCGCGTTATGTACCCGATCCGGTCCGCCGCGCTTCCGTCCTGCGAGGATCCGGCCATGGTCTGTGGTGGGCGAGGGTCTGTGGAGGGTCGGGGTCTGCCGGAGTCCGGAACAGCGTGATGCTTTAAGGGCTCGCGCTCCCGTGATCCCAGCTGTCTGGAGACTATTGGCTCAGATCGACCAGACTTAGACCACGTGTCCCGCCCCAGCCCCAGGGCTGTTGGGGAGTGAACCCAGCTCACCGAGCTCCTCTTCGGCCTAGTTCAGGTCCTCAGCAACAGAACCACCAGAACGCTGACCGTAAAGGTCTCCGGCTTAATTGATCTACGTCATTGGTCATCACATGTCAGCTGACTCACGCCACTTATTCAACCAATCATTAATCAATCAACACCAGATCATAGAAGAATAACGAATGCTCCATTTTATAGATAAATCCCTGATGCACGTAAATGCCACACGGTACACATTCTCAATTATAACTTCAAGTTGTGAATTTAAGAAGTACAAATACACACGTGTGAGTAGTAACATGCTCATCATGTTTTTAGATTATTAATCATTGATGTTTTGTTGTGGTTAAACTATGAAGCATTCGAATACAACACTGTAAAAATACTCCATTATAAGTCAAAGTCCTGAATTTAAATAAAATAAAAGTGTTCATAACATCTAGTATGTTATATCTTTTAGATTATTTTTTTATTAAAACACAACACTGGTGTGTATTTAATCTGGAACAAAGCTGCGTGTTTCCTGAGGTCAGTTTGTGTTTCGTACTAAATGTTCTCACATGAGCATTTTGACTTTTCACAGTTTAACTGATGGAATTACAGATTGTTTCACGCTTCGAGGTTGCATGCTGGTTATTCAGGTCACATGACAGTGAGAGCTCCCCCTGACAGCATGCAGGACCCATAAAACTGAACTCATAGTCATTATTAGGGTAAATTAGGTTAATAGGCTTAATAGGTTTTGCTAAAACTCTGAATTTGTTAACCCTGAGAAGAGGGATACTACAAATATAAATAAATGCGAACGTGGTTGCAAACTACAGTAGTCTACGTTTTTCTATGACTTGGATGGAAACTACGGAGCCCCCTGGTGACATTTTTGTTAATAATTATAACAACGCGTGGCTCAGCATTACTATGTCGTGGGCTCCGTATAAACAATACAATTCTGATGTTTTAAACAATGTCACCAGGGCTCCGTATAAACGAATACAATTCTGGGTTTTATGGTTTTAAACATGACCTCGTTTCCTACAGAAACGATTATGGGTCTTTACTGGTTGTTGAAAACAATACATTGTTTTACCATACACTTTAGAAGACAAGCAGAAATCATGTTATAGGATGGTTACTATCTCAGCAGTATTCTACCATACACTTTAGAAGACAAGCCCCCTGTTGATGTAATTCATGTCCTCCCACCACAGGATGGTTACTATCTCAGCAGTATTCTACCATCTTTGGCAGCGCCCCCTGTTGATGTAATTTATTCCTCCCACCACAGGGGGGCAATAAATCCCCGTTTTGAAACTGCGCAGCTCCATTTAAAGCCCGGTGCAGCGGCTGCTAAATCTCTCTGTTTTTACTTTGTCAGTTTACGTTAAGAATATATTTTTCTCGGAGAAGAATATCTGGAAGTAACACGTCCGTATTGTTGTCGCTACGACGCTACTAACCAGCGTTTTTAACCGGAAAGCAGGCCGGAAACGTAGCTTTAATACTACGTACGTAGCTAGCAGCGTCTAGTCGAGCGCTGTCTCGCCTCTTCATTCTCTACAGAAGAGTCGCGCTGAAGGTAAGTCGTTTACATCTGTGGTTTTCTACTGTGGTTTTATTCCGCCGCAACTGCTAGACAGCTAACGCTAATGTTAGCAGCTCGACCGTTCGTTTTTCGCGGGGCACCGCCCATCGCGCAGTATCATTGGTTCAGTGAGACGTCACCTTCCTGAGCTCCGCGCTGATTGGCTGCAAGCCGACAGGCCCTTGTTAAATGACTGAAGACACGTGGGTGAGTGTTTTTTTTTTTATATATGTATTGAATACATCCTATAATAAATAATAATTGATGATCAAATAGCCAAAACATCGTCACCGTTACACTAATGCACGCGAAGGGAAAACATTTTTTAACGGTGGTGGATTGTAACCAAGTACATTTACTCTAATACAATATCAAGGAACTTGTACTTGAGTATTTCCATTTTAAGTAACTTTTACTCCATTTCTTCTCGGTGGGAAATGTACTTTTACGGTCTTTGTCTGACAACAGCAGTATTTAAGTTAAACACATCGACTTGAATGCAGCAGAAATATTTATCCAGCAGCATCAGACATAATAATAATAATAATAATGATGATGATGATGATGATGATGATGATGATAAAACAATGATTTAACTGCACCATAAATACTTTGATTACTACAACACTTAAAGTCAAGTCAAGCCAAGACCATCCCGAACAAGCCTGGTGTGTGATGTCGTCTGTGAGAGACAGTTGATCTGTAGCTATTGTGCTGGGGTGCAGTCGAATAGTCAAAAAATAAGGCCCTAACTCCTATTCCTTGACCTCTGGGGAAAACGTCACGGGGTTGAGGAAAGGCGATAGGAGAACTAAAAAGGATTTAGGAAAAGTCGACCGCGGTGCTCAGAGAATCCGACCGGATTTTCACTAAGCTACGTCATTAAAATGCGGCCGCTGATTGACAGCTGATGATCGGCACTGGCGATTGACGTGCGTCTCCGCTGGAGAAACTACAATAATGGACTACAAAAAGTCCACTTCTCCCTCTGTTGTTGGCTTTATAAACAGCTGGTTCACTGACCGGCTTCAGTTCCAGCGGCTCCTCCTTCCTGTTTGACCGTTTGCTGTATTTACACTTAATTTGTGGTTTTAGTTTCGTTTTGTTTGTAACATGATTGAAATAAATAAAAAAAATACCATTCAATTATTATCACTGTCCACACGCATTTATCAACACAATTCCAATTACTATATGTGTGCATGAAAGTAATTGTTAAATATGCAAATACACATAGCGTTTGATTTCATGAATGGCCGAGGTGTGCAGCATTTTAAATGTTGCTCTCGCAAAGAATTGTGGGTCGGCGTAATCTCCTTTCCTTTCTTATAGGAAGGTATGTTGCATCCTATGCTAAAGGAGATCTGAAAGGAAGCATTGGAGCTCCTTTCCTTTGCATTTAGAGAATTCGATCGGCTCTTATCATGGCGGCCACTTGTTGACTTCCGGGTCACTTCTTCAGTTAGGAACCTTCCTCAGCAAAATAGACTATTCGACTGCACCCTAGGTCTGGGCACTGCAACACATGGGATAATTGGCTCAAGGTGTGAGGCATGCTGGGTAATCTGAGCCCTACCCCCCTTCACCATGTTTAGCTGCTGCCTCTGACCACTCCGTGCTCTCAACGTGAACAGGAAGTGGTCAGGTATGTGTGGGTGGAGTCTAAGCAGCTCACTGAACCACACCTCTAACAGGAAGTGCAGAGCAGGTTGACGCTCACCCTGAAGTGTGTGTGTTTGTGTGTGTGTGTGTTTGAGTGTGTGTGTGTGTGTGTGTTAATGTGCGATGTGTGTGTTGGTGGTGTGTGTAACCTGGGATGGGCATCTGTGACGAGGAACTGGAACTGCAGAGCTGGGGCTGGACTGACCTGTGTGTATCCTCTTTTTAAGTGGTGTTTGTAGCATGTAGGTCAGCTGGCTGTCCAGAAGGTGACAGATTGGTCAGACTGCTGCTGTCTCTTTACTTTTACTTACATCTAATTCCCTAATTAATTATATAGTTTGAAATATATTTGTTATAATGGATGTTTAAGGTCGCCTGAGAGTTGTTGCAGTGGGGCATGTTGGCAAATTACAGACGTACGTTCTCTCTTCTTTTAGTGTCTCCATAGAGACCTAAAACATGAGTCAGCACTTTTATACTTCCTGTGTTTTTGCTGTAGAGAAGTAAGAAGACACTGACTCCTAATCTCCTCCTCAGCTCCAGCTACTCCTCCTCTGCCTCCTCCTCCTTGGTGTGGGACTCGCAGCAGGACTATCGGGTCCTCCTCAGGTCCTCCTCCTCGGTGTGGGATTCAGAGCAGGAGCATCAGGTCCTTCTCAGGTCCTCCTCCTCAGTGTGGGATTCAGAGCAGGAGCATCAGGTCCTCCCCAGGTCCTCCTCCTCGGTGTGGGATTCAGAGCAGGAGCATCAGGTCCTCCTCAGGTCCTTCTTCTCTGTGTGTGACTCGGAGCAGGAGCATCAGGTCCTCCCCCCCATCATCATGTCCAGACACAGCCTGAGACTGGATGACGGCCTGTTGGACCGTAGTCTTCCTCAAAGCAGTGCCTCCTTCAGTGTGGGAGGAGCCAGCTGGAGGAGCAGCAGGTGAGTGAGCTCAGGTCACCTGGTTCTAGCTGCCTGCTCTAAAACATCCTGAATCACTTTGTGATTAGTTAAGAAACATGTTTTTATTGGGTCACAGATGAAACTACATCTTCATTTAGTGAAAAACAAGCAAATCATCTTAAATAAGTTGTAAGATTTATTTTTATATCTGGTATTTTTTAAGTCACTGAGAGAAATGAAAGTGTTTATCTATCACTCACCTCAAAACACGTTATCCCCTCCTCCCTCTTCCTCCTCCTTCCTCCTGCAGGTCGTTGAGATCTCGTCGCTCCCAGCAGCTCTCCCTCTCCTGCTCTGAGTCTCTCCTCCTCAACTCTCCCCGTAAGGCAAGCGGCGCTTCACTCCTCAACAGCAGCGTCGCCTCCGATGCCTCACTGCTGTCGTCGCTGCTGGATGAGTCCTCAGTGCAGGAGTCCACGCTGGTCGACACCCTCTGGGGTAAACCACCTACTTTTAAAGCTATGGAGTATGATTTGGAATAAAAAAAAATCCCTTCAGTCTATCACCCTGCATAGAAATTGACCAATGGGAGCCGTTGCTCCGGAAGGCTCCCATTGGCTCGGACCCTCCATCCAATCCCCTCGTCTCCCCTGCTTCTCGTCATCCAGCCTTGTCCCACCCACTCCTACCTCCTCGAATCGTGGAACACGGAGGGGAGGGGTTTGGTTGGGGGGGGGGGTGCTTTTTTCAAATCTGTCTCAGAGGCTCAACAGATTTTCAGAATGTAGACCCTAGCTTTTAATGATCACCATCATTATAGAGTTATGAAGTCATGCTTTGTTAGGTCTGTCTGCAAGACGACAAGCTAACTACTTTGCTTGTTTTCTGAATGGAGTCTATTTGATGGGTGCTAGGCTCTGCTAACATTGTAGCTGCTCCATTAGCCAGATTTTGCTTCTTTTGCCTTGACTTTGTGTTTGGTGTCAACACGTCATCATACAGTGAGAATGTCTTTTATATTGGAGGGTATAATATAATGTAGTCCTCTTCCTGTTACAGGTTTGGACGAGGACATCGATCCCAAAGGTTGATTCATACTCCTAATAATGATAATGATGATATTATAAAAAAAAAAATTAAAGATCTACAATGGGTTGATGGTGACGGGCGTCTCTGTTCCAGACAGCACCATCGTAGCGGATCAGAGCACCATCCTGGCCGACCGCACTCTGATTGGTTCAGACGGCCGCTGTCCCAAACACCTGGCCCAGACCCTCAGCAGGGTCCCCTGTAAGGACTGTGATCTGTACTTGGACAGGAAGCAGTCCATCCCCACATACTGCTCCTCCTCTAAAAATGCCTCCTCCTCGGGGCCCCGAGAGCCAGAAACCTCCACCATCTACTACAGAGACCGAAGCCGCAGGACAGGTGAGACAGGTGAGACAGGTGAGCTCAGTGAAATGGCAGGATGGGGTGAAACGGCAGGACGGGTGAGACAGGTTGGTTTCAATTAGTCAATAACATAAAATAAGGAAACCTCTTCACTCCTTAAACTCGTTTCATCTCCAGCAGCTTTGACTTACTGTGACGACGTCTCACCTGTGCTCGGATCAGCTGTTAGTCTGTAAAGTAGTGTGTTTCTTAGCAGGTGTGCTGGCCTCCTGGTGGTCCAGGTCAGCAGGTGTGCTGGCCTCCTTGTGGTCCAGGTCAGCAGGTGTACTGGTTTACCTGCTGACTCTGCTGTCTGATCACATGATGATGCTGCAGAAGCATCACCGAGCGACAGGTAGATGACCAGACCTACACGCTGCCTTCTCATTGGTTTCCTCCTCTCCATGGCTCCGTCCACACGGCCTTTACAGCACATAGATCACTTTCTGTCCGCTGAGCTCACTGAGGTGTCCGGGGTTACCTGAACGTGTCTCTGGATCTCATTCAGGTCTGACTCTTCCAGATGTGCTGCAGCTGTTGGACGCGTCTCTGCTGTGTGTGAGCAGAGCTGCAGCTCGCTGTGTATGTGTGCTGACACTTACCTGGCAGGTGTGTCGGGGGCTTGTCACCGCCAGCAACGCACATGGAGGTACTGACTCTACACCGGTCTCAAGGACACCGGTCTCTGGGACACTGGGATCACACCTTCACTGGGAAGCGTCACCTGAACTTTCTTTACCTGCACGCTGTTCAACCAGCAGATCACCTGCTCTTCATCACCTCACTCACTTCCTGTTTCTGCTCCTCTTCTACAAAGTCCTGAAGGACCACCAGCACCTAGAAAACAAACCTGGTCCAGGTCTGAGTCCTGAAGGACCACCAGCACCTAGAAAACAAACCTGGTGGTCCTGAAGGACCACCAGCACCTAGAAAACAAACCTGGTCCAGGTCTGAGTCCTGAAGGACCACCAGCACCTAGAAAACAAACCTGGTCCGGGTCTGAGTCCTGAAGGACCAACAGAACCTAGAAAATATCCCCTTACCTGGTCCTGGTGTGAGTCCTGAAGGACCACCATAACCTGGAAAACAAACCTGTACCTGGTCCTGGTCTGAGTCCTTCCTCTCTCACCTGCCATCTCACCTGTCCCCGGGTTTCCCTCCCAACACCCTTCACTTTGGTTGTTGCCATGGCAATATGCAAACGCCACCCCCGGTCTGGTCCTCGGCTCGGAGTACGGTGGCGAGGCATTGTCTTCTGCCGAGTCCTGACTGTGTCTCCTCTCTCTGCTGCAGCTGGATCTGGTCTCTGCAGAGTCATGAACCCAAGGGAGTCCACCAGGAACCAGGAGGAGGTCCAGCCCGACGGGTCTCTGTGTGAGTCCTCATGGATTACTTTTATAAATGTCTTTTAGGTGCTTGAACTCGTCTCTCTGGTCTTTTAATCAAGCTGCTGCACCAACAGGTGACGACTGTGAGGAGAAACGCTGCTCGGAGACGCTCGTCACCTCCTCCTCTTCCTACTCCTCTTCCTCATGGTCCTCCTCCTCTTCTTCTTCACGGTCCTCCTCCTCTTCATGGTCCTCAGTGGCTTCCCGTCTGTGGAATGCTGCTGTTCTCACAGGTCCAAAGAACTTGTCTCTAGTTGTAGCCTGGCTGAAACATAAACGAGCAGCCAGACCGGATCAGCAGGGATCCTGGTCCTGGTTCACCAGCTGGTCTGAGGAAGAGATGTGAACACAGTTTTCACTGATGTTCTCTGATCTGGAATCAGTTCTACAGTTTTCTAACATCAGATTTAAATCACATTGCTGCTATAAAGTTGCGGTTGACGGTGGAGTTTCCACTAACAAGTTTGTTGCATTGCCTCCTCAGCTGTGTGTCTCTGTCAGCTGACTCTCAAAGCCGCTCGACCTTTGACCCACAAAACCCTTTCAGCCACTCGGAGTGCAGGATGCTCCGCAGGTCAACACAGAGTCGCCGTCCGTTTCTTCTTCTTCTTCTTCTTCTTCTTCATCCAGCAATTACAAGTTCTTGTTAAGCCCAAGTTATGCTTCCGCGTCAACACAACACAAAGGGGGCTTGCGGACCCCTTGTGTCCTTGCGGACCCCCCTTACGTCCAACGCAAGGGCCTGACGTGCAACTCCCAAAAATCCTAGACGCGTGTCGAGGCGACGCAACACCAACGCAGCGGCATCGGCTGTGATTGGTCCGCTAACTACGTCCGCTGGAGACCGCTTTTCCGGTTTCCACTCAAACGCCACCATTTAAACTTTTAATAGGCTACTTTTATTGTTTGCACCTCGTTTTATTGTTTGCACCTTGTCGCTTTTGCACAAAGAAATAAAACACCAAGTTCTGAAAAATTGTGGATGTTTAAAGCCGGAAAGTAAACAAATAGGCTATAACGAGGCTTACGATGATATACGTCAAGAGTCTCGGTCGGTCGGTCGGTCAGTCTTTACAAAAAACATAGCGCCCTCTACTGGTGTGGCATTGAATTGCATTTCGACACGTAAACCCAACGCAGAACCATCACGGTCTCCAAGCAACTGCGTGGCCGTTGCGTGATCACTACGTGGAAGCATAATCAGGGCTTTGGAAACTGAACCGTTTGGTTTCTTCCTTTTATTTTCATCTTCATCGTTCTTACTGCTTGCTGACCTCTAACCTGCTGCTGAACGGAGTCATGTGATCACGTGACCACCTGACAGGCTACTGACTGTGTGTGTGTCTTTGTCTTTTTAGGGAAGACAGCTGCCGACGTGTACAGGCGGCTCAACGGTCGATTGCGTCGCTTGACCTCTGGCTTCCTCCCGACTCGGCAAGTTGTTTTGTGTTTTTCAGGCGCCTGAGCTTTGTTTCTAACCATTGTTCTTGTTCTCCAGAGGATGAATCTGCTCCGTGTCTGACTGTTGTTCTCTGGTTTCTCCTGCAGGTTTCCTCCCAGTCTCCTCCTGGTCCTGGTCCCTCTGCTCCTCTTCAGTACGTCAGAGAATCTGTATTCCACTAAAATGCTGTCATGTTGTTTAGTTCTTGTGGATCTCATGTTCTTTTCATTCAGGTCTGTGCTGGTTCGGTCCAGCTGGTCTACAGTCTAGCCTTCCAGAGGTCCACATCACAGAGTGGAGGACCGTGGTCTCCAGTGTCCCCGGTCTGTCCTCTATATACAGCTTCATGTCCTCCCAGAGCCAACCAGCAGAGGGAGCCGTGGAGGAGTCGAGTGAGGCGGAGCCTCTCTACAGTCAAAGGCGATTGGCAGGAAAGGAGGTACTGGCACCAGAGGACAAACCTTTTATTCATCCTCTCTGGGTGAAGATGGGAGGCTTTTTTTATAATCGGGGTCCCAGAGGATAAACCTTTATTCATCCTCTCTGGATGAAGATGGGAGGCGTCTTTTATAATCGGGGTCCCAGAGGATAAACCTTTATTCATCCTCTCTGGATGAAGATGGGAGGCGTCTTTTATAATCAGGGTCCCAGAGGATAAACCTTTTATTCATCCTCTCTGGGTGAAGATGGGAGGCATCTTCATAATCAGGGTTGGACCCGATATGTGGTGTTAACATTCCTGTTGCTACACAGGAAGAGGAAGAGCCGGTGGACGAGTCAACGCGGCTGGTTGGTCTGGAGAAGAGTCTGATGGCGCTGTGGGAACACGTGGAGGTCGGAGGTCAGCGGGCAGAGCAGAGACACATGGAGGTGCTCCGCCTTTATGCCGACCTGCAGCAGCAGCTTGTCTCTGAGCCCTGGACGAAGGGCCAGCTGGACCAGCAGCTGGACCAGTTCAAGAAACGACTGGACGAGGACAGATGGCAGAAGGATCAGGTACTGGACTCATCAGGACCTGGGACTCTGAGTATTCAGATCCTTTACTGCAGTAAAAGAACTGATACCACACTCAACATACCCAACTGCATGTACAAGTACAACATTCAGAACCTGATAGTAGTAATACTTTTACCAGTAGTCATTTGTCACTCTTGTAGAAGATCTAAATGCTCAGTGGGTCAATACAGTTCCCAATCTGGAGCAGATTTACTGAGCATGATGGGAAACTGTTTCCTTCCTGTTGGTCTGTAGTCTCTGCAGCAGGACTTGTTGCAGCATCGGAGCCAAACGTCTCGTCTGGATCAGCTGGAGCTGCAGCTGCAGACGCTGGCAGCCACAACGGAGGTATGGCGTGTACGACGACCACTTCCTGTCCGTGGGCTACCGTTTATGATCTGATTGGGGGCTAGCGTTATTAATGGAAGCCCACATCGAACGTTAACATGATGTGGGCTACCGTTATTAATCTGACATTGGCTCCCAGTTTTGATCTCACGGAGGCTACCGGTTTCAATCTGAGGGATCATTTGGCTCGTTGTTGTTGTTGTTCAGGAGCTGCAGTTGAGACAAGAAACTGTGACGGCGGTCTCACCTTCACCTGGAGCTGCAGTCAGGTGACCTTCATCCTCTTCTTCACACCACCTGATGTTTATATATACGTGCTGTGGGCTTTAGTTGTCTTGTAATTTCCTCTAGCGGTGGCGTGGACTCCCATGATGCCTTGCAGGCGGAGGTTGCGCGGTTGAAAGAGGCTCTGGAGGACGTCAGGCGGGAGGTGGAGGGTCTGTCGGGGTGTCAGGACGGCTGCTGGCGCTTCGAAGAACTCCAGCAGACGGTAAGACGAGGCGCACTTTGTTGAATTTATTGAATTTGTATTATTATTATTATTATTGTAATATTATTCTTATATTATTAATATTTTTGTTATTTTTATTTTATTATTATTATTGTTGCATTTTGTCATTGACTATTCTTCAGATAAATGTTAGTCAACTGTACTTTCTGTGTTCTGTCAATGTGAATCTGTCCTCGATCAGGTCTCTTCTCAGGTCTCCACTCAGGTCCGCGAGGAGGTCCGGTTCCTGGTCTACGGCAACCAGCTGATGGTGGGGGGTGGGGCCCCGGGAGACAGCCTGCCAGATTCCCTCCTCCAGTGGCTGTCGCAACAGCTGGTCAGCGGCGCCGACCTGGAGGCGGCCCTGGCCTCTCTGGAGCTTCGCATCCTGCAGAACGTCAGCCAGCAGCTGGAGCGGCGCCACAAGGCGGGCGGCCAGGAAGCGGGCGAGGAGGCGGGCGAGGAGGCGGGCGAGGAGGCGGGCGAGGAGGCGGGCGAGGAGACAGGTGTCACCCGGGAGGTGAGCTGATGTTTGCCGTCTGAAAGGAGCTTTAAAATGCTCATTCCTTTTTTAACCGGTTTAATGATGATCGTCTTCCAGGACGTCCACGTCATCGTGAAGAACGCTCTGCGCCTGTTCTCTCAGGACCAGACCGGCCTGGCGGACTACGCTCTGGAGTCTGGAGGTCAGAACCTGAACCTGAACTAAGACTGCGTGGTAAGGTGTTCGGGATGCTGACTGCTGTGTCTGCTGTTGTCCTGCAGGGGGCAGCGTCCTCAGTACTCGCTGCTCGGAGACCTATGAGACCAAGGCGGCGCTGCTCAGTCTTTTCGGACTTCCTCTATGGTATTTCTCCCAGTCGCCTCGCGCCGTTATCCAGGTAACACAGCTGTCGTCAGTCAGACCGCCTGTTGTTGTTGTTGTTGTTAAAGAGTATTCATAAATGCACCAGCAGGAGTTCATAATTTATATTCATGTTATATTAATTATCCGTTTTAATAACGCAAACCAGTTAGTGTAGCAGACCAGTGAGTCCTGGTAAACCTGTCCTGAACGTTAGACCAACGAGGACTTGAAAGACTTGAAGAAGAGCGATTGAGACCATAAACTCATGTTTACAATGTTTACGGAGATAATAAGTCAAGAGTGAATTATGGCCATTTTCTCAGACTTCTATACAATCAGAGGGGAGTCGTCCCCTGGTCAGCAGAGAGAATGCAGCTTTAAGGACCTCCAGGAGGTTTTAATCATTAAGTCAGTCAGATACATCAGATTAGTGATCTGGTTCTGACCTGGTGCTCCTGCAGCCCGACGTCCATCCAGGAAACTGCTGGGCCTTCAGAGGCTCCCGAGGCTTCCTGGTGATCCGCCTCTCCATGAGGATCCTGCCCACCGCCTTCACTCTGGAGCACATCCCCAGGATCCTGACCCCCAGCGGGACCCTGCACAGTGCTCCCCGAGACTTCAGCGTCTACGTAAGACAGCCAGAGACCTGCAAGAAGCATGGATGACCTGTGTGACATCTGGGTGACCACTTCCTGTTTTTGTCATTGTGTTCAGGGTCTGGAGGATGAGGGTCAGGAAAGGGGGACCCTGCTGGGCTCCTACACCTACGACGAGGATGGAGAAGCCCTGCAGACGTACCGGGTCACCGTGAGTACCGGAGGGAGAGAGAGTGAATATTAGAGCCCGACCAATAAAGGATTTATTTAAGGAAAGGCCGATACCGATACAAATGTTTGTTGATTCAGGAATCAGATATTCCAATATATAGGCCGATATTTATTTATTTTTTTCAGAAATGCGTAACAAAACACAACAGATTTCCCTAACATTAGTTATTTGTATTTATTTGAGTCTTCACTAAAATAATATGATAATGCAGTTTAAAAATAAGCTTGTTTATTTTATTGTCACAACGGAACAGAGGAACATCAAACTATATTAAAATTCTGATAAATTAAAATGTATAAAAATACAAACTCAAGATATAAAACTTTAAGTCCTTTTGAACAAAAACAAAATAACAACAACCAAACACAAAGTTACCAGTATTAAAAGACTTGGTAAGCTTCATAAATATAACTTCCAACAAGACTGGAGACAAATTCTGTTAAGTTCTATAAGGGCGTTTTGTCCGTTTTTATTTTATTTTTAAAATATTAATTTATCTGCCAATATAAATGCCGATACTGATAGTTTAGAAAAAGCCTAATATCGGCCCGCTGATATATCGGTCGGGCTCTAGTGAATATGAATCCAAGGTACCAATGAGGTAATTTATAAAGAATCTGATCTTTTTGTCAAAAGGAGGAGAACGACGGAGCGTTCCAGATCATTGAGGTTCAGGTTTTGTCCAACTGGGGTCACGAGGAGTACACATGCATCTACCGCTTCAGAGTGCACGGGACACCGAGCGACACCAGCGGACTCTCCAAGGACTCCCCGAGGAGGCCCCTAAGGACTGAGGAGGCCCCTGAGGACTCCTGAGTCTCCTTCTTTCAGACGTCCCCTCAGTCCACTGACTTCCTGCTTCCCTCCAGACCAATCGTGACCTCTGAGTATCGTCAGTTTCCTGTGGACAAAGGACGCTCGTTGGTGACGTATGATTCTTCTGTCGAGAGTTAATATTTTTATATGCGTGTTTGTCTTCGGTGTTGACGTTTTAGCTCCGAGTTTTTTTTTTCCGCACAAGCTGAATGTTTGTTGAAGCTGTTTCTGGCTGAAGAGGGATTTAGTCCCTGATGATGGAGGAAAACAGTCCTCCATGGGACTTCTCTGATCCGGCTTCAGGAGACAACGTCTTCAGTATGAACGGGAGGAACCAGTAGAACCTCCAGTAGAATGGGAGGAACCAGTAGAACCACCATGAAACTGCTGCAAATATTGTTTTTAAGAAAAACTTCTTTTCTTTATTTTAAATGTTCCAATACAACATTTAATATTAGTTTTTAAAATGAAAATGAAATGAGCGACGCACTGATTCACTTAACTAATTAAACTCTGGGTTAATTAATTTGTCTTCAGTTTGATGGAAGATTAGAACTTTTATTTTGTATTTGTTGTGAAATGTGTTGGAACCACTTATTTTTACATCCTAAATGTATTTTTGTGTTTTTTGTGATTTCAAGCTGAACTTAATAAAGATGTTAAATAATGTGCGTGCGCCTTGTTTATTAATCAGATGTGGAATTCATGGAACAACTGAAAACAATTTGTCTCCATTGACTAGCGTCCATATTTATTCTGAAATAAGGTCACATGGGCACACAGGAAGGGGTGAAATGAAATCTTTAGTTCTTTATCATCTTTAAAGTTCTTTATTCGTCAATTGTCGAACATTTCAGTCATCTGCAATTTAATTTGTGTTCCTTCAACGCTGTGACTTTCACATAAATATAAAGGGTTTCAGAAGAGATGAAACACAAATTGAGTTAATCTCTTTATATAAGAGCGGCTTTAATTCACTTTCCAGCCCGGCTGGAATAATCCCCCCCCCCCCCCCCCCCCCCCCCCACACCGACATGATGGTTTAATCCACAGACGATGACGTCTCATTCCATCTGTTTTTCATGTCAATCTCATTTTGATGCTCTGAAGAAGCCCATGAAGAACACGACTGAGAGATCCAGAATCCCATTCTGGGATATATGAGGTACTTGTATTTCACTTATCATTACCTATTAGAGTAGACACCTGAGAACCTGTAGAGACCTGATAACCTCACTTTTGTGGTATAAAAGTTAATTAAATTAATTGCTGTGAATCAAAGTCTCTCTCTCTCTCTCTGTGTCTGTGTCTGTTGTTGATCACCCTGTGACGTCACAGAGAGAGAGAGTGATAGAGCGAGCAGCTGTCAGATTGAAGCTGATGATGTAGTCTCAGAGATTCATTCTTCTCTGGATGGAAACATGATGGAGGCTCCTCACACAGGTGTGTGTGTGCATGTGATTAAACTCTGTTAGTACCAGAGTTTGTGTGTTTTTTGTGGTGGTTTTCTGTCTCTCGGGAGAGAGGTGAGACGGGAGGAGACAGGAGATTAATCCAGACTTAGGACACCCTGAGACTTGGGAAGTCCTTCCATCTCCAGGCTGAACTGGATTTACATGCTAACGTTTAGCAAGTGTAAGCGTTGCAGTTTCAGACGCATCACGTTGACCTGATGGTGGCACTAGAGGAGAGTTACTGCCGTTCAACCTGAATGATGAACCAGATGAGGAGGCTGATGGTCAGGGATGTGGATCTGATGTGGACTGTGATTCAGGGTCCTCGGTGTGTTAATCCCTCAGTGTGTTTTAATGGTGATGAAACGCACACTGACGTAATCTTTTTAGTGAGCTGGCGAACGCAGCACACTGATCCACCATCTACTCCAGGTACTTGTACTTTACTATACTCCAGGTACTTGTACTTTATTAGAGTACTTTCTACTTCACCACAGCTGAGAGCTCAATGTTGTACTTTTTACAATCGTCAGTATAGAACATCAGGATAGAAACAGAACCGAGTAGAACAGACATGGAAGACGTGACCGGTACAAAAGCAAATGGTGATGTTAGTAACATCAGTGGGGCTGCAAAGTGATCATAGTGATGTCAAAGCTCACCAGGAAGAGAGAGGAGACGGCTGTCTGGAGAGGTAGCTAGTTAGCTAGGTAGCTGGTGCAGTGGGCCCCAGGTTCCTCCTGGTGGGCCCAACAAGGTTCCTCCAGGTGCAGTGGGCCTGGGTTCCTCTTGGTGCAGTGGGTAGGCTACTGGGTTCATTCTAGGACTAGCCCGGCCTCGTGTGTCAAGAGTGTGTATGTTCATGCATTTCGACTGTCTTCCAGCCACGGAGTCTGAAGACGGCAGCATCATGGACCTGGATGACCTGCCGGTTCCTCAGCAGATCCGGATCAGTAACATCACATGTGACTCGTTTAAGATCAGCTGGGACATGGAGGGGGGAGGCGGAGACCGAATCACTCACTACTTCATCGACCTCAACAAGAAGGAGAACAGGAAGGAGAACCAGTTTAAACACAAGGTCTGTTTACAGTAAACGCTGGGATTGGACTAAAGATCCTGCACCTGGTTCACAACGGTGTGACTTTCCTCAAGTCTCATGGCCAGTGGTGTAGTGGAGGGTATACGCAGCTATACGGGGTATACCCACCTCTTTTTCTGGCAGTTTGCAGTATACCCGCCTATCAGCCAGAAAGCTATTGGACTATATAGGAGAGTATACACACTTCCTCCTCTGTAACCTCCCATCTACCTAGCAGTACACCCACCTCATCAGCTACCACTACACCACTGCTCCTGGCAGTTTGTAAAGCAGTCACAAAATTTAACAAAACTTTAGGCAATGAAATTAATTTTGTGTTTAATTTATGACAAAAATGTTAGAATTACACAACAAAAAGAACGTTAACTTTAGACAACAAAACAAATGTTAGCTTTGGGTGACAAAATCAACGTTGGCTTTAGACAACAAAACCAATGTTTAGCTTTACACAACAAAATGTTGTCACACCACAAATCAAATGTTGTGACACACAAATCAACATTAACTTTAGACAACAAAATCAATGTTAGCTTTAAGCGACAAAATCAACTTTAGCTTTAGACAACAAAACTAATGTGTGATGATGAAGATGTGTGATGATGATGATTTAACTGACATGCCCGAAATAAATAAATATATAATGTTAGCTTTAAACGACAAAACCAACCTTGGCTTTAGACGACAAAAAGAACGTTTGGGCGACAAAATCAATGTTAGCTTTAAGCGACAAAGTCAACGATATCGTTAAGATGACAAAACTAACGTTAACCTTACACGACAAAACCAACATTAACTTCAGACAACAAAAAGAATGTTTACTTTAGACAACAAAACCAACGTAAGCTGTCAGCGACAAAATCAACGTTAGCTTTAGAGAACAAAAACAATCTTAGCTTTAGACGACAAAACAGACGTTTGCTTTAGACGAAAAAACTGACGTTAGCTTTAGACTACAAAACCAACGTTAACTTTACACGACAAAACCAAAGTTAGCTTTAACTTGGCTGAATATTAATATGTGAAACAGGCATATTTCCATCATGTTCTACATCATTTTTGACACAAACTCTGCAGTGCTGCCGTTCTGCAGTGCTTTAATGGTGGCATGTTTTACAGGATGTGCCGACAAAGCTGGTGGCGAAGGCGGTTCCCCTGCCGATGACAGTGAGAGGTCATTGGTTCCTGAGTCCTCGCACAGAGTACACCGTGTCCGTCCAGACAGCCGCCAAACAGCAGGATGGAGATTATAACGTTTCTCCGTGGAGCGAGATCCTTGAGTTCTGCACCGCAGGTCGGCCCTGCATTAATACATTAATATTATTAATTAAATGTTTTTACCTGACCTGTCCAGGATGTACCCTGCCTTCGCCCAATGACAGCTGGGATCGGCTCCAGCCCCTACCGTGACCCTGAATACAGGATAAGCGGTAGACAATGGATGGATGGATGTTTTTACCTACTTCTGTCCATATCATAACAACCACATTTGTTCATTTTCAGAATTTTTGACCTTGAACCCTTATGACCATTGTCAGTTATTATTGTTGTATTTACTATATATTTCATTGTAATAACCTCCGTTCAGATCAAATTAATGCGGCATCATATGACCATTGTTTTCCGTCATCTTGTCCTTGTGGTCAGATTACTCCACCGTCCATCTCAACCAGCTGCTGCAGAAAGCCGAGGCCATTGCTGGCAGAATGCTGCCGTTCTCTGTTTTCTACCGAAACCAAGGGAGGGAGTACTTCCACCAGGCCAGGTGGGTGTGTGTTAGCATGTACCAGTGTGTAAGCATGTCCCGGTGCATTAGGTCCTAGTTAGCATGTCCTAGTTAGCATGTCCTGGTTTGTTAGCATGTACCATGTGTAAGCATGTCCTGGTATGTTAGCATGTCCCGGCGTGTCAGCATGTCCAGTATGTTAACATGTCCCTCTGTGTTAGCATGTCCCGCTATGTCCTCTGTCCAGCTGTGTCTCAACGCCGCCGTGTGCTTTCTCCAGCCCCTCTTATCGCTCCAGAGATGCTCAGTGCCGCCGCATGCTGCCGTCGGTTAAAGACAACAGCGGCAGCCACGGGTCGCCCATCAGCGGCAAACTGGAGGGTGTCTTCTTCAGCTGCAACACAGAGTTCAACACAGGAAAACCCCCCCAGGACTCTCCATATGGACCCTACCGCTTCCAGGTACTGCCGAGTATGTTTGTTTAGTTTGTGTCTTTTCAGTGCCATTTTAGAGGTCAACCATCTCTGCTAAAACTGCACCTGAACGCCAGTATGTTGACCATGATGGACCGCTGGTTCTGGTTGTAAAGGTGACATTGTTCTGCTGGTTTCTAGTTGTACAGATCACATTGTTCTGGTTCTGTTCCAGACCTCTAAGCTGATGATTTAGTCTCAGAGAGGCAGAAGAACTAACACTGCCTTTGTTTCTGCACAGATCCAAGCAGACATCCTCTTCAACCAAAACACCAACGTCTACTTTGGGGATTTCTACTGCATGTATACATCCTACCACTATGTGATCTTGGTCCTGGCTCCCAACGGCTCTGATGGAGATGCCTTCTGTAAAGGGAGGCTACCAGCGCTGGACAGATCCAACAACTGCTTCCTGAGCTATGCCGAGGAGGACAATGGTCTGCTGTCCTTCCGTCACGCCCAGGATGTCATCCTGGAGCTGATCTACACAGAGCCAGTGGATCTGTCTCTAGGGACCGTAGGCCAGATCAGTGGGCACCAGCTCACCAGTCAGTCCACTGTCAATGCCAAGAAAGACCCAAGCTGTAAGATTTGCAACATCAGTGTGGGACGTTAGCCGGATCTTTGGTCTGGATGATCAGCTAACTGCTAATGGTTACTAGCTAGTAGCATACAGGTTACTAACTAGATTTACCACCCTCTTGTTGTGGGCCGCCTTGCTAGCTAAGTGTTAATTAGCCTGGCTGGCTAGCAGGCAAGTCATTAAACTAAATCTACCTGTTTTAATATGTATAGTCATTGGTATAATAAATCATCTCTCTTGGTCTTCCAGACATTCATTGAACCACAGTTGCCCCCAACCGGAGTGGGTCCTATGTTCCCTAGTCTGTTATTTTTTCCACCATCTAGTGGAATCAGTGCCAAATTCCACGGCAAATAGGCCTATGTAGGCCTACAGGCCGTTTAAAGGCCCTTACACACCAAGACGATTATCGGCCATCAGACAGTCTGCCGACGTCGGTGACACAAGTCTGTACTGTGCCATCGGCCGTCGTCAAAGCCGTCTGCGTTCTTTTCAGCCGATTCCACAACAAGTCGTTCAGTCTGACCAATCTGAGTGACTAGCAAATCAGTGAACGAGAAGATGTCGGGGAGACGGGAGCCGATTGATCAGTCCAACTGCCTTTTCTGACGACGATCGCCCGTCAGATTGGTGTGTCAGCGCCTTAACGCACATATCCAAATAGGCCTAGATGAAGAGAGATTAGGCTGTAAATTGTCTTTGTTTTTGTCATGTTTGGATAGTTTAAATAAACTATATATATGTATTGCGACCGGGGAACATAGGACCCTTTTTGGGAAAAACGGGGAACATAAGACCGTGGGAACATAGGGATGACCCCCCCTCCAACAGGTGTGGTTTGTTTGTTTGTCACACACACACACGCACGCACGTCTTAACACGTTTTGTGGGCCACAATCTTTGACTTCATTGTGTGGACCTCATTTGAAAGTTCAGATATCTCAAAGTTAATCAATGTTTTACTGCAAATGTTATAAGGAACCTCTTAAATGTCCTCAAGTCCTGAAGTTGGCTTAGGATTCAAACAGACCACAAAGCAGGGGATGCTTTAGGGGTGGGCTACCTGGTGATTGACAGGTCGATACCAATGCAGTTTTACTGCAGCTACTGACTTTTTCTCCACAGTCCAAATATGGTCACTTACTTAACTGGTTGAAAAAAAAATCAATGATGGTGACAGGCAAAATGATGAACTCGGCATTACAGAGAAAAAGGTCTTTAAGTTGTCGTGGAAACCTGTGACTGTAAAGTGAAAGACAGCAAAAGGAAACAACACGTAGTGAAATGATCTAGAATGCTGGCGACCACAGATTAGCTTCTTTATTTCGGGAAATTACGGATCATGAAGCATCACAATTCATCAAAGCAGTTTCCTTGTATGATATGAAACCCCTCCAGAATACCCACAATCCTCTCTGCTCATCACAGATAAATATTGATTCACACGGTTCTCGTTTCCAGTTCAATTAGAGAAATAGCTCATTACAAATAGAGTCTCGATATTTATTGGTATAAAAATAAGTTCTAAGTGCTTCTCACACTTTAATACTGTCTCTGCTTTGGCGTGTTCGCAGCTCGGATGGTGGCGCATCGTAGAACTCTCCGGAAACACGTAAAGAAATAAAACAAAGAAACAAATATCGCATCAGACGGAAGATCTGTCGTCTTAAACTCTGCGTTGGTTTTCGGAGGTCATTGCTCTCGTTCTTTAGCTAATATGATCTCTTGCAACGCAGATATTCTCATACACTGTTTGCAGCTACAAAAAGAAATGCACTATAATTCATATGTAACCCCTAGCGATGGGAATCACCACGATACAATATCACAATATTATCTTATTGCGATTTTAAACATTTTGCGACATACTGAGTGTTGTGATAACATATTATCTTGTATTAATGAAATGAAATTATGCAGGTTTGTTTTGACCGACTTCCTGTCAATCAGCTGACTACCAAAAACCAGCATCATCTAGTGGACTGAAGATGCAATTGTTGATGAAAGGTTTAACTTGTATGTGCAACAAATCAGTACTTTCATCACTACCTTCATTTAATGAAAGAGCAATACTTGGAGTACTTTGATGTACTATGATCTACTTTGATGTATTATGATGCGGTTTGCGGTAACCCACGTAGTATAAAGAGCGAGTAAGTCCACGTGGGGGGGGGGGGGCAGCTGGGCTGGTGGGTCTATAAACCCCAGACAGGAGACCGATGTTTGTCTCCTGCGTGGAACAAAAAGACTTCTAAATTATTTGTCATGTAACTTCTGTTTTTATTTCAACCCACCGAATTGTTCTGTTGGATTGATGGTGGTGCTCCCATAGATACTGTACGAACTGTTGTATATCATTGTTAAAACGATGGCGTTTGACTGACAGAATACCGTGAATGTAATCTGGGCGTCCTCTTGTTTGGCAACGTTTTAAAGATCTCGAGACGAGTTTTAGCATCACAGCCGGATGAAAATACTCAAACATGCAGAAATATCAACCAAAAGAAGAAGAAAAAAAGTGAAGACCTGAAGTTTCTGTTCCTGTTGCCATAGTTACACCCAGCTGTTTTTTTAATAGGCTGGTCAAACGGCAGAACTACAGAACAGCTGATTGAGAATGTTTCTTCTTGTGAACGCAACTAACCGAACACAAAGCGCGCAAAGCTTCGGCCTCAAAAACAAGAAACAGTTTCACGGGAAAAAAACGCTGAAATGGTCATAAGACCAGTGCAAAACTACATTTTGCAGTTAAAAAACATTAAAAAGAACTACAAATCCCAGTTATCTGAAACATAATAACGCAGAGTTACAACAAAAGAAAAACAAGATATATTCAGCAGATCAAGGTGTTGTAAACTAGAAACACAAACTAAAAGCTGCTAAAACAACAATAACAACAACCTGCAGCCAATCACAGGCCGCCTGCCAGCATGTGCGTATGCTTAATTCAGAGATGGATAATATGAAGAGAGAAGCTGTGAGGGGGAGGAGTCTGTTTGTGGGCGAGTCACGAACGTGTTACAGCAGCGGCGAGAACCAAGTCCACGGAGGTTTGGACTTCCTATGAGAACGGAGGCGTAAAGGTGTGTTCCCACGATTCTGCATGTTTCTGTAGAATGATTATTTTGTGTCCTGATGAACCTGATGACTGGAAACAGTCTTTTTCTAACAAAGAAGCCGCTTGGTGTGATGCATGCTGGGTGGGAAACGTCTTCTAGAAAACGCCGTATCCGTCGGTGTGGCGCGTTGCCACAGCGAAGGCGGGGTACCCCTCATAGGTGGTGTAGGCCGTCAGGTCCTGGCCCAGAGAGACCGCCTGCTTCAGCTGGGATGCGACCGCAGACGCCGCCGGACTCGCCAGAGTGTAACCTGGAGGCAGACCAGAACCACCAGTCACTTCACAGTACGACGGTACATCTGGAATCAAACCATCGACCAGTAAGTTGTCTAATCGGGACGCTGAAATGTTTCATTCAAACACATAAACAAGACATCTGAATTAAAAACAGTTGAGTTCATGTTAGTAGTAGTATCAGTAGTAGTAGTAGAAGAAGAACAGTTGGATGTCGGGAGGTCTTGCAGAGGTGGTTGATATGGGATTCAAAAGTGAGTTAGGGGTCCATTTTTACACCAAGATTTGTGACTGCTGATGAGAGAGGGATATTTGAGCAAGAAAAGGTGATGTTGGTTATGGCCGATGATTTGGTCTGGTAAGAGGTGCCAACCAGGATGGCTTCAGTTTTGGGGCTGTTGAGTTGGAGGAAGTTGTCCTCCATCCATACCTTTATCTCCTCCAGAAACGTGGCGAGTATTGACAGGGATAATGGTGAAGATGAAGGTGGGGTGGCAGCTGTGGCATTGACATAAATGTGTGTCGTTGGTGTAGCAGTGGAATGAAAATCCATGGAAGTGCAGTTGGAGTAACAGTAGAAGAAGAACAGTAGTCGTAGTAGTAGTAGAAGAACAGTAGGAGGAGGAGTAGTAGTAGTAGTAGTAGTAAAAGAAGAAGAAGAACAGTAGTAGTAGTAGAAGAAGAAGAACAGTAGTAGTAGTAGTAGAAGAAGAACAGTAGGATTCGGAGTAGTAGTGGAAGAAGAAGAAGAACATTAGGAGTAGTAGAAGTAGTAGTAGAAGAAGAACAGTAGGAGTAGTAGTGGTCTGAGTGCCAGCTGAGGGTCTGTTAGTGGTTTTGTTAGGTGGAGAGTTAGTTGACTTCGGGTACGGACCTTCACATACCTGGGAAGGCCACCGAGGCCACGGCGGCACAGCCGGCGTCGGCAGCACCCTCCGTCTGCAGGCCGAGCGTCTGCAGCGTGTGTTCGGCGGCGTGGACCTTCGCTTCCTCTACGGCAGCACACAGCTTAGTGGGTGTGAAGGGGTGTCTGCAGGGACACAACAGGGGATCAGGGAGCTGGACTACCAACCCGGGGACATGGAGCTAGTCTACCAACCCCAGGGTCATGGAGCTGGACTACCAACCCCAGGGTCATGGAGCTGGACTACCAACCCCAGGGTCATGGAGCTAGTCTACCAACCCCAGGGTCATGGAGCTGTACTACCAACCTGAGGGTCACAGAGCTGGACTACCAACCCAAGGGTCATGGAGCCGGACTACCATCCTGGGGGTCACGGAGCTCGACTACCCACCCAAGGGTCACGGGGCACAGAGCCGGACTACCAGCCGAAGAGTCACGGAACTGGACTACTTTGGTTTATTTTATGAATGTATCACAAGATGACAGACGAGTGGAAGAATTAAAACGTAATACAAAGATGTAAACTGTGACTCAACCTTGTTCTGCTTTGGTTGTTTGTGTAAAACAAACCTTTCAACTATCTTAAAGGGCCAGCATGTTGGACTTGGTTTCATCTACTTGTGTGGGTACAGATCCAACCCCTCCTTTTGCAAGACTAAGAAACTGCCCACATACCGCATAGAAGTAGTAGTGTTAGATGCAGTGGTTGGAGGAGTAGTATTAGTAAACTAACATGTGCATGTACTTGTAGTAGTAGTGGTAGTAGTACTAGTAGTATAAGTGCAGTACTCTTACACGTTGGGGTACTGGGTAGCCAGAGCTGGGATGGTGATCTTGTAGAGAAACAGCTGTCGCTGGTCTGGACCGATGGCAGAGTGGAGCTGGTAGACCGGCTGACCCCAGTTATTCTTCTGACACAACTCCTCCAGGACCTGATGGAGAGACAGTCAGGAAGAATTCAGTCTAATATACCTCTGTCTGTCTGTCAGTCTGTCTGTCTGTCTGTCTGTCCCAGTGTGTACCGGGACCAGTCAGATCCACCTGGTTTCACTGGTTCCCAGGTGAGTCCTGTTACCTGTGTGGCAGGTTTTATGGCGGCGGCCTTCAGGCTCATGGTGGCGGGGTTCATAGGGGTGAGCTCCATGCCCGGCAGCAGGTCATATAGCTTCTCCTCTGCCTGCTTGTCCACCTTCAGGCCGTAGGAGCTGCCGCCGGCTCCGCCCACAGCTCCCACCCCAGCGGCGTAGGCCAGGTATCCCCGCCCGCCCAGCCCCCGCACCCCCGCAGCCCCTACAGGTACAGTCATGTAAATTTCTACAGGAGACCGAAAAGGCAGTGAAATCAATCAAATCACCGGAAATCAACCGGGAAGCAGAATCAGAGTTATTAGTAACAGTAACAAGTCACCGAGGATAATTTCTCTCCTGATTCATTGTTTGCAACATCTTGTTTCTGATTTAATATTTGATCAACATCAACATACTTTTGATTCAGTGGATCATTAACAACAATATACAGATAATGTTGTTTATATATCGGAGGGACAGGAACAACGGCCTCCTGGGTGAAAGTTCTGTGTCTGTTTGATCTGTTTCTCCTCCCTATGCAAACTTTGATTAGAAATGTGTCAGAAACAAACATAATGAAACAGTGTTTGTCCTCACCTCTGACAGATGGCGTCCTGATCAGACCTCGACCTCCGATGTGAGCTTTGGCTGCCGGCGGGAAGCGGAACTGACCTGGTATTGCAGCGTAGGCCTGGGGGGCGTAAAACACAGGCGGACCGAGGTAGGCCGCCGACGGGTCGTAGACCTGGAGGACGAGGAAAGAAAACCAGCATCTGGTCAAAAGACTGGAACCATGTCTCAATGTTCATGTTCCCCAGAGGATGAATCCTAATCATTTAGGAGTCAATCGCTATTATGGGATGGATTGCGATAATGTGTAATATCTTCGTTTATGAACAAGTATCTGCAGAACTGATGACACAGCATTTTTCAAAAGTTACTTTCCTTTGGTGGGAAATTAATAAGCTGAGAGCTAATCACATAATACATTTGCATGGCAGCGGCGATAGCGGTGGTAACATGGTAGTGCAGTAGTGAGGCTGTGGTAGCGATGGTAGCATGGTAGTGTGGTATTGAGGCTGCAAGAGCGATGGTAGCATGGTAATGCGGTATCGAGGCTGCAGTAGAAACGGTAGCATGGCAGTGCGGTATCGAGGCTGCAGTAGTGATGGTAGCATGGTAGCGACGGTAGCTGTGGTAATGACGGTAGCATGGTAGCAACGGTAGCATGGTAGTGACGAAATTGAAATCTACTGATTCGTGTTTCCACCATAAAACAATGTCCTAATTAATTTTCCATTGAAATATTTTGAGTGATAAGATACCGAAAAAAAAAATCCCTGAACATGAAACCACAAGACTTGATGATGGCAATTGTGCACATTAAAATGGCCGCTGCCCTGAGTCAGCGTCCTACCTGTCCCAGCGTGTAGGCGGTGTAGTCTGTCTGCAGCAGAGACGAGCCACGTCCTCCCGTCCCTCGGGTGTAGCGGACGTAGCTATCCTTATCCACCGGCTTGGCCAGAGTCACCTCAATGGGGGAGCTGTCCACCAACTGGGGGGAGGATGGAAACACATGAGTAGTAGTCTAGTAGAGGACGGCGATACGTGAGTGCTGAAACCAGCCTGTGGTGGTACAGTATAAAGAAGTCCTGACCTTCCCGTTGAGGGCATTCATGGCATTGATGGCGTCGTCTCTCTGGGTGAAATGGACAAAGGCGTAGTCTCTGATCTTCTTCACGCGCTCCACCGAACCTGAAACACCACAAAGTACACACAATAAATACCTAATCATTTAGAAACATACAGAGAAAATGAGTGACAATAAGAACCAATTGAATTTGAAGATGCTGCTGAAAATGATGGAGAGAGAAAAAGTTGTATTTATATATTTATACATCAACACAAATATTCCGAGTGACAGAAAGGTCAGTGAACACCTCCTGAGAATCAAACGGATGTTTTTGCATGAAGTTTATGGAGATTAATGTCGTGTGTTTCAGCCTAAACAACATCACTGTGAAGAATATTGGTAGTTTGAATTCATAGTTTTTCCAGTTTAATAATAAAATCAAATGGCGCATTCAAGGACGCTGTGACATCTGAGCATTTGAGTACCTGCTCTGAGGCTGTTGAACTCCTTTTCGATGGTCTCCTCGGAGGTCTGCAGCATCAGGTTCCTGACGTACAGGATCTTGACGGTTGCCATGGTATCCTCATCCACCTCCACCTCAGGCTCCGCCCAGTCCACTGCGATGGCGTGACCCCACAGCTGGATACGACCTTAGAGACGCGACAGGTAAGTTTAATTTTTAATGTTTTTTATTAATTAATTTAACAGCGTGACTTGAAGTTACACCGGAAATAAATAAACTTGTGCACATTGCCTCATTGGCCATAGGATTCGTCCCCTCACATGTTGGCATTTCATCGGTAAAAACTAAACATTGTGAGTGATTCTGACTGCAACTCGCCTTTTCTCAAATCAAATACATATTTTCCATCAGTAACTTTGTATAATCCATCATTAAACATTATTTTTATTTCCATGTCATTTTTCCAAATGCACCTTTTTTGTCTAAAATTCAATTTAATTATTGCAAACCAATTTGCAACACTGCTTTTCATGCGTCTGATAATTCCCTTTTAAAACAGTTGATTTTTAAAAAAAATTTCTGGTTCATTGTCAGTTTTTATATTTTTAATGTCTTAATACCTGAACTTCAAATACTTGTTGTTATTGTTCAACTGTATGTTTCACTCTGAAAACACCGTTAAAGAGACTTAGAAAGAATATTCAGTAGTGATTGTTTGGTTTACGGAGGAAGTGTGAAACGTTGTATTCTCCAGGTGAAAACAGGACTCATGACTCAGCAAGAAGTTATCAGTTCTTTATCAGTCTTAACAACTCATTTGTCCGTGAAATGTTTCCGAACCCACAAAGTAGAAACGTGATGACTGCAGAGCATCATCATCCCTCCTATCAGAGCTCTTCTACGGCTGTGAGTCGGGCCGTGATTGGCTGCTGATAACAGTATACAGTCCGTCAAATGTAGACTTTGACATGTTTTATTGCGTTTACTTCTACGATGTATTTGGTACTTAAACCTTTGAAATAACTTGTTACAGCTGCATGTGTTGGTTCAGACCACCACTGAGAGGAATCGGTTTCTTTGGCATATAGATTTGTGTGTCATCCTCATAACAATGTTGCTGGACTTTGTGCTTGTTTATGATCTGCCCAGTGGCAGCATGTTTATACATAACAATAAGGGGCTAAGGATGGAGCCTTGGGGAACTCTCACACACTCTCTCAATAAAAGGCAAAAATGGGCCAAAAAGAAACCTTAAAAGACACATTGGCGTCAGTCAGTCTTCCATGTTTGGTTTATTACCAAAAACCTGCAGAACTAGTGACATTCAATCCGTGCTAATTGGTAAATGTTAGCATACTTAAATAATGTGGAGACCATGGCAAAAAAGGCATCACGCTAATGTTAGCTTTTAGCTCAACACTCTGCTGTGTCTAGTTGAGCCTCACAGAGCTGAAATTCTTACGATCAGTGGACTTCTGGTAGCTTATTGATTATCGGTTGTCAGAGGATCCTTGAATGTACCGAATCATTTTGGGTCTAGTCTGTATAAATACAGGATCTGGCATTGTCTACCTGGCAGCAGCTTGCGGCGGGCCATGGCAGCTGCTCGGTGGCTCTCGTACTCCACAAAGGCGAAGCCTCGATTCTTGGATTTGTCAGCGGCACTGGGGTACACAATGACGTCCATGACCCCTTCAGTGACCTTTCTCATCTCTGACAGGATTTCCTCGCGCTTCTTGGTTTTGGGAATTCCGCCCACAAACAGGCGGCAGTTGTCGACGCTGGCACAAACTCCAAGGAGGCGGCCATTTCTGCAGGACGGGAGTGGAGCACCAACATTGTGTTCACGGCAAACTACCATTAAACATTATTATCTTTATTATCAACAACACTACCATTAAAATGAACCCTAACCTGATCTCGTAGTTGTTGAGCTGCTTCATGGCGGCTTTGGCCTCTTGTTTGGTGCCGAAGGTGACAAAGGCGTAGCCTCGGTTGTTCCCATTGAAGTCCATCATCATCCTCACCTCGTAGATCTTACCGAACTGGAGACGGGAAGAGATGAAGGCAAGAAGACATGAGAACAACAGGCCGACTCGTGGGAACAACATGTCAACGTAGAAACCATCAGAACCTTCTCACACAGAGGAACCAGTTCGTCCTCGAACAGATCTCTCGGCAGTTTGCCCACGAAGATCTCGCTGCCCCTCTCTGGCGGCGGTCCATCCCAGCTGGGCGGTGGGCCGCCGTACCGCCGCTGGCCGTTTTCCTGAAACAAACAGTAATAAATACAGTTAAAACAACATGGTGGTGATTATAGAAATGTGCACCATTTGAGTAGAACCAGTAACTTGAGGAAATGCAGTTTAAAATGCACTTTTGCTCATGGACATAAAACATGAAGAAGACACAAACAGAATATTGTGTTTTAATCTCAATCTTGTCTGTTTGGATGCACCTTGAACTTTCATATCTCAGAGACCGTCTTCTCTATGTTCACATATCTAAGTGACCTCCGACCTGCTGCAGCTGGTATCCAGTCCGCTGCATCAGCGCCCGCAGCGCCGCCTCCTTCTGCGTCCCCGCCAGTCCGTCCACGCCTGCTTTCTGATTGGATTCCATTGGGTGTGATTGACAGCGATATGTAAATCAGGGAAATTAGGGGCGCTCACTGGAAAAGGACAAAACAAAACCAGGTTGTTTTCTGTCTTACGTCCAACATGTGGGCTTAGTGCCGTCTGTTACCGCCACAGTAATATAAACGTTGATGTTATATTTCAGTCAGATAGCAGTAGAACAAACGTGTCCTCAGAACTGTTTCCTGCTTTGAATAACAGATACGAGCAGCAGAGCATCCACCCACACATATTGTACTGATTTTTTTTTTCAATTATGAGATGTAATGTTAAAGTAACAAATAAGTACATTATGTTAAAATAAATGAATGTAAAGAAAATCAAGACGTGATAGATGTAATACAAATAATAATTTTCAATTTGTCAGTAAAACGGGTTTTTATCCCATATTATCACACATTCAACACTTTCAGGGTATAATTCATATTCTGTTCATCTCTTTAACTATTTAATAGAGTTAATTAAATAATTTATAAACAGTGAATAAATAGTTTAGAATGTGCTAATTAAATTGTTAATGTTCTCAGATACATATATTATTATATCCTTGTATTTACTATTTATTTACTGTGTTTATTAATGAAGGTTTAGTTGTTTATTGAGCTAGAAACGCTGAACTAGGATTAGATCTGTTTCCCACATCAGAAGATGTATATTTCCTGCTTCGAACAACAGATACGAGCAGCAGAGAGGTCAAGGTCTGTTCACTAATCATTAACAAGGACTCTGGACAGCCTGTCTCACTGTCCGTCTCCCTGTCTCACTGAGTGGAAACAAAGGCTGGAATCAAACTCACTACATTTCTGTATTTCTAAAAGACATGAAAAACTAATCCTCAAACTAAAACCCCCAAACCAGACCTCATCCCTCAAACCCTCAATACTGTAATAAAACTACAGGTATAACTTTGCAAAATATGTCCTCAGTTTGTAAAATATGTCCTCTCTTTGTAAAAACATCCTAACTTTATAAAAATATCCTCACTTCGTAAAAACATCCTTACTTCGTAAAAAATCCTCACTACGTAAAAACATCCTCACTACGTAAAAACATCCTAACTACGTAAAACCTTCTATACGCTGTAAAACCGTCCTCACTTCGTAAAACAGGCCTCACTACCTAAAAACATCCTCACGTCGTAAAACCGTCCTCACTATGTTAAAACCTCCCAGACTATGTGGTTTTGTTATCGGTGAAGGTGTTTAGGTGATTCATACGAAGCCTGGAAGGTGTCTGAGTTATAATTAGTTTTCCTAAATGATTCCTTTCATATTCATGAGGTTGTTGATTTCTCTTTGTCTCCATGACAATACATCTCTTATCCAGTAATCACTTTTTTATTTAGACTCAATCCCACATATGAATACTGACAAGAGCCCCAAATGTGGATTAATCTGCCACTGAAAATACTCCCCAACAAAGTCACCACGCAACACTCACTCACTCACTCACTCACTCGCTCACTCACTCGCTCACTCACTCGCTCACTCGCTCACTCACTCGCTCACTCACTCGCTCTCTCACTCACTCACTCACACTCACACACACACACTTTCTCTCATCGTCTCTACTCGTCAGGTTCAGATGAGGCTGATTGAGACTAAACATCACATCAGAGGGACAATCGAGATCGAGAGAGCGAGAGAGAGAGGGTCAAAGGTCATGGGATGAGGACGGCCGCTACAAACACACGTCTCTTTTTGCACTCGTCATCCCCCAAGACGTAGTAGTCGGCGTATAGTAGTAATACTAGTACTATCCCCTGAGACGTAGTAGAGTCGGAGTATGATGCAGAATATTATCTTTCAGTTTTAAAATAAAAATGTAATTAATTAATTAATACCAATAACAACAATAATAATAATAAATAATAAATAATTATATATATATATATATATATATATATATATATATATATATATATATATAACAAAACACGTCATTTAAATGTTTATCTGTTAATCGGCTGCTAGTGAAGGAGAGACGGGTTAAAGGTGATCAGGTTCAGGTGACCGGAGAGGGAATCCACCAATCAATACTGCTGACATAGGGGCGTCTCTCACACACGCATGCACGCACGCACGCACGCACGCACGCACGCACTCACGCATATTGTACTGAATTTTTTTTATGAAATCAAAATTATGAGATGTAACAAATAAGTAAATTATGTTACAATAAATTAATGTAAAGAAAAATCTGTGAAAATCATGACGTGATAGATAAAATAAAAGTAATCATTTTCACTTTGTCAGTAAAACATGTTTATTATCCCATATTATCACACATTCATCTCCTTCAGGGTATAATTCATCTTCTGTTTCGTCTCTTTATCTGTGTCAAAGTATTAAAACTAGACAATAAAAGAACGTTAACCTGATTTAAAAAATATACAAACTTATTTCTTCTCTTCCTAATTTTATTCAAAAACACATTTAATGTGAGAACAATGTAAGAACACATTGTTTATAATACTTCTCTACTTGTACTTCAGTAACATTATGAATGTGTACTACTGTAATTTCCCCCGCATGCATTTACGATCATTTATTTATTGTTCTAGATATATAAGTTCTTATATAATTAATAATAAGGGAAAACAATTAATTAGTCACAGTTTTTAAAAACGTTTTTAAAAAGCCTCACAGGCAACCCATGTCAATGTACTAATAGTAATAGTAATACTATTATAATAATAATCTAATACTAATACACCAAGTAAAGCCCATTTATTTCACTGATGTAGTGAATGCAGGACTTTTAACTCTCATGGAGTAGTCTGTAGTAGTTTGTACTGCAGTATTCCTACTTTTACTTAAAGTACTTCAAAGTAAGTATAATAACTCTTTCTGGGTGGTAAAAAAACAACTTAAAGGTGACCAAATATCATCAAAGCTATGTAATCCTGATAATTTCATTATTTTATTAGAATGAAACTATCATTATATATGATTGTGTTGATATTAACAGCTTTCATGCTTTTAGTTTTTTACCTTTATAATACTTAGAACAGTAAAATATCTAAATACTTCTTCCAGTCCTGTTAGTATTGTATTTAATGTACTTTTACTTTGTTCTCTCTGATACTACTTGTTCATGCTGCTCGACCCTTTAGCAACATTAGCCTCCAGCTACTGTTCATCACAGTCGAATGACACTAACTTTACATTCTCTCTCTCTCTCTCTCTCTCTCTCTCTCTCTCTCTCTCTCTCTCTCTCTCTCTCTCTCTCTCTCTCTCTCTCTGTCTATCTCTCTCTCTATCTCTCTCATGCATTTAAAATAATCAAATTTAAAAACTTTGTTTCTTCTGATGAAAAACAGAAAAACTCACCTGAGCAATTTCAGAGATCACCTCCCTCCGATCAGAGCTGTGTCATTCTGAGGGCCGATTGTGTGTCGCTGTGTGTGTGTGTCTCTCTCTCTCTGTGTGTGTGTGTGTGTGTGTGATCACATCATATCAAACTCCAAAGGTTCACTGTCTTGGTGTTAGTTTTACGAGCCAGCCGATGTTAATGTTTAACCTGCTGCTATCTGTGGACACACACACGCACACATGTCTGTGTGTGTGTGTGTATGTGTGTGTGTGCTTGTGCGTGTGTGTGTTGCAGAAGGTCTTTGACCGACACTATTTGGATCAGAGTGCTCTGCAAAGGTCTCTTCACCTCACACACACACACACACACACACACACACACACACAGATGTAACACACACCCACACAAACATACAGGGAGAACACAGCAGCTGTTCCACTGTCTCCTGTCAACGTCCTCTTTTTTAAATAAAGTTTAAATACAAAAACGTGTATGTTGATCAAATGTTCCAGAGTCTCTGTTCATCTAATTGGCAGATGTCCCAGCATGCTTTGCATTTTCACTACAATCCTCGTTAAGGAGCTCTGACTCTGTCTGTCTGTCTTTTGAGTGAAAATACATATGATGCAGTTTACCATCACTATTTTTCAATATGTGATTTTGATTTACAGCTCAACATAATTAGTTGGACAGTTAAATACTTTAAATATTATAATAAAAGTACAACAGACCTGTTACATTTTACATACAAACAAACCGGATGAATAATGTAAAAGAGTTTAAAGACACTTTGAAGTCTCAGAAATTAAACTGGTCTGGTTTTCATGGCCATTGTGATGACAGTGAGCAACCAGCAGGGGGCAGCACCACACTGAGCAGTTTACATGGAGAATGGAATCAATCATTTTAATTGTGTATAAAGTATGAATGTGGGGAACAAAGCTGTGGGTTGAGGCCCTCTGTGGGGCAGCTGGGTCCACAGGGTCCTGGGGGTCCACATGACCCAGTAGAGACTAGAGAGGAGTTCGGATCCTTTCACTATGACGTTCACCGTGACGTTCACCGTGACGTTCACCGTGACGTTCAATGTAACGTTCACCATGACATTCACAATGATGTTCACGGTGATGTTCACCATGACGTTCAACGTAACGTTCACCATGACATTCACCATGATGTTCACCGTGACGTTCACCATGACGTTCAACGTAACGTTCACCATGACATTCACCATGACATTCACCATGATGTTCACCGTGATGTTCACCATTATGTTCACCGTGACGTTCACCATGACATTCACCATGATGTTCACCATGACGTTCACCATGACATTCACCGTGATGTTCACCGTGACGTTCACCATGACGTTCACTGTTATGTTCACTGTGACGTTCACCGTGATGTTCACCGTGATGTTCACCGTGACGTTCACCATGATGTTCAACGTAACGTTCACCATGACATTCACCATGATGTTCACCGTGATGTTCACCATTATGTTCACCGTGATGTTCATCATGACTTTCAACGTAACGTTCACCATGACATTCACCATGATGTTCACCATGATGTTCACCATTATGTTCACCGTGATGTTCACCGTGATGTCCATGGTGATGTCCACAGTGATGTTCACCATGATGTTCACTGTGACGTTCACCATGACATTCAACGTAACGTTCACCATGACATTCACCATGATGTTCACTGTGATGTTCACCATTATGTTCACCATGACGTTCACTGTTATGTTCACTGTAACGTTCACCGTGATGTTCACCATGACATTCACCATGATGTTCACTGTGACGTTCACCATGACATTCAACGTAACGTTCACCATGACATTCACCATGATGTTCACTGTGATGTTCACCATTATGTTCACCATGACGTTCACTGTTATGTTCACTGTAACGTTCACCGTGATGTTCACCATGATGTTCACCGTGATGTCCACTGTGATGTTCACCATGATGCTCAACCTGATGTTCACCATGATGTTCACCATGATGTTCACTGTGACATTCACAATGATGTTCACCATGATTATCACCGTGATTTTCACCATGACGTTCACCATGATGTTCACCATGACATTCACCATGATGTTCACTGTGATGTTCACTGTGACATCCACATGTGAAGTGTCTAAATAGTAGTTTATGGTTGTCTGGTGGTTACATCCTTGACGTCAGACTGCTGAAGCTCTGATTGAATGTTTGACTGTAATGGAGGATTCACCATGATGCTCACAGTAACGTTCACCATGATGTTCACTGTTATGTTCACCGTGACGTTCACCGTGATGTCCACCGTGATGTCTACCGTGATGTTCACCATGATGTTCATCATGACGTTCAACATGATGTTCACCGTGACATTCACCGTGACATTCACCATGATGTTCACCGTGACATTCACAATGATGTTCACCATGTTTACCACGATTATCACCGTGATGTTCACCATGACGTTCACCATGACATTCACCGTGATGTTCACTGTAATGTTCACCGTGATGTTCACAATGATGTTCACCATGATGTTCACCATGACATTCACCATGATGTTCAACGTGATGTTCACAATGACGTTCACCATGATTATCACCGTGATGTTTACCATGACATTCACCATGGTGTTCACTGTGATGTTCACTGTGACATCCACATGTGAAGTGTCTTAATAGTACTTTGTGGTTGTTTGGTGGTTACATCCTTAATGTCAGACTGCTGAAGCTCTGATTGGATGTTTGACTGTAATGGAGGATTCTTCAGATTCTTCTGGTATTTTGATCAGACCTGCACATCTGCTGTCGTCATGGAAACCTTGTTTTTATTTATTTCTACTTCCACAGTCATGCTGACACGTCTACTTATGATGGATGGATGTGTGGATGGACGGATGGATAAGGAGGAGGAGGAGGAGAGGAGATTAGGAGTAGAGGAGGAGGAGATGAGGAGGAGAGGAAAGGAGAGGATAGGGAAGGAGGAGAGGAGAAAAGAAATAGAGGAGGAGGAAATGAGGAGGGGGAGATGAGGAGAGGGGAGGAGGGGAGGGGAGGGGAGGAGATTAGGAGGAGGAGAGGAGATTAGGAGGAGGAGAGGAGATGAGGAGAGGAGATGAGGAGAGGAGGAGCAGAGTTACTTCAGACCGTCAGAGTTTCTCCTCTCTCCGTTCAACCTTCCGCTGCACCGCATTAAACTAATGAAACTAATGAAGGTGAGTGAAGTGGATCAGACCTGCATGTCCACGTCCTCTCCGGACTCTCGGATCGTTTCATTCACCGTTTCACGTTCCGCCGTTCGTTCCTCCAGATCCGCAGCCCGGCGCGCGAACTCACGTGTGAGCAGGATTTCATGGTGACGCGTTTAAAGCCGACTATCTGTGGCTGCGGGTCTCCGGGTCTCCGACTCGAGGACCAGACCGGTAGAGTGGTGGGAGCCGTTAATTGATCCGGATTCCTGCAGCGCGTCTCTCTCACTTCGCGGCTCGACACGAACCCGTTTCTGCTCCGGACTGAACCCGTTTACTTGAATCCGCTTTAAGGAGAAAACTGCTGTTTGGGGAATTTAAACGTGGAAACGAACCTCCGGAGTTTAATCCCCGGACTCACTTCTACTGAGTTCTACGGACTTCTCGGAGTCACGTCTTCCCTCTTGAGGAGAACCTGATTCTGGAGAGCTGATTCTGGTCTGGTTTCCTGCAGGTTTTCCTCTTTGTCACTTTTTTGTGTGCCAATGATAGTTTAATGTCTTTATCATCTAAAATCACATGTTCACAGGACTACGAGGATCCTGGGGAACCTTGAGGTCCCTCAACACTGAAAGAACAACTCAAAAGGTTTGAAGATCCTTTGGATCCTCTCTGGCTATTTCTGAACTAAAGGAGCAACTCTGGAGGGACCTTGAAAAGCCCATCTGAGGAGCTTGAGAGGGGTCCATGGGAGATTTGAAAGAACCCCAGAAGGAGACCCCCAAGAGCCAAAATACACACCAGAAGAACACCATGGCATATTAAACAGCTTGTTAGAAAGCTCAGAGGAAGGTCATAGATCTCCGGGGAACCAAAGAATCCCTCTAATAATCTCTAGCTCTTTCAGACATCAACTAAATCTTGGGGACTGACTATCAGGAGGAGGTTCATAAGTACTCCAAAGAACCACTGAAGAACTCTTAAGTACCTGAAGACTCACAATTCTCCCATAAGGAATCCAAAGGGGGCCAAGAAGACCCTGGGGAAAGTAGTGAGTAGCTTTAGGGTCTTAAATTACCCAGACTCTGAGGAAATCTAGAGACTATTAAGGAACCAGAACGCACCCTGAGGAACCCTGACCAACCCTGACCGCAAGGGAATCTGGGGACATTTGAAGATCTTGAGGATCTGAAGAATTAAGTAGTCTGAGGAACCTTATAGGGATCCTCAAGATCCAGAGAAAATCTGGGGACCACAGAGGAACCCTGAGAACAAATGGGGACCCTACGAGACCTGCAGTATGCCCTGCAGGAGAAGATCGAGGAGCTGAGGCAGCGTGACACCCTGATCGACGAGCTTGAACTGGAGCTGGATCAGAAGGATGAGCTGATCCAGCGGCTGCAGAACGAGCTGGACAAGTACCGGTCCGTGCTCCGGCCCGCTACTGCCCAGCAGGTTCAGGCCCAGCAGCAGAGTCTGGTCCTGCAGCCAGACCAGCACCGCAGCAAACGGCAGGCCATCTCTGCCGAGCCTACCGCCTGTGACATCACAGACCTGAGCCACGTCACGCTGCCCTTCTACCCAAAGAGCCCTCAGTGAGTCCTCTTCATGTTATACACAGGGGTCAGGTCTACCTGATGATTTTGTTTTATTTGAGCATGTTTTGAGAGTTCTGCTTCCACCCAAATGGATCAATTGACTTTAGTTTGTGATGACTTGTTCCTGATGAGTTTTTATAAAACAACGTGTTTTCTAATTGACATTTGGGTAGTGTAAATACGTCATCGTGTTAGATAGAGACTAGAGGTGTTTAGTGTAAATACGTCACAGTGTTGGATAGACTCTCGAGGTGTTTAGTTTAAATACGTCAACGTGTAAGATAGAGACTAGAGGTGTTTAGTGTAAATACGTCACGTAGAAGATGGAGACTCTAGAGGTGTTTAGTGTACGTCACAGTGTTCGATAGACTCTTGAGGTGTTTAGTGTAAATACGTCAACGTGTAAGATAGAGACTAGAGGTGTTTAGTGTAAATACGTCACAGTGTTAGATTGACTCTAGAGGTGTTTAGTGTAAATACGTCACCGTAGAAGATGGAGACTCTGAAGTGTTTAGTGTAAATACGTCACCGTAGAAGATGGAGACTCTGAAGTGTTTAGTGTAAATATGTCACCGTAGAAGATGGAGACTCTAGAGTTGTTTAATGTAAATACGTCACTGTGTTAGATAGAGACTAGAGGTGTTTAGTGTAAATACGTCACAGTGTTGGATAGACTCTCAAGGTGTTTAGTGTAAATACGTCACCGTAGAAGATGGAGACTCTAGAGGTGTTTAGTGTAAATATGTCACAGTGTTGGATAGACTCTCAAGGTGTTTAGTGTAAATACGTCACCGTAGAAGATGGAGACTCTAGAGGTGTTTAGTGTAAATATGTCACAGTGTTGGATAGACTCTCAAGGTGTTTAGTGTAAATATGTCACAGTGTTGGATAGACTCTCAAGGTGTTTAGTGTAAATACGTCACCGTAGAAGATGGAGACTCTAGAGGTGTTTAGTGTAAATACGTCACCGTAGAAGATGGAGACTCTAGAGATGTTTAGTGTAAATACGTCATCGTGTTAGATAGAGACTAGAGGTGTTTAGTGTAAATACGTCACAGTGTTGGATAGACTCTCGAGGTGTTTAGTTTAAATACGTCACCGTAGAAGATGGAGACTCTAGAGGTGTTTAGTGTAAATACGTCACAGTGTTAGATAGACTCTAGAGGTGTTTAGTGTAAATACGTCACCGTAGAAGATGTAGACTCTGAAGTGTTTAGTGTAAATACGTCACCGTAGAAGATGGAGACTCTAAAGTTGTTTAATGTAAATACGTCACTGTGTTAGATAGAGACTAGAGGTGTTTAGTGTTAATACGTCACAGTCTTATATAGACTCTAGAGGTGTTTAGTGTAAATACGTCACCGTAGAAGATGGAGACTCTAAAGTTGTTTAATGTCAATACGTCACTGTGTTAGATAGAGACTCTAGAGGTGTTTAGTGTAAATACGTCACCGTAGAAGATAGACAATAGAGACTCTAGAGGTGTTTAGTGGAAATACGTCACCGTAGAAGATAGACAATAGAGACTCTAGAGGTGTTTAGTGTAAATACGTCACCGTAGAAGATAGACAATAGAGACTCTAGAGGTGTTTAGTGGAAATACGTCACCGTAGAAGATAGACAATAGAGACTCTAGAGGTGTTTAGTGGAAATACGTCACCGTAGAAGATAGACAATAGAGACTCTAGAGGTGTTTCGTGGAAATATGTCACCGTAGAAGAGTGTGTTAGGGCTCAGGTGAACATGATGTGAAACTGCAGTAAAAGCAAGTCCCGGCTGCTGAGGCGGGACGTTAGCAGCTGCTGTTTTATTTATACACACATGAATATGAATATGAGCCTGATGACATGACAGGATGGAGGACGCTGTTGGACGAGTCTTGCTGTCGGAACAATTAGCATCCGATTCAAGATCCACAAACTAACGCAAGAGTGGCGAGTATGAAAACGTCCAGAGACGACTTCTTCATCTGTCATAATGTTAAAGTCTGAGGTTGGGTGTCGGATTAAAAAGCATGAAGCGTCAACTTCATTTTGAAGATAATTCCATGTGCTTTGCGTTGTGGGATTGAGGGAGTTTTCTAGGAAGTGATGGATGGGAAGTAAAACACAGGAGTACTGCTTTAAATACTGCTGTGTGTGTCCATTTCTGAGCTCAGGATAATATAATGTGTGTTTGTGTTCACACCAGCAGCAACAATCACTGTGTTGGTTTCTAATCCGCATGGTGTACACACACACACACACACACACACACACACACACAGCTCTGACAGGGTTTCATTTACCATCCCACCACTTGTCGCTGTCAGTGATCTGCAGCGAGTGAGTGTGTGTGGGTGTGTGTGTGTGTGTGTGTGTTTGTGTGTGTGTGTGTGTGTGTGTGTGAGAGAGAGTGTGTGCATTTGTATGTGTGCCTTTTAAAGATAAATAAAGGTTCTGTTGTGTGTGTGTGTGTGTGTGTGTGTATGTGTGGGTGGGTGGGATCGCCCACCAGTCCTCCTGCTGTCTGCAGCAACGCTTCGTTTTCAGACGAGTTAATGATCAGCTGCAGACTCTGCAGATCTGCTGCTGAGAGAGGACTCTTACTTTGAAAGGCAAGACTTCCTGTCTGTCACTCGTTTTTCATCCACAAAAATCGTAAATATGATGAAGCTCTGGCAGTTTCGACTGTTTCCTTTCTACATGGAGTTATAAAGATGCTCTGCTGCTGTCGCCATGGAAACTCTATTTTGAATGATTTCTTACGACTAAGTATTGATTGTTGAACCGGAGAGTTTGAATCCATAAATATGGATCTGTACGTGGAGTCTCTGATGAGCAGCTGTGATCAGTTCTCTGCTTCCTCTTCTTCCTTTCGTCATCCTTCCTTCTCGTCGTTTCTCTCTTCTCAGTCTCAGTTGGGATGTTCGTTGTTGAGCCGACAGGAAGTGATACGTCTCCATGTCTCAGCTGTGTCTCATTGGTTCACGTCCTGTCCATCTGAAGCAGTAGCGTCCTCCTCGCTCACTCATTTAGATTGGACCAAGGTAAAGCTGTCTTAAGAGAGACACCATGCCCCCAACCGGGGTTGACCAATCACAGCGTAGCAACCGTAACCGGGCGCCCTGGTCCTCTAGATAAATGACTAAGCTGGGTTCAACATATCCCAACTAGACCCTGTGATCCTGATTCACTGATGCAGGTCCCGGAATCACCATGATGACGACAACGAGTGCGGCAAACTTTTCCCAAACTGATCAGATCTTCTGATGGAGGTGTACAAGGAGGTCAAGCTCCTACAAAAGAAGTACTGTGGCTTAATGAACCAGACGATGTTCTCTTGTTACTGTAGCGCTTTAATCTGGAGCTCAAATACTATATGAAACAACTTTGACAGGTACGGTGGCTGGGGAGGAACATACAAGGCGAACTCACACTTTAAAACAGCGCCCCGGTACACGGGGCCCAACTCTACCACTGAGCCATCAGCGCACTTAACACTATTGTTTAATCATTCAGATCTAGTAGTGCTCTTATGACGGGGCAGTCATATTATACGACTATTAATACTACTAATACGACTTACGAATTCACACAGTCGGTGAGTTTTTGCCAGCTGTCCTTCCTGCATTTGGCAGATCAAACTGTTGCCTATTGCCTGTATTATATGTTTAAATTTTTCATATTTCTGTATGATTATGGTTTGCTCCTCGTACGTGAAATATGCTGCTCCACTGCCGTAGACTGATCCATGTTTGCGATTGGTCACCTTTACATTACAGCTACTGCTAAGTACATTACGTCACTTAGCAGACGCTTTTGTCCAAAGCGACTTACAATAAGTACATTTGTCAAAAGAAAGAAACCACAACATATCATTGCCGATAAAGTTAGAGCTAAAAAATAGAAACAAGTGTTAGGTCGTCGTCTGAGTAAAGTAGTAGCTGTTCAGCAAGGATACCTTAAGAACAACAGTGCTATGATCAAAGTGCTAGAGGTAAGAACATGGAAGTGCTATTTTTGCTGCAAACACCTCCTCTTTCATGTGCACACGCTCATAGCTGGACAGGGAAACCCTGGGTTGAGTTAACGAGTTGATAACCAGCTTCGTGTGACCACTTATCTCCGATTGCCTTTGTTAGGGTAACTTAAGCTGGCTAACTGGAAGATACCCTGGGTATGTTGAACTCGCTTCGTAGTATAGGCCCCTGGTTAACAATGTGACATCCAATTTAATGGACTGGAACCTGAACTTTGTGAACCAAGCCGACTACAAACTAGATCCACTAGATCCAGCAGACCCACTAGATCCACGTCCCCAGTGGAGCAGTGGTCAGTTCAGTGTTTCTGCACTAATTCCTTATGTTTGTAGATTATTAACGAGTTGCAGAGAAATGCTGTAGATCACTAACGGAAATGTTCTCTATCTCCTCCCTCTTAATTTCCTCGTCTCCTCCTCTTCTCCTCATCTCCTCTTCAACTCCTCGTCTCCTCCTCATCTCCTACTTGTCTTCTCTTTGTCTCCTCCTTGTCTCCCTCTTGTCTCCTCCTCATCCCCTCACCTTCTCATCTCCTCCTCATGCCCGCGTCTCCCCCTCATCTCCTCCTCGTCTCCTCCTTGCCTCCTCGTCTCCTTCTCCAGGTCCAAGGAGCTGATCAAGGATGCCATCTTGGACAACGACTTCATGAAGAACCTGGAGCTGTCTCAGATCCAGGAGATCGTGGACTGCATGTACCCAGTGGATTATGGGAAAGACGCCTGCATCATCAAGGAGGGTGATGTGGGCTCTTTGGTCTACGTCATGGAGGGTAAGTCACATGACCACCAGGACTCAGATCAATGTTATATATACGTATATATATATATATATACATTCAAGTGTGTGTGTGTGTGTGTGTGTATATACGTATATGTATACGATTACAAATTGTAAAATTGTAATCAGATCAATAAGAGCGTAGCTGTGGTGTTTTGCTGGAGGACCCTGGGACAGGAGGAGGTGGGGATCGAACCGCCGACCCCCCAGCGTCTCTACTGTATCCAGTCTGAGCTCTTCACGTATATTTATAGCTGTGAGCTTCATGTCTTATATAAGAAGCCTGTTCAGTCACGTGATCCTCCCACCGGATCTCAGGTTGCTGTGTTTGCAGTTTACTTTCACATCCATGATGGTCCGGCTCTGTTTAGGTCCAGCTCTGCTCAGGTCCAGGTCTGTTCAGGATCAGACTCATTAAAGACAGGTTTCAGTCATGAGTTAGTCTTCTCGTTAGGCTCCACGTGGTCTTCATACAGGACCCGAAACCCAAAAACAGTCCTTTGTTTGTGGACACTGGATCCTCCAGATGGCCGCCCTCTTGCCGGTGGGCGCCGGCGAGCGGCATGAACCAACCGATGACATTTCTATCTCAGTTAAAGCTGCTAGCTGGATCTCACTCACGCTGAATTTAAGAGCGAGGTGTCGCCATCTGAAAAATATAATTAAGTCAGATTTTACACAAAAGGAATGTCAGCTAATTAACAAAACAACTTTAAAATGACTCGTTTTCTAATGGAGTCTGGCGATGGAGGACAGCTTGTTGATGATGTCACAGTGATGTCATCAGACTACAAATGTACGACACACATTCTGGAGGTTTGTCAGGCAGGGAGGCTTCAATAAGAGATGCTGTCCAGGTGCATCATGGGAAATGGGGGATATCTGCTGCTCAGACCTTTAATTTGTACCCAGATGTTGTACTGCAGTAAAAGTAAAAGTACTACAGTGTAGAAATACTTTGCAGCTCATGAAAGCACCAAAGTGTTTTCCTCAAAATATACTTAAAGTAAAAATACTCATGGTGCAGAATCATATTCTTTATTCTAATTATTGATGCATTCATGTGTTTATCACTTTATTGTTGCTATTTTCTGCTCGTTGTTTAATATAATATAAAACCTGATTTATGAATGGATTAGGATGAATCAGCTGATCATGTAAAAGTGTGTTTTCTCATCCAGCTGCTCGTTTCCTCCTGAAAGCCATCTGATGATTGAATTCTCATCTGAGCAGTAAATGCTAGTTAACATGCCATAAATGTCAAACTGTGGTGTTAAAGTGGTGAATAAGAGGCTTCGTCCTCCTCGTCCTCTTCGTCCTCATCAGGCAGCCGGGGGAGATGTTGGCGAGGTGAGGAGTCGCTGAAACACAGGAATAAACACAATAATAAACACGAGATTCAGACGTTTTAAAGGATTTCATGAAAGAAATAAAATCTGGTTTTGGACCTGAAACAATAATATAAAAAGAGAAACGGAAGAAAAGAACAAACAGATTCATGTTGAGATGATTTGATCAACATGCAGAGTGTGTGTGTGTGTGTGTGTGTGTGTGTGTGTGTGTGTGTGTTGGGGGGGGGGGGCAGATGGCAGCTAAATATAATGACTTCTGTCACAGGAAGAGGAAGTGATCCCTGAAACAGACCACGATGAAGATTTGATAGTGAGTGTGTGGGTGTGTGTGTGTTTGTGTCTGTGTGTGTGTCAGTGTCACTAATTGTGTGTTTGGAGGAAGAAACAGATGCAGCAGTTTTGTCTCATTATGTAAGAGACAGGACACACACACACATGCATACGACTCGCTGGTGGATGTGGTTGGCATGGCAACTTGTTGGACGACCATATTTGGGATTTAAAATGTTTGGAGAATTGAAATTAGTTTATAAAGAAATAAAAGATGAGAGGAAGGATGTGTTATAAAGAAGGAAGGAAGAAGAAAAGGAGGAGTTCATGGGTATAAGAAGACAAACGGAGGAGAGGAGGATGTAAAGTAGAGAAAAGAGGAGAAAAAAGGAGATTTTAAGAACGATTTTAAGAACAAATTCTCACATCTGAAAAATATCTTTATTCATGACTTTATACAAAAAGAACATTGAAAAATATCAAAATAACTTTAAAATTACTCGTTTTTAAAATTGAGTCTGGTGTGGGCAGCTGTCACTGTGTGTGTTTATTTACGTATCACTTGATCCTCCAGTTTGAGAGCAAATTCAATATTCTTTCATTAAGAAAAAAAATCCTGCACGAGCGCGCTACACACACAGCTGATTGTATCTACATGTATGTATCTGCCCACACTCAGACGTCCGACTGTTTCCTGTTCGTCTGCTTCTTTAATCCACTGAATGATGAACAATTAATATTTATGTTTTTACAGTTTGATCGTCTGCTGATCATTTTTTTCCTAGTTTGTTTATTCTGCTTTCTACTCCTTTAAACAGCTACACTTTGGACCTCAGCACCACGGACAGAGACACATTGCATCAAAATACTTTCTTATCTGCAGATAAAATCATGTCTTTTTATTTTGAAATGACTTTTCAGAGTAAAAAATCAGAACGAAACAGTCGGTTTAAGCATCTGATCATCAGGACGGCAACGACACAGGAAGTGACCTCAGGTTCTCCACTTCCTGTCGTTTATCTGTTTGTCATGACATTTGAGCTTCCTGCTTCTTCATCAACATTAGTTTGAAATGTCAAGTACTCAGTGCCGAGCGTCCATCTTTTATTTGACTGCCCGCGCGGCTGCCGTCCCTCCCTCCTGTCTGAAGGTAATTTATATGGGAGGGTTTAACGGAGCATCTTCATCCATAAAACCAGGTTCTCATTGATCCTCGTGTTCTATAAATGTCATTCTGATGCTCCGATAATTCTCCCCGTTGTTTTTGGAAGAATAAACAGACAGAAATATGGATTGAAGCAGAATAATAACAAATAAATAATAACAAATTATATGATAATAATCGTTATTTGTCCACATAAGAGCTTCTTCATCTCTGAAAGTTCTGAACAGGAAACAAGGAAACAAATATTATATATATATATATAATTGTCTTTTACATATATATAAAAGACAATAAAGTCTATGGAAAATCACAGGGACAGAACAGCGTGTTAAATAAAGCCTCTTGTTCTCTCTCTCTCTCTCTCTCTCTCTCTCTCTCTCTCTCTCTCTCTCTCTCTCTCTCTCTCCCCCCTGTGACTGATGTCTCTCGCCCAGAGGGGAAGGTGGAGGTGACCAAAGAAGAGATGAAATTGTGCACGATGGGACCCGGAAAAGTGTTCGGGGAACTCGCCATCCTGTACAACTGCACGAGGACGGCCACTGTCATGAGTCAGTCTTCTTCTTTTTCTTCTACTTCTTCTTTTTGTGTGTGTCTGTGTGTGTGTGTGTGTGTGTGTGTTTGTGTCTGTGTCTGTGTCTGTGTGTGTGCACCTCGAATTCCAACTTTTTTGTTTGTGCTTCCTGGTAGAGTGCCTCGCTAAGCAGCGGTTGCTAGGCAACATCATCCGGTCCAGATGAGCTGGTACTGGCAGCGTCGGGTTCGACTCGTTATCTGCACCTTAACACAAACTGTCTCACTGACTGTCTGTCTCACTGAAACCAAGTCTGTCGCACTGACACGGTCAGTGAAATAAAGATATAATAGAAGTTCTGACTTTGATCAACAGAAGAATAAAAATAAAATAACAATATAAACGTGGAGTAATTAAGAAATAAAGAATAAGTAAGAATTACAGATGTTTAGTCAAATAAAATCAACAACAATGAAAAGGAATAAAATGCACAAGAGATATTGATCATTTTGTTGCACAAAGAAAAAAAGTGATGGTTGTGAAAGTTTTACATTTTAATTATTGATCATCAGGATGACGACTCTCTGACCTTTCACCCTCACATTAATAATAATAATAATAATGACAGACTCACAGACTGCACATGAGATGCTCAGCTGCTGTGTCTCCTGTTGTTTCCGTGGTTACGGAGACACTTGGTATCTCCGTAGCAACAGACGGCAGGTCATAAAGAAGAGGAGGAAGAAATAAAAAGTAATGACCCGACGGAGGCCTCTCGTCGTCAACACACACGGGCACACATGCGCACACACACACACACACACACACACACACACACACAGAACTGCAGTAGTACTGATGGGTACTAGATGAAGTACATCATGTTTGAATGACATTGACGTTGGTTTTACAAACGTCTACAAAGTCACATATGGAAGACAAAAGTTAATCAGACTCAAATTACTGAAAAATAATAATAAATAATGTTGAGCAACGGAATAAAAGTCAGAATTCTTCAGTTTCATACAAATATGATTTTACAGACTTCTTAAACTGAAGGATGTTTGCACGTCGCCAGGGTAACTGCAGCCAACACACACACACACACACACACACATACTCAGGTGATGTGGATGACATGTAACCATGGTAACAGGCTCTGTCTGAGCATCAGTTTTATGGGATGTTAGAGACTAAGAGATGGTTGCACATGGGCTTTATAGCAAACACACACACACACCCACCCACACACACACACACACACATACACATGCTGCAATCCAGCATGATGTTCGTTAGTCAGTTATGGTCCAAAGTCAAACACCCCAGAAAGCAGGGGATGCTTTAGGGGCGGGGCTACCTTCTGATTGATCACGGATCACATTCTGATCAAGTGATTTTTTTTTTAAACTCAGTTTGTTCACTTAATTTCTTGTTGTTTGTTAAATCTGTCGATTAACTGAATTATTGAACAAGCATCTCGTTTCTGTGAAACAATAATAATAATAATAATAATAATAATTATTATTATTATTATTATTATTATAACTTCCGTGTTAGAGCTGCTGCAGCACTAATATCACACACACATACACACACATCTGTGTGCTGTTGCCATGACGACGCCTGCATACATGCATGCAGATCAGATATAAAAGTCCACCTATAGAAACACCTAATTTATTATATATACATATATTCATAAATGGGGGCTGCACGGTGGTGTAGTGGGTAGCACTTTCGCCTCACAGCAAGAGGGTCCCGGGTTCGATTCCCGGGTCGGCCCTGGGTTCCTTCTGTGTGGAGTTTGCATGTTCTCCCCGTGTAAGTGTGGGTTCTCTCCGGGTTCTCCGGCTTCCTCCCACAGTCCAAAGACATGCAAGATGGGGATAGGTAAATTGGTGACTCTAAATTGCCCGTAGGTGTGAATGTGAGCGTGAATGGTTGTCTGTCTCTACATGTTGGCACTGTGATATACTGGCGTCCTGCCTTCGCCCAATGACAGCTGGGATCAGCTCCAGCACCCCCGCGACCCTGAATACAGGATAAGCAGTAGACGATGGATGGATGGATGGATGGATGGATGGATATTCATAAATGTTTAATTACAAGGGTGTTCATGATTGATGAAGTAACTCCAATAGTGTATATGAGTATGAATAATATTTAACATATATTTATGTCATTCTGGTCCTGGTTCAGCTCTGGTCCAGGTGAAGCTCTGGGCCATCGACCGTCAGTGCTTCCAGACCATCATGATGAGAACCGGACTCATCAAACACGCTGAGTACATGGACTTCCTCAAGAGGTGACCGAGGCACGCACCTGGTTTACCGTACTGTGGTGGCTCTGCGGTTCATGATGGGAACTACAGACACCCGCACACTCTGATCTGAGGACCTGGTCTTAGGACCAGGACCTGGTGAAGTCCAGTGTGGATTCTCTGTATTGATTATTACAAGTACACACTGTGTAGTATATTGAGATGGAAACACACATCAAACAACACAGTTTGTACCAGGTAGCTACGTGATCCAGATCAGACCGAAGATGGATCCACACAGGTCCTGGATCAGTGGGCAAACAGGAAAAACACATTTTATATTAAATGTCACCAACAGGAAATAGGAAGCTCTCAGGTGATCTCCTTCCTGTCAGCTGACTCCTTACTGAGGAGACATTATTCTACAGGGGGGGTCACGACTTCTTGAAGGGTTTGTGGGTAACAGGAGGTGGAATAAACGTGTCTCCGTCTCTACAGCGTTCCCACCTTCCAGGGTCTCCCTGAGGAGACGCTCAGCAAGCTGGCCGACGTCTTGGAGGAGGTGAGTCCGGAACCAGAGACCAGAACACACAGATCTCAGACACATAAAGGGGTCGGGCTAGACCAATAAACCGTCTTCTGTCTCCTCAGACTCACTATGAAGATGGAGAGTTCATCATCAGACAGGGAGCCAGAGGAGACACCTTCTTCATCATCAGCAAGGGGAAGGTAACGGTCACCTCATTGATTGTTCTATTGATCTACTGACTCATCCTGATCATCTACTGACTCATCCTGATTGTCTGCTGACTCATCCTGATCCTCTGCTGACTCATCCTGATCCTGCTGACTTATCCTGATCCTCTGCTGGCAGGTTAACGTGACCCAGGAGGATCCAGCCAATCAGGAGCCAGCACACCTCAGAGAGCTCAGTAGGGGGGACTGGTTCGGAGAGAAGGCACTACAGGGGTAAGACCATGTGACCTCTGACCCCCAGAATCCGAACCTTTACCCTCAAAACCTTAACCGTTACCTTCTATACCCGAACTGTTGCCTTCTAAGCCTGAACTGAACCTTTCACTTCTTAAACTGGTTTTATGAAACCCTGACCTCAAAAGACTTGAACCTTCAGGTGAGCATGGCATCACATTTCAAATAACCATAATAGATAAATAAACTTAATTTATTTAACATGAATGAAGATAAAAAAAAACATGTGAACAGGTATAATGATATTACAGTTTAAGGTAATATATAATAAGATTATATTTAATAATAAAATATTAAAGTTTGAGTTAATATATAATGATAATGTTAAATTTAAGGTCATGTGTAATAATAATACGTTTATATAATAATAATAATGTTTAAGGTATATAATAATAATAATAATAATAATAAACTTTATGTTTATATCTAATAATATTAATAATAATAATATTTAGGCAGTCACATTCTCAGGTTGACCATCAACATCTTCAAAAGGAAAATATTCTCTGGAGGTCTGAGTTCATGTGACATGTTTCATGGCATATTGATCGATGAGAAGCACACACTAAAAACATGGAAGATAACGGGACTAAAAGCCTCGCTGACATGTTGAGACAGAAAATCGATGCCGTCCTCACAAGTTCATATTGTCCTGATTGGTTGAGATGTCCATAGGTCAGCACATGTGTTTCCTCGTGGTCATTTGACGATGTCTCTGTGTTGTGATTGGCTGGATGACATGTCGCCGTTTCACCCTGTTGAGGTGCAAAGTGGCATCCGTGTGTTCAAAGCGTCTGAGTTTTTTATTAGATCTCTATTTATTCATCAGAGGGTTTACTGTCACCATTTAGGCCAGTAACTGTGTGTGTGTGTGTGTGTGTGTGTGTGTGTGTGTGTGTGTGTGTGTGTGTGTGTGTGTGTTGGATCCACAGGGAGGATGTGAGAACAGCAAACGTCATCGCTGCCGAGGCCGTCACCTGTCTGGTCATCGACCGAGAGTAAGAAACTCACACACACACACACACACATTATGCAGAACGACTAAGAACGAGTTTTATATCACCATTGTATTATTATTGTTATCATTATTATTAATAATAATATTATTATTAAAATAACAATAATGCGCAACAATGTTTACACAGTATTTTAAATAAAGTAGAGTACAAAGAACAAAATTTTGTCTTTTTGCACTTTTATCAGTTGTGGGAAATATATTTTCTCAAGTACTGTACAAATATGAGATACTTGTACTTTGCTGGAGTTTTTTCTACTTCTTGACTACATCAGAGTAAATATTGTACATTTACTGAACTACATTTATTGAACAACTAAGTTACAAATTCAGATCATTACAACTAAATGCTTTCAATAATAAATGATTATGTATTTAAAATATAATCAACAATCAATTAGATGTCTTATTATAGATTAAATTAAATATAAACTGTAGTACATTGATGTATTATTATAGATTAAACTAGCAGCAGTATATTTATTTAGTCATTCAACTGAACATTCAAGTGATGAACACATTAATCAAATATTATAACATACATTATTATTTTCATGTTGATACTTTTGTACTTTTAACGAACATGTTGAATACAGACAGAGTATTTATTCAATGTGGTATTAGTACTTTTACTGCAGTATTTTGTTACTAAACATTTAACACGCAATAAATTCACTGAGTGAAGCTGTTGGTTTATTTAAAGCAGCCTGCTGCCCCCTGCTGGTACACACACACACACACACACACACACACACACACACACACACACACACACACATAAAATACGAATAATATAAAATACTATTAATATAAATACTAATATAAAATAATACAATAATAATATGTAAGATAATGTTAATATAAAATAGTAATATTATAAAATACTAATAATGTCAAATAATAATAATATAAAATACTAACAATATGAACTAATAATAATGATCATTTAAAACACTCACTATAAAATACTAATATTATAAAATAATAAAAAAAATAATAGTAGGCTATAAAATACTAATAATAGAAATAATAAAAATCTGTGTGTTTATTCCTCTTCAGCTCGTTCAAGCATCTGATTGGTGGACTGGACGACGTGTCAAACCGTGGATATGAGGACGCCGAAGCTAAAGCCAAGTAGGTTCAACAGATTTAAATATAATAAACATTCATTTATCTCTTTGTTCATATTTAGTTTTGGTCAGTTACTAAAATTCTGAAACACAAAAGTGGAGCTGCAACATAAATTAACCTCTGAATATTTTATCAATTGAATCATCTTTCAAGCAAAATTCAAAACATTTGCATTTTACTGCAGTCAAATTAATTGAGAAAATATTATGCAGATTAAAGGATAATGAAAAGAGAATAAATGTGAGAATAAATCAATAGAAACCTGTTTGTGATAACAACATGTAATATCAATAACCACATGAAAAGGATGCTGAAATAACTCTATAATGATGGTGATCAGTAAAAAGTGTGAAGTCATGCTTTGTTAGGGCTGTCTGCAAGACGACAAACTAACTACTTTTAAAATGCTTGTTTTCTGAATGGAGTCTGGTTGATGGGTGCCAGGCTATGTAAATATCGTAGCTACTCCATCAACAATCCAAATAAGGTCATCTAGACATAAATACGGCAGAGACTTTGCTGTTTGGATCACAGACCGTCTCTGTTTTCTTCACACAGTCTGGTCTGGTCTCTGGCCCAATGTGAGCTATTATCACTCTGGGGTACCACAGTCAGTCTGTGGTGTGGTCTGAACTCTTGGTTTCCCTCCAACGTTTTGACAGCAGTAAATGATCCTCTTATGTAAGGACTAATAATACACAACCAGGTGACTTTGAAGGACTCGGACTCGTAACCGGAGACTTGAAGTGACCAGCTGTTGTCTTTTCATGACAACAAACTGAACGTTACGTTGGATGATCATAAGAGTCGGAGGAAGTTTCAGGTGAAGCAACACCAGGAAATTACACGCTCAATAACATTGCAAAGGTTTTTGTGACTTTTTGTCTTATGAATCAAATGTCAAAAGTACCAAAAAAATCAGTACTTATCAAACATGCACCCTGGTCATACACACACCAGCACTGATAAATCCCACACATTCTAAACTGCCATTCTTGTGCACATTTGCATTCAGAAACACCCCCAATTAACCTTGTATACTCTCCACTGCCCAGCAATTCCAGCATGTCCTTCCTCCTCCTCCTCCTCCTCTGAAACATATATCCGCTTCCTCCTCCCCGGATCACCTGCAGCTGTGTTAATCAGCTGCTCCTGTGAACCACCCCCCACACACCTCTCTCTCTCCTGCAGTCCGATGCTGCACCACACCCACCACGACATACCCCCACCAATTGACCCCCCCACCCCCTGTGGGAGCAAGAGAGGAAGTCAGACACAACCATCTGCACCCTGGCCTATGGATCACCGTGAACTTAAAGGGATAGTTCAGAATTTTGGACATAAGACCTATTTTCCAAGTGAGCCGGTGTGTTCGAGATGTCTGGAGACGTTTTCTAGAAATTTCATTCTGTTCTTCTAGTTGCCGAGTTCGCTTATGCTATGGCTAGCGCAAGTCAATCGTTCTTAGCTAGCATGGCATTAAAAACAGTCTTGCCCACTCCACAGTGCACCCAAGGCAAATCCATTGTAACGGCAGACTATCGATGTTCATCTGTGTTGATAGAATGTTTGAAATAAAACCAACCTTGCATTTTTAAGGATTTATGTCTCAGCAGCAGCGTGTCATACTTCCTAGTAGGCTATGGCAGCGGCGGAGTGATATCACCTAGCACTTATAAGTTACCGGTTTTATAATAGTTTGTTTACCTGCTGTCATTGCTACAGATGCAGAGTAGCCTGCAGTGCTAGTTTCTTCAATCTCACAGAAATGGACACTTTTGGAGAATATACTGAAACTTTTGAAGACTCTGATGAGGAGTTTTTTCCCACCCAAACCCAACCGTACCTGTACGAGCCTGAATATACAGGAGGAAGAATTGCGCGAGAGGGATACTCAAAGGGCAGAATGTGAATGAGCGTCTGTGGAGACCGAGATAGCCCCCGCTGGAGCTGAGAACCAGGACTGAACAAACTGAGACTGGTGGTGCCAGGAGGGAATCCCCCGCAACGCGTCCGAGGGTTTACGGGTCTACGGACGGATCAGAGGTCCGGGATCGCGGTGCGTAATTGTGGGTTCTCGTGGCCGTGGGCTGCCCGGTTTGCGTGAGGTCCAAGCACTTTTCACCCAGGTCTGAGGGCATGAGTCCCGACAATTCGTCCCGGTTCGATTGCCTATTTACGGGCAGTATTTTGGGCGGCACGTCTTAGAGTTTTGAGTCCGACGGAGAATCTGCATGTGTGGATTCGCGGAGCCGCCCACTGCCCGGTGTTGGTCTGCGGTCCAAGGGCTTTTCACCCAGCTCTGAGGGCACGAGGCCCAACTATTCATCGGTGTTCATGTGTCTATTTACCAGAGGGAATCCCCGCAACGCGTCCGAGGGTTTACGGTTCTCCGGACGGAGCAGTGGTCCGGGTTCGCGGTGCGTAATTGTGGCTTTGCGTGGTTGTGGGCTGCCCGGTGTTTGAGTGAGCTCCGAGGGCTTTTCAGACAGCCTTGGGGTTATAAGTGTTGACAGTTTGGCCCGGTTCGATTGCCTATTTACGGGCAGTATTTCGGGCGGCGCGTCTTAGAGTTTTGAGTCCGACGGAGCAAAGTAAAGTTCCGCTGCTGCTGAGAAACTAGTTCCTCAAAAAATGGATGATTCATGCGATGCAAGGTTAGTTTTGTTTCAAATATTATTCTATCAACACAGATATGTACATCAACAGTCAAGTGTTTTAATTGATTTGCCTCAGGTGCACTGTGGAGTGGACAAGACTGTTTTTAATGCCTGTCTAGCTAAGAACCATTGACTTGCGCTAGCCATAGCATAAGCGAACTCGGCAACTAGAAGAACTGAATGAAATTTCTTGAAAACGTCTCCAGACGTCTCGAACACACCGGCTCACTTGGAAAAAGGTCTTATGTCCAAAATTCCGAACTATCCCTTTAAAAGCCTGTAAAGCCAGATACCACTGGATGATCCAGGCGTTGGCGTCCTTCATGCGGTGAAGTGACTGGAAGGGGATGTGGTCCGAACAGAGGGTGAATAGGCACCCCAGCAGGTCATCTCATGGTGTCGACCACCCACCGGATATATCCAAACACTCCTTTGGTCATACTGTAGCGTGTTCGGCTGATGTAAAGGGCCGGGTGTTTGACCCCCTGTACCTGCTGGGACAAAACGGCCCCCAGCCCCCTGTTTGATTTATCCGTCCGGCACCTTTCCGGGTGAGGTCAATCAGGGGACTGGTCAGGTCTGCAAAATTCGGAATGGACCGCCGATAATTCCCAGCCAGTTCCAGAAACTGTCTCACGTCCTTTTTGATCTTTGGCCTCAGGCAGGCTGCAATCACCGCGGTTTTATCTACCTGAAGCCGCACCTGCCATCGGCCCAAGTGGTACCCCAGGTACTGTACCTCACTCCGTCCAACCGCACATTTCTCTGTTGTACAGGCGTGGTTGACATTCCTGGGCCTGGAGCAGGTTCTCCTGTGATAGCTGACCCAATGTTTGGAGTTCTGCTCTCACGTCCTGGACTTATTTAACCTTATTTTTGCTCGGGCTTGGACCATCCTCCAGTTTTCTTTAATTAGGTCCAGCATCCCTCGTGGTTTTCTGGCAAACAGCAGCTCAAAAAGGAGAAAATCCTGTGGAGGCTTGGGGAGCCTCCCGCACTGAAAACGGAGGATCCAGCTACTTATCCCAATTATTCCTCATCCTCGTGCACAAACGTATGAATCATGGACTTCAAAGTCTTATTCAGGCACTCCACCAGACCGTCAGTCTGAGGGTGGCAAACACTGGTCCGAATAGATTTGATGCCCAGTAATCTGTACAGTTCCCTACGTTTTTGTGACATAAATTGCATGCCCTGGCTTGTCAGAATCTCTTTAGGAATCCCAACATGGGGTATGACCTGAAACAGCACCTGCGCAACACTTTTTGCAGAGATGGTGTGCAGCGGCATTGCCTCCAGATATCGCGTTACACTAACACAAAGTGATATCCGCCTGCACTCTGATAAAATGTCAATCCGTTCAAACAGGACCTCTATCAGTGGTAATGGGCGCAAAGGTGCCAATAGAAACTGGCCAGTCAATTGCATGTGACCGCCCATCGGGTTAACGTGAGTCGCCCAGAAATCATTTCCTGGCACAGTCTGATGGGAGAACAAATTGAAGCATGTCAACACGTTCTAGTAGGAACCCGAAACACAAGAATGAACCAGAAAAGGTTGTCTTCAATTATGAGCTTTGTTTAGATGAATAAATATCTCATAATTATGACAAAATGAAGACGTGCTCGTTATTTGCTAAATAATCACTTTTGCCCATAAAGTTGGAATATTTATTTTATTCAGTTTATTTCCAGGTGAAATTAATTAATGCATAACGTTCTTTTGCTATAAAAGACAAATTATTCCAACTTTATGGGCAACCATCTATTTGATCACTTTCAGATTCTTTCTGATGGTCTCTTCAGTTTCAAGTTTAAATTCAAAAACATTTTAAATTAGAAAACATTTTACATTTAAAAGGCATTTTTACCTCTAAAGAAGAAGAATGTACCAAGTATAAGTCCTTAAAGTTGTAATCCTTAAGATTTGAGATATGTTGCTTCTAGCGGCCTCTTTGGCGGTAGATGTAACTGCAGGCAAGCCACTGGGACCTCATCCCCTGTCTCTCATCTGCATGAGGTCTTCAAATTATCCACACTGAAAGGAGTTCTGTCATTTCCCCTCATTCACGGTCACTTTGCTTCTTGATTACTTGCCCTTCTTCACTTCAATACATTTTTTTGTTCAGCAGTAATGAAATGTACCTGGCTATGACGGTCAAACACTTTAGACTAGAGGGAGCTTGACTCAGCAGAGTGAAGTTACCCATTTCCGATTACAATGAAACGCAGCATACACTTCCGTTTGAATTTTGCGCGGGAATGTCGCCACAGATACAGAGATCCTATTACTGGGCAAAGCAGCAAGTACAAGCACTTTCATTAGTAGGTCATATGATCAACCACCAATGTTTTAACTCACTCTTTGATATATAGTAATTTAAAACTCACTTGTAAAAGAGTATATATATATATAACTTATATATAACTTATATATATATATATATATAAGTTATTCTTCCCTGGTTAAAAAAAGGTAGAATCAAATAAATAAATAAAAATAAAAGAAAGTTAAATACAACTGATGTGAGAATATCCATCCATCCATCCATTTTCTACCGCTTGTATTCAGGGTCGCGGGGGGGCTGGAGCCGATCCCAGCTGTCATTGGGCAAAGGCAGGGTACATCCTGGACAGGACGCCAGTCTATCACAGGGCCAACATGTAGAGACAGACAACCATTCACATTCACACCTACAGGCAATTTAGAGTCATCAATTAACCTATCCCCATCCTGCATGTCTTTGGAATGTGGGAGGAAGCCGGAGAACCCGGAGAGAACCCACGCTTACACGGGGAGAACATGCAAACTCCACACAGAAGGAACCCGAACCCGACCTGGGAATCGAACCGGGACCCTCTTGCTGTGAGGCGACAGTGCTACCCACTACACCACCGTGGAGCCCCTGATGTGAGAATACTTCAAGTTAAAATTATAAATATAGTTTTATAGGTTGAACTCTGCAGTTAATCTCTCACATTATAACAAACTATCTTTAGAGTCGACTGACCAGCAGCTACTGTTTCTGTAGAAACCTGATTCCACAGAGTCGGTTTCCAGGAAATACACACACACACACACACAAAGTACACTCACGCACGCGCACACACACAGATACACTCATGCACACACACACACACACACACATACACACACGCACACACAAACATGCACACACACACAAACGCGCGCACACACACACACACACACACACACATACACACACGCACACACAAACATAAACACACACAAACGCGCACACACACACACACACACATACACACACGCACACACACATAAACACACACAAACACTGAGTGTTCTTTAGTTTATTTATATTATTTTCTTACATTTTAGATGGTTTTATATTTAAATTCATTATTTTTATCAAACTCTGTTCATCCATTTCCCACTATTCACAGTACTTGTGGGGTTCCACAGGACTCTGGTCTTGGTCCTTTATATTTTCCACATACATGCTGATATGTAACATTTATTTCTATTGAACATCGTCCTCATAAAACCTTCTAATCTACAGTATTTTAAATCAATAACATCCGCGCCAACCAATGAGTGAACTGAGAGTCACCAGTTAACACAGTCACCGGTTAAACTGCAACACCGTCCTGATCCTGTCTAGATTCTGTTTTATCTTTGACTTCCTTTGACTCGTGTTACGAGATTTGCACGAATCAACATAAATACTGCATGAATTAGTTGTTTACCATCCTGGTAACTCTTCCTGTCTGTCTGTCCTCTGGGTTCGAGGTCAGGTCTGTCACTCCTGCAGTATGTTTACTGGCCGAACCTCTGAGCAACGTGTCCATGTGCTAATAATAGCCGAGGTGGCGTTCCAGCCTGCAGGACTCAGTCAGTGTGAACATCGTCTGGACTAAAGGACAAACCTCTCGGAGGCAGTCCTCAGTCCTGGTTTCAGTTTGAGCGCGCTCAGTCGGACTTCCAGTCTGGATATCAATGTAGAGATTGAGGTCTTGAATATTGTACAAGTTCATCGAGACTACTAATAGGGCCCCTGGATTCTGACGGTGTCCCCCTTCGGCTCAGGACCAGCACCGTTCGTGACCTTGATGCACACGGAGCTGGAGGACCTGGCAGCCTCGCAGCACCACCGGTCCCACCAGACCAGAACCTCATATCTGGACCGCCACCATGTGACCTGGAAGTGGCGTTCTTCCTTTGAGACGGTTCTCCTGCAGACGCTGTGCCGAACTTTCTCATGAGGACGGAGAACTCCTTCCGTGCTGCCTTCAAGGACCCCGAATAAACCTGAAGATTAAGACGTTTCTGTGATTTGTACTGGTAGATACATTTTGGCCATGAGAGAGCTGCTCCCCCGTCTCCCCCGTCTCCCCCCGTCCTCATCCCCCTCCCCCGTCACCTCCTTCTCCATCCAGACCTCCAGGAAGTTCCCATTCTTCCACGTTGTCAAATGCTGCAGGTAAACCACACCCGTCGGTCCCACGACTTCTGGGTGGAGACACCAAAACGTGTCCTGCTCTGCCGCTCAATGTAACGCTGTGTTTTCCCGTGTTCAGTGAAGGCATCTCTGTGTGGTTGTGTGTGCAGGTACGAGGCGGAGAACGCCTTCTTCTCCGGGCTGAAGCTGACGGACTTCGACATCATCGACACGCTCGGCGTCGGTGGTTTTGGACGCGTCGAGCTGGTACGATCAGGTCTACAGGGCTTTATTTACCGGTCAGAGACCAGATCCAGATCAGGGATGGAGGTCAGTTCTAGTTAGTATGAGACGAGATTCAGCACTGGATCAGATGATGGTGAGGTCACAAAGTGGTGTGAGGTAAAACCAGTTTCAGGTCCGTTTGGAACCAGATTATTATTCAGAGTTATGATTTATACACCGGGCTGCATGGTGGTGTAGTGTGTAGCACTGTCGCCTCACAGCGAGAGGGTCCCGGGTTTGATTCCCGGGTCGGGTTCCTTCTGTGTTTGCATGTTCTCCCTGTGTAAGCTTGGGTTCTCTCCGGGTTCTCCGGCTTCCTCCCACAGTCCAAAGACATGCAGGATGGGGATAGGTAAATTGATGACTCTAAATTGCCCGTAGGTGTGAATGTGAGCGTGAATGGTTGTTTGTCTCTACATGTCGGCTCTGTGATAGACTGGCGTCCTGTCCAGGGTGTACCCTGCCTTTGCCCAATGTCAGCTGGGATCGGCTCAAGCCCCCCTGAGACCCTGAATACAGGATAAGCGGTAGAAAATGGATGGATCATTTATACACCACTGCATGTGTGTGTGTGTTTGTGTGTATTAATGTGTGTGGTTTAATGTTTGTGTGTGTGTGTGTGTGTGTGTGCTGAGCTATTTGCAGTAACTATTTTCAGTGCTGGTAACTGGAAACCAGTCCCCATCATGTGATTCCCAGTCTTGTTCTGGTTCTGATTCTGGACACACTATATAAACCCAGCAGTTCCTTATAAGATGGACGGAAACTGCAGAGGATTGTGGGATGTTGGGGCGGTGGGTCAGATTTCAGGTTTGGACGGTCCTGAAGGTCTGAGGGGGAACCCTGCAGAGGGTTTGCCCAAAAATAGGAAGGAATCCCTGCTCAGGGTTTCCCATAATGCTTCTGGAGATATTCTGAGTGGGTGAGTCAGAGCGTAACTCTACTCGGAGGAAAACAACGACCTCTGACCTCCAGAGAGCTTCTGAGGTTCCCGTCGTATGCAGGTTTAGAGGATCTGCTGGGGGATCTCCTTACAGCTGGTTCAGGTCTTTATGCTAAGCTAAGCTAACTGGTTGCTGCTTGTAGCTTAATGTTTGGTGTTCAGGCATCCAGAAATAAGATTGTGTCACGTTGTCTTCATGACGCCACTATTTATCTCTGATCCTCGGGTCCTTTTAGATCTCTGACCTAAATCTCTGATCCTTTTAGATCTCTGAAGACTTTTTTAAACATATTTTCTTGATAGTTTTGACCCACTTTGACTTACTTTCCATATATTCTGGATGAGTAAAATAAGTGAGAAGGACTCAGATTGCTGTCAGCAGGTCTGACTGACCCGATAAGGTCTTTCTTCAGGTGCAGCTGAAGAACGAGGAGGCCAAGACCTTCGCCATGAAGATCCTGAAGAAGCGCCACATCGTAGACACGAGACAACAGGAACACATCCGCTCAGAGAAACACATCATGACAGAGGCTCACTCCAGCTTCATTGTCAGGTCAGTATGATGTCATCATCGCCATTGTTGTCTTTATCATCATCATCACTAAGTGCCTTCTATAGTGAAAACATTGAACCTGCAGCAGCGTCTTAGACATGAACCAGGTTTCAGGCACGGATCACACAGAGACTTCTAAAATGCCACTTGGCAAAGTGCGACATCTTCAACCAGCTGATGGTCCGGTGTAGTGGGGGTGTGACATCATCACCCATCTGATCAGACGTGGAGCTGTTGATGTTGAGGCAAGAAATCTAGAGTTCATCCTGATTAATAACGACTGATATCAATCTTTCATTGTCTGCCATCAAAACAGGAAGGGAAAGGTTGAGTAGTTAAGCCCCGCCTCTAGCTCTCTTTGATTGGCTGCCTGGGTTTGACAGTGACGTGTGGTGAGATTCTGGTTGAGAAGTTGAGAATATTTGAACTTCCTTAAAGCGGCTAGAAAGCTGATTATTGGGTGATTTATTTTATAAACCTATAAACCTGGTTTTGAAAAAGATATTTACATAAAAGCCGAACAAGAATCTTATAAATCAAATCACCATGGTAACAGAAAAAAACCTGTCACATAAAATGAGGATGAATGTGAAGTTTGTGATGTTGTGTGTTCAGGTTGTACCGGACGTTTAAAGACAGTAAGTACCTCTACATGCTGATGGAGGCGTGTCTGGGAGGAGAGCTGTGGACCATTCTGAGGGACAGGTACGCTTCCTTTACCTTCACTCAGCAATAAAAAACAGGAAGTTTCGGGTTGTTGTGGTGCTGATGGACAAACACTGTTTACATCCTTTATTTTATGATCAGAAAAAAGCAAATAAGCACTGAAACAAGACGTCTATAGAGAGGCAAAGCCCCGCTCCTTCCTGTGTCCCCATGTGACCAACAGAAAAATCCTTGAACTAATATGATGACATTTTGAATGTAACCAACCTGACTGGCGGGCAGTGACGAAGCTAACACCAGTTTGACTTTGTGTTTTCAGAGGTTCGTTTGAGGACTCGACCACCAGGTTCTACACAGCCTGCGTGGTGGAAGCCTTCGCCTACCTGCACGCCAAAGGCATCATATACAGAGACCTGAAACCTGAGAACCTCATCCTGGACAGCCGGGGATACGCCAAGCTGGTACTTCTATATTATTAACTGGTGAAGAGGAATCTAGCAGTAGCTTCTACTTTCTGATAGATCCTCTAATGTTCAATAATGAATGACTAACAGTACAAAATGGGACATTTATATCATCCTTTTATTTAAACGTGTTTCAAGCTTGAGATTCTGTCCAGAGACCAGCAGCAGCCAATCAGAGTCTCATGTGATCAAAGAGGAACTGAACATGAATGTAGGGAGACACAACAGGGATGCACCATTCAGTTTTATTTAGCTTTTTTTGCTACCCACAAAAAAAAATTAACATTAACATCATTATCTGGAGGATGAATTATTTTTGATATATTTGGGCTCTTTGCAGGCACCTCTTGTCACCAACAACACTGATTCTAGTAGATGTACCAGTGATGTTCTGGTACCAATTCAGTCACTTTTGTCTTTTCCTAGGTGGACTTTGGTTTTGCCAAGAAGATCGGTTTCTGTAAGAAGACTTGGACGTTCTGCGGGACACCAGAGTACGTTGCTCCAGAGATCATCCTCAACAAGGGTCATGATGTCTCAGCAGACTACTGGTCTCTGGGTATCCTAATGTATGAGCTACTGACCGGCAGGTGAGGACGCCAAAAGGAACAACAGTAGAGTCAAACTATTTTTGTTCAGTGTCCTACAGTTTCTCTGTGTGTGTCCAGTCCCCCTTTTTCAGGTCCGGATCCAATGAAAACCTACAATATCATCCTGAGAGGCATAGATATGATCGAGTTCCCCAAAAAGATCACTAAGAACGCCGCCAACCTCATCAAGAAGCTCTGCAGGTAGTGGGCACTGTTTACCTGAGCAGCTCAGATTAACTGTAGAGTAAAAATGTATTGTTTTCACCCCAAAATGAATCTTTGAACCGTTTGTGTCAACAGAGATAATCCCTCAGAGAGACTTGGAAACCTGAAAAACGGAGTCAAAGACATCCAGAAGCACAAGTGAGCGAGTTGAGAGGACGCTGATGCCTGATTGGCTGTTAAAGTTTTTGGTTCAGTGTGGCTTCAAATACCAGATAAATGCTAATCTGTCTCTCTTTGTTCAGGTGGTTTGAAGGTTTTAACTGGGAGGGTCTGAGGAAAGGAACTCTGACTCCGCCCATCACACCTGATGTGAGTTGAAATAAGTTTTTAACTAAATCATGTTAGACGACTGCTGTTCAGTGATATTGTCAATTTTATGGTAAATGACCAAAGTTTTTTTTTTTTTTTTTTTTACATATGAGGGTATGTAATGACCACCGGCTATTACGTGACCTGATGACTATGAAGTCATCTTTATTTATTCACTGAATAAAGTGCATTTGGATGTTCTAGTAGATGGACTTTTGATCTCAGAGGATTTAGTAGCATTGAGAAACCTGAATCCCTGGTTCAGACTTGGCGTTATCAGCCTGATTCCTTCCTCAAGTAAATTACTCCAGGTCATTGGTGACCCAATATATATGCCTGTAGACCAGTTGGAGATAGTTGTTGCTTTTACTTCAGTATAAATATCCCAAATGGCAAACTCTCTGAAGTACTGGCAAGATATGAAGCTTCTGGTCTTTACACATTCTGTATTCTGCAACACCGTGTTGTTCTGTCCAGGTTTCCTCTCAGACCGACACCAGTAACTTCGACAATTTTCCTGAAGACACAGATGAACCACCACCAGACGACAACTCCGGATGGGATTATGACTTTTAATTCAGCCGGGATCCACACCCAAATCAGCAGGTGGTGAGAAGATGACGACTTCTCACCAGGCTGAACAAAGACGAGGTTCTAGTGCCACCTGGAGGATGTTTTCACCCGAAGCACCTTACTATGACTTTGTAGTTTGTAGCCACATTGTGTCCCCCAGTGCTTTGTGTAGTGAGTGTGCAGAAGGCAGCAGATAGAAAATGACTTCTTGCTGATCAAACTGGTCCCTTCTAGTGCCTCTAAATGGAGAAACCCTGAGCTGGCAGAACACCTTATAGCTGGAAGAAGCAGAGGATCAAGTGTGAGACGGACCACCTGTTCACATCAACAGTTTCCCCTGTTTCAAAGACCAGGCTACTTCTTTATCAAGTCTCTCAGAGTCGTAAATAGGGCTTAAAGAATCTGCAACCCACTCCTGGTCCAAAGGGATACAAGCATGAGCTTGACATTTAGGACCTGGGAGAATCATCCACAAGATTCGAGAGAGCTGCCAGAAATCAGTGACATAATCAGTCTATCCACAAAAATATGCCTACGGGGCAGAAAATAGGTTTTTGCAATCCAAAGTGTTTCTTTGAACCTGGAACAAGCCTTATTCCTTGTTTGGGTACGTTCATTCATCAGCATTTCCATATATTGCTGCCAGACAGTTTCTATCAAGTCTATAAATCAGCCCTACATGTCTTATGTAGGGCTTATATCTGGAACCGAATCACCTTGTAAATCGCTTCTAAAATGAGGATTGACTCATTTAGATATGAAACCAGAACAACACCGATTCCTTGTTTGTCTGCAGCTGAACTTAGGGTATGTTCACCTGCAGCATCAAACACCCAGCACAGACCTTGCTTTATGTCCCATATATTGCTGCAACACTTATGAATAACTTGGACAATAGTCAGGGATGACAACCAGAAACCTGCTGCTTAAACCCATCAGTGAACCCACCAGAGGCAGAAACTGGGTAAATCTTAAGGGATTCAACAGAATTGTCACAAAGTGCTTACCAGAAAACCAGGCAAGGCTGGAATATCGAACTGGCAAAGTGGACTTGGAGCATATCCTACAACATATCTGTGTTTAATCAATGGACATAGAGCAACACTGGGGCAGAAATGTACCAGTGTAGAGACAGTAGTTGGTTTCTGGGACTCTTTGCAAAACAGGTTGGGGAAACAATTGGGACCCCAAGTAGGTAAAATCCAGCTGGATGTGATTGAAAATTGAGAACCAAGTCCTGTCAGACAATTGAATGCTTCGATTGTCCCCCAGATACCTCCTTAATGACATCGGACACTTTGGCCCTGTTTTTCTGCAGCCCCTGCTCTTGTCAAAGGTCCTTGATCACTGGCTGACACTTGACCTTTGACCCCTTAGATGGAAATCAATGGATGGTCTGCAGGTGGAACTGGTCCTCAGGGGCTTTTCTAATCCTGTAAACCCTGGTGTGGCTCTCTGAGAGGGGGCTGGAGGTGTGGTGGTTGCAGGATGAATTCCTTCTCCGGGGGATGAACACAAACCACAAGTGGAAAGATTTGACTGAAGAGGCAACGTTGAGGTCACCATGATGCCTTCACTTCTCATTTCATTTTCTGGAACTTAAGCTCTAAAGACAGAAAGACTAAAGGTTTTGGATGTAGCAGCTGTGGACTTTTCTACTTTTAAACTTTCCTTTTTATCCTTCTTTTTGGTGTGAATCTTTGGATCATAGCATGAGAATAGATATTTTGTACATATTTCCAAGACTTCCTACATATTTTTGCACACACCCACAAACACTCCATTCTCACCAACACACGCACGACTTGGTTGGATTTCTTATCGGCTGTTTGTTTCGAGGTGTTTTCAAGTTATACAAGTCCTATTTGGTTTCTAAGGCTCGTGATATTCAGTACTTGCTTTTTAACCACCTGCTTTCAGACCTCTGTGTCACCAACCAACAAGCTGTTTATGGATCTTCCACGAGTTTCTCATGAAATTGTAGATGTTTTACTTATGCTGCGTGATCTCTAATTTCTTGCGTGCAGTGACTCCTCTTAGTAGGTTTGTAGTTCTTCCACAAACAGAGAGTTTAACCATAAAATGTGATGCATCAATTGATTTGTATGTTTATCCTGTGGCCTTTTGTGAAAGCAGCTGATAGTGGTCTCTCTTTGGTACGAAGCCTCTGTTTGAATCTGTTGTGTAATATTTTTGTAAACTGAGCAAGTGATGTGACTTCTGTGAGCTCTGTATGAAAATATTAGAAATGTTTCAGTTTTCAGGCCCAGAAGGCAAAATACAGTCAGACACAGAGAGAGAGAGATCTTCAGACAGGTACGAGGTTAGCTTAGCATTAGTACGGTGGCGTTTCCGACAGGATTTAGTGAGACTATGGTAGGAGGTCGACGGACCCTCTACACCAGTGTTTCCCAAACTTTGCTAGTGTGGAGCCACTTTTTTAAAATGCCAAACCATCGTGACCCAGTTCACAACCGTCCTTATCTATAGATCATTTCTGTAAACCAGCCATTTCAAAGAGACACAACTTTGTTTCACGCATTTGTTATTGAAAACATATTCACATGTTAAATACTTTATAAATGACCAAATCGGTGCATTTAGGCGGGATTGTTCTCAGTTAAACCTTTCTCATCAGATTCTCTGTTATGAGCAGCTGCTTGGTAGCAACAAGCAATGTGCTAAAACTCCCGGATTAACACCTTATATCTCTAAATGTGAAATATCTTCATTTAGTTCAGGGGAAAGTAATAATATAAACTTCAGCAACACAAACAGACAAACCTGAATAGTTTTAATGCAACGTGGAAATCAGTTAGAAAAAAGTTGTTTGGACCAGAAGGAGAAATATGAATGTTAATATTGACTTATCAATGATATTTTGTGGTTCTGAGATTGTGGGATTAAGATCATGTAAATCACTGATTTATTTGTATATAGTGGGAATATAGTTATGATGTCTCAGCTGTTGGTATATTATTATGATTATTATTATTATTATTATTATTACTACTATAGTGGAAGCTGAAGAAACATTCGGACTGTGATGCTCTTTCAGTCTAAAAAGCTTTATGAGAATGACTGTTAAAAAGCAGTTTGATCTGTTTGAAGAATAAAATGAGTAAAAATGAATAGATGTTGACGTGTTTCAGTTCGCCTCCTTACAGGTACTCCACTTCCCTCCAGACCACCACACTTTGGTCTCATTTTCGAAGGTGAGAATATTTTTCACATATTTTATTATCCAGAGTAAAATATATATATATATATATATATATATATATATATATATATATATATATATATATATATATATATACAGTATGTTTAAATCTAAACCTGGTTGTCCTACTCAGTTTCTCTTCCTGAACTTTCTTCCATCTTTCGAGCTGTTTCTGATGTCGTCCAGATTATTGAGCTGCCTCAATGACTTATTTTTAATAATTACAGGATAAAAAAGTATGATTTTAACTGCTTGTTAGTGTGCAGCTGATGACTGCTGACCTGTTTCCTCCTCAAACATCCTCCTAAACGTTGGAAGGTAATCAAATACGTTTCAGTCCCATTAGAATACAAATGAACACATTTTTTTTTCCTGCACACACATGAGATGTAAGGGGTTTGCCCCCTCGCCTCCTCCCCCTCCCTCTCCTGCTCTGTCCTTTTTTATGAATGAGGCACACACAGTGATGTCACCAACAAGCCCATCCTCCACTGATGCGGGAAAAACCTCACGATCAGGAAGAGAGATGTCCTCATGTTAGGGAGAGAGGAGTCGGCGAGCAAACGTCACCACCCTCCTCCTCCCTCCCTCCAAGAGGATGAGTAATCCAACGAGGAGGGGCGAGAGAGGTGGAGAGCTAATGGGGGAGAGAGTGAGGGGGGCGTAAGGGAGGGAGGATACCAACGTAGCATCATCATCATCGTCAGGGAACGTGCAGAACGACAGGATGAAAATTCAAACCCTGTGAGCTCAGTCACACCGGAGCCGACTAATTCCTGGACTGAAAACGTAAGGAGAGGAAAACATATGTGAATTAATGTTTTTATGTAAGACGGGAGGCTTTGCAGAGTCCAGAACTGGCTTATCGCTGTAGTGAAGGAAGATGAAGAAGAGACCAAAGGAAGAGGGCAGAATATTTCTATTGCGGGACTGTTCACTTGCATGTGTAGCGTGACTAATCTCTGGGAGAGGTACCGTGGCTTGTCTCACTTGATGATGTCTGACTAATAAATGGAAAGACATCCGTCGGCTCATCTTTTGGATTGTGGAAACAAGACTACATCCTGAACACCAATCTTGGACCTGGCTAACACCTGGAATCACTGACCGGTATCACCACCTCGCTGCCCTCCATCACTGGACCACCTCCTGGATTACAGCCTCCTGGGACCAGGATAATCTCTGGATCAGCGTGTCTGGCATGTTCTGCTTCTGCCTGCAGAGTTCCCTGCTGAAGCTCCAGGCGCTGGAGGTGGAAGGGGGGCCCTCGCTGGGTCCTTCCCCGGAGGAGAGCCCACCTGCCCTGGGCAGCAAGGAGCAGAAAAGCCCATGTGGGCCGCTGGAGCTCGGAGGGAAGGAGGGGAAGACGCTGGCCATCTGTCACGGTGTCCCCGTGGACGAGAACAGCCCACCAGGTACACCTGTCTGTCTGTCTGTCTGTCTGTCTGTCTGTCCATCAGTCCCCCCCCCCCTCTATCTGTCCATCAGCTTGTCTGTCTGTCCATCAGCCTGTCTGTCTGTCTGTCTATCAGTACCCCCCCCCCCTCTCTATCTGTCCATCAGCTCGTCTTCTAATTCTGTCTTTTAGAATCTAAAAACTCTGTGAGACCCCCCCCCCCCCCCATTACTTTTAGTAATGTAATAGAGTCTCATCAGCATATTGCGTAGTTGTACATACAATCAGAATCAATCCTGTTTCTCGTTGATTCAAATGTATTTTATTTAGATCCTGACATCCTCAGTAACCCTGGTCCACATTGTTCCTGGTGGGTCTGCAGCTCTTTAGACACGCCTCCTGAAGCACATCTGTCTGTGTGTGCTGCTATTTATAGTCGAGGAAGCACCAGTAAAACTGTTTTATTCACGCGTTAAAGGTCCAACAAACTGTTTAATTATACTTCAATAATCAGTTGTATACATCTGGTGTGAAAGCTGAAAGCAACATCTGAATATCCTGTTTATTATTTATTCATCGTCATAGAAATTCTTCCATTTTCAGCATAGAAACTTCATTCAGTTTCTTTTCTCATTCATTCCTCTAATACAGAAAGTCAATTCAAACTCATTCAGACCTCCAAACTTTAAAACCGTCATTATTCAACATTTAAACACACAACTCTTTACAACACTTTTAGATGAGTTTTGTTGAAAGTTAAGAGCTGAGAGGAGCTTTAAAATCCAACCATTTAGATTGTTCTACTGGTCCTTCAGGTGGTTCTAGTGGTCACTGAGGAGGTTCTAGAGGTCCTTTAGGTAGGTTTAATGGGTCTCCTGGGGTGTTCTACTGGTCCTTCAGGTGCATGGTTCTAGTGGTCACTGTCACGGTTTGCAGTTGGGGGTAAAGGAGGGTGGACTCAAATGCAGGCAATAAGGACAAAAAGGTAAATACAAAAAGTATTTATTTAACAAGACAAAACTAAATGGAGGCCACAAGGATAAAAACGGCAGTCAAAAAGAAACATTTACGATATAAGAAAAAACACAAAAGGACACGGGAGGCTGGACGCAGGAACACAAATAATTCCAGGGAAACAGGGTGGTGCAGCATGCAGGAATAAACCAACATATACAATGACCCGACAGCAAGACAGGGCAAACACACAGGTTGGAGGCGAATAGTCAAAAAATTAGGTCCTAACTCCTATTCCTTGACCTCGGGGGAAAACGTCACAGGGTTAAGGAAAGGCGATAGGAGAACTCAAAAGGATTTAGGAAAAGACGGCCGGTCGGCACCGTTGATTGACGTGTGCTGGAGAAACCACAATAATGGACTACAAAAAGCGCATCGTCCACTTCTCCCCATGTTGTTGGTTTTATACGGCTCGTTCACTGACCGGCTTTGAGCAGCTCAAACATTTGTAACACGATTTAAATAAATAAAAAATACCATTCAAGCCCTGTGATAGACTGGCGACCTGTCCAGGGTGTACCCTGCCTTCGCCCAATGATAGCTGGGATTTGCTCCAGCCCCCCGCGACCCTGAATACAGGATAAACGGTAGACAATGGATGGATGGAAAAATACCATTCAATTATTATCACTGTCCACACACATTTATCAACACAATTCCAATTACTATATGTCTGCATGAAAGTAATTGTTAAATATGCAAATGCACATATCGTTTGTTTTCATTTCCAGCCTTTAAATGTTGCTCTCGCAAAGAATTGTGGGTCGGCGTAATCTCCTTTCCTTTTGTATAGGAAGGTCCGTTGCATCTTCTGCTAAAGGAGCTCTGAAAGGAAGCATTGGAGCTCCTTTCCTTTGCATTTAGAGAATTTGAACAGCTCTTATCATGGCGGCCACTTATTTACTTCTGGGTCACTTCTTCAGTTAGGAACCTTCCTCAGCAAAATAGACTATTCGACCGCAGCCTTCGACCGCAGCCATACGACCGCAGCCATAGACCGCAGCCATAGACCATATACTCAGGGAGGCAGGGAGCTGACAAGGGATATGTGAAACACATTAGGGCAGGTAGGGTAGTCAACACAAGAGGGTGGGGGAGTCAACACAGCGGAAACACCAAGGAACAAGAAATACAAGACGGGAAACCACACAGGATAAAATAAAACAGGAAATTAACCAATGATAAACACAGATCATGACACACTGAGGAGGTTCACATACTTTGTGTCTCTACAGAGCTGCTGACAGTCCTGACCAGACCTCCACAGTCCCCCAGACACCAGCCGTTTACCACCATCCACCCTGGCCAACAGCCCCTGACCCCCGATGCAGTTCCGCCCCCCAGCCCTCACCAATCCCCCTACTCCCCACAGAGGAGCTACCCTGGAGGTGAGGGGGTTGGAGAGGGAGGAGGCGGAGCTCTCCTCCAGCTTCTGGCGGGGGGCTCCAGCCCTCTGCCCTCCCCCCGCTGCTCCAGCCTCAGCCACAGCCTGAGGTTCAACTCCGACCCAGAAACCGCACCGTCACCACCCTGCAGCCAGCAGTACATACAGTGAGTCTCACCAGTCTGCTTACTGGTCTGGTTCAGACCAGAATTGTATTTTACAAATTAATTTGGTCGACGGAGGAGAGATTTCTGTTTAAAGGAAGTGTTTTGTCTCCACAAACACAATGTGGGTATTAAAGTATTCATTTTTAAAAATCCTGTCAGAGTGCAGCTCCGTCCGCTGGATTAATACATTGGCTGTGTTTGTATCCAGGTGTCGGGGTCGGGACCGGGACCGGGACCGGACTGAAGGCTTGGCGGACCTAGAGTGTCCCTCGTCCATCCCGTTCGTCACCAGACAGATTCAGATCCTGAAGAAGAAGGTCCGCAGGTTTGAGGATCAGTTTGAGCAGGAGATGAACTACAAGGTAAACCAGGACTACGTTGGAAGGAGGGGTTCAGGGGTTTAAATAAAGGCACCATTTCAAGAGATTTCTATCTATGAAACTGCAAAAGATAACATGGTCCAGTGAGTTTTCCTTCCCTTTTGGTTTCTCAGCCGTCCAACAATGATAAATACTCCAACCCCGAGATGATCCGGGTGATGGGGGAGCTGGCGAAGGCTCGCAAGCAGCTGAAAGGTAAAACCAGCAGCCTCCGGTCTGCTCTGGACCCTGATTAGTCATCAAGTCCTTATCATTTAACGCATCAGAGGAGCGAAGATAATCTTACATGTTGTGTTTCTGCAGAGATGAGACTCCGCCAGTCTGTGTTCGAGATGCCAGAGTCGGACGGTCCAGAGAACACCTGCAGGTAATGCCAAACCACTAACACAACACACCACTAACACACCAAACCACCAACACGCCAAAACACCAACATGCCAAACCACCAACGCGCCAAACCATCAACACGGCAAGACATCAAACCTCCAACATGCCAAACCACCAACACGCCAAACCACCAACACCACCAACACAACACAAGGACTCAGTCAGTGTAACTGTGTCCTGCAGGACTGGCTCCGGCGAGCAGGGGATGCCGGGCCATAAACCCACCCTGGAGGAAACGGTGGAGTCCCTGTTCAGACGGCTGAGGGAGAAGAGACATGCGCTGGGCCTGCCAGACAACATGAAGGTCCCAGAATGCAACAGTACACTGATGTCATATGTAGAACGTCTGGTTCCACGTCTGCAACGTGTCAAATGTGTGAATGTTACATCTTCACGTCTGTTTTACTGCTCAGCTTCCTTGTTAGTCTGCGTGAACATACATCGAGGCTGCGATGCTACGTCTTATATATGCTGTTGTGTAGTCCATTTGTGCTGGGGGGGGGGGGGGGGTGCTCTACTCTGAGTCCCTCACGGATGACTGAGCTTCTCACCCTATCGCTCTGCCTCTAAGGGAGATGCCAACACAAAAACAATGCAACAAATTGCCATTTGTGCTCCAATACTGCCATCTAGTGGCCACTTTGGAGAACATACCACACTAACTGCTTCCCCTCAGAAAAGTGGTAGCACCCAAAGACGTGTTTACAGGGACATTTGACACAGATTTGACACATACACAGAATGGTGGATACAGAACCAAAGGATCTGGTCCAAACATATCCTGTAGGGTCTCTTCTTCTGCAGAATATGCATGTGCAATGTGTGTGTGTGTGTGTGTGTGTGTGTGCAGGAGATGACTCAAGCTCAGATGGTGTTGGAGAAGATCACTCTGCAGAAGTGTCTGCTCTACTTTGAGAGTCTGCACGGCCGACAGGTGAGTTCAGTGATGTCCCCACCTGGTGGACGCAACACAGGAACATAAAATACTCAAACGCCAAAAAGAAATAATATGAAAAAGCAGAAAGATGAACTTTAACTCTTTAAAAGCTTTAAATGTCATGCTTTTATCTCTATGGTCTGGATCATAGCGATAGAAGATCTCGAAAAGCCTCTTTTCATGCTGAATGTTTGCAGTTATGAATTTATCTGTCTGTCTCTCAGGCAGCTAGACAGGAGAAGAGCCTGGTGAAGCCTCTGTATGACAGATACCAGCTGATTAAACGTCTGCTGTGTTCAAGCCCGACCATCACCACCATCGTAAGAAACTCTTCTTCTTCTTCTTCTTCTTCTTCTTCTTCTCTGGTTCCTGTGTGTTTAAACTCTTCTTCTCTGGTTTGTTATTTGAACGTAACGTTGTTTTCATGAGGAGATGGAGACGTGAAACCTGCTGATGTTGCTTCCCTCTCTAAGGAGGAAGAGGATGGCTCTGATGAAGACTCCATGAGCTCCATGACGGTCCAGGAAGCTCCGGTCCAGGATGCTCCCATCCAGGAAGCTCCCATCCAGGAAGATCCAGTTCCGGAAGCTTCCGTCCTGCCTCCTCGCAGAGCGACCCGGCTGGCTGCCGGCGAGGATGACAGCGACCGGGATGGCGATCCGGCCTTCGTGTCCCCGTTGGATGAGGTGAAGTCCGTCCATCAGCAACCGACTCTGACCACGGCCAACCTGCATGAAGCGTCCAGGTGCGTCTGCATGGCGGGATTCATGACTTGGTCTACAGGGTTCATTCAGCTAACAGTCCATCTCCTGAACGTCTTCTGTCCCCCCCACCAAACCAGGTCTCAGCTGCTGGCCTGTCTCCGCCAGACCAGGGCTGACAAGAAGACGAGGCGTAAAGCTCTGAGGGGGTTCGAAGATGAGTTTCTCCATCAGACCGGAAGGTGAGAGACCAGCCTCGGGGTCCTGAGGGGTCCTGAGTCCAGACCTTCTTCTATGTAGCTATCTAGCTACATAGCTACCTAACTTGCTATCTAGCTACCTATCTAACTAACTAGCTACCTACCTAACTTACTAAATAACTAGTTACCTAGCTACCTAACTAGCTACCTACTTAACTAACTAGCTACCGAGCTAACTATCCAGACATCCATCTCCAGAGCTGCGCCTCTCTCTTCCTGGTGAGCTCTGACATCACTTTACAGCTCCACTGACGTGTGTTGTCACCATGACAACTAATACCAACCATCATCACCTGTTCTGTTTCTATGTGTAACACACTCCAACATACAGCAGCCGTGATAAGCAGTCTTGTGTTTCTCCGACAGAATCTGCCAGAAAGAGGACCGTTGGCCGATGAAGGAGGAATACCAGGAATACAAGCAGCTTAAGGCTAAGCTCCGCCTCCTGGAGGTCCTGCTCAGCAAACAGGAAGTCACCAAGACCATGTGACCGCAAACGGAAGCACCCAGAAAAAATATTAGTAAAACTAAATTTGTGTGATTTATCTTTTTTATATTTTCCATTCTGAGAGGAAGTGGTGGAAGTTTTTCCTTTTCATTGTTTATTGAACATTAACGTCAGTCGGTGGTCTGATAGTAAGCTTCAATGTTTACTGAGAAGGTCATTTTATCATAGACTTCTATCCAATCAGCACATATGCTAAGCTAGCATGTTAACATTAGGACGGATCCAATTCATTTTCAAGTCCACTCATGTTTGTGTTTCTGACCATCAAACTTCTCACCACTTCCTCTCAAACTGTAAAGAGTGTAAAAACCCAAGTAACTATAAAAGCGTTGTGTGCTGATCCGTTGGTGGGAACTCGTCTACCAGCATTGAACAGCGAGGCGTTATGTACCTGTATCCTCACATCGTGTGTCGAACTGAAAGCACTTTATAAAGAGTAAAGAGTTTATTTCTGCGTTTAAGTTGTCGGATGAACTGTCGGTTTCCCTCTGAAGGAACTGACAAGGTTCAAGGTCAGGACGAAGGTGCAATGTAGAGAGACCAGTATTCGTGTATGGAGATACACTTTAATCCAAAGTCTAACGTTTGATATGCAATATGCCTCCGTCTCCACATGGTGGTGATACTGGTCGACTTTGTTGAGAGTGAAGACCATGCAGAAAGTTGAAGACGCAATTCAAGTTCGCGGTTCGGTGAATCTTCAAGCACAGCAGACATTGTAAACAAATGTCACATGGCCCATATTATCCTTGTCTATTGAGAGGCTAAGCCCCGCCCCTTTCTGTGTCCTCCATCGTACCTTATTTCAGAATAAATAATTAAATCATTCAGTGGTGAGAGACGTCTTGCTAGCTAGCTAGCTAGGTACATCACAAACACTGCCGTTAGCTTGCCTTGCTAGCTAGCTAGCTAACTTAGCTACTTAAGTCACCAACATGGCTGTTAGCTTGTCCTCTTCTGACCTCACTCACGCTCTATGTCCTGCTGTGATGATTAGAGATCCTCCCCTGTTATTGTGACATGTGTTTGCTTGATGAGTTTCTATACAGACAAGTTTAAAATAAATATTTTTGTAATCAAAACAATCTTATCATTTTCTTTCTCTATATTCATAAATACAGATGGGGGAGAGGGGCATGCAGTTTACATATCCTTTACTCGATGGTGTAATATCACACTGTAAAAAAAACTTCATACACATGAAGATGAAGTACAAAAATATTCTTGCTGTCACCCCCTTTTGAATTCAACATTATATTAAACCATGGTGGGTATTTTACAGACTGATTCCAGTATTTAAAGTTGCTGTTTCTCTGAGCTTTGTTTTTCCAGGACTCGCTGATGTCACCAGCGGTAAAAGCTGGCGGTGACATCACCGGCGGTAAATGCTGGCGGTGACATCACTGGCGGTAAAAGCTGGCGGTGACTGTGAAGACGTTGGATGTGCCTTGGTATGGGGTGATGAAGGTCTGCAGGCCCTTCCTGTGTTTGTAGTGTCCGTAGTGTTGGACCCTGTAGGAGCCACTGGGGGCTGCCGGTGGGATGTACCACTCCACGGTGGCATTGCTCCTCTGGTTAGAACCCTTCAGCCAGTGAAACCTGCAGACAGACGACAGCAGATAACAGATTGTTGTTAACAAGAAAACACATTGTGACACTCTACTACTACTTTAACAATCAATCAATTAATGGAGAATAGAAAAAAGCAATAGATCCATAATGAACATACTCATTAGTCAATAGTACAAAATGTGCTCCAAAGTAAAACAGTAAAATCCTGCTTCATGCTGTGTCATAATAATAATAATAATAATAATCTTATCATAATCTTATTATTATTATCATTGTTAAAAAAATAATAACAATCATCTAAATATGGTATTGGTACTTTTACTGTAACAGTATTTTTACACTGGTATTAGTACTAATACTACAGTAAAGGATCTGATTACTTCCTCCGCCACTGACCTACACATTCACTTCACTAATGTACCTGGTCTCCCATGATGCATCAGTGTGGACGACTTTCCAGGTGTCATTTCTGTTGTCAAAAATCTCCACAGTCACAAACATTTTATCTCTCTGATGGATGACAAGACGAGACGAGGAGGTTAGGCAGGAAAAAAGATGGACAAACAGGAAACGGAGGTTAGACAGGAAACGAGTTCAACAAACAGGAAACGGAGGTTAGACAGGAAACGGAGGTTAGACAGGAAACAAGCACGACAGACAGGAAACGGAGGTTGGACAGGAAGCGAGTTCGACAAATAAAAAAATGAAGGTTAGACAGGAAACGGAGGTTAGACAGGAAACGAGCACGACAAACAAGCAACAGAGGTTAGACGGGAAACAACCTTGAGGAACAGGAAATGGAGATTAGAAACCAAACTAACACATCAAACAGAAAACGAACATGACAAACGGCAAACATTAGACAGGAAAGGAGCATTAGAAAGGAAATGAGGAAAAGGCAGTTCTTGGTCTTACGATGTCTCCAGAATTTCTGGGGTTTCCTGCTACAAACGTGACGGAGACAACATCACCCTGAAACACACATCAGAATACTGTTGTTCATGTGCTCACATACAAACAGCAGGGTGTCGTCAGCATAACTACTCATTCTGATCTTAGGAAAATGCAATGATTCTTAGTTTTAGATTATTAAACAGTAAACAATACATAGTTATAAATATTACATTTCTCTCATCTCTCATCTTCGACCGACAGCCAACTCTGACTGGGGGATCCCGAGGCGTTCCCAGGCCAGTGTGGAGATATAATCTCTCCACCTAGTCCTGGGTCTTCCCCGTGGCCTCCTCCCTGCTGGTCGTGCCTAAAACACCTCCCTAGGGAGGCGCCCAGGGGGAGGGGCATCCTTACCAGATGCCCGAACCAACTTAACTGTCTGCTTTCAACGCAAAGGAGCAGCGGCTCTACTCTGAGTCCCTCATGGATGACTGAGCTTCTCACCCTATCGCTCTGCCTCTAAAGGTGGGTCCACACCGGACCGACTGCCCAACTCGCGTCGGTAAATGAAGCCTGGCTACTTAATATGGCCGACTCGAACAATGACATGGGCGGTTCACACCTACGGAACTACAGCCGACGCCATACGTTTCGCGCTTGCGCGAGATGTAATGTCTCCAAAACAACAGGCGGCACTAATCTGTATTGTGGGCCAAAAAACACGAAAACCGGAAGTAGGCGGTTCTCTCTAGACCACCTTCTTCGATTCCACTGGTTATCTGGTATGTTTACTATCGTCACTTCCGGGCTTCACTGATTGCCAGTCAAGCTGCTAGCCTCCACCAATCAGAATGGTAAAAGAATGACACCGACTCGAATGGCGGATTACACATTTGAATCGGCTGAAATGAACGCCGACGTGGGCCGATTCGAGCGACCACACCAAGCAGACTCATGTCACGGACGCCGACTCTCTCAAAGATGCCGATTTTCGGTCCGGTGTGGACTCGCCTTAAGGGAGATGCCAGCCACCCTCCTGAGAAAACTCATTTCGGCAGCTTGTACTCGCGATCTAGTTCTTTCGGTCATGACCCATCCCTCATGACCATAGGTGAGGGTAGGAACGAAGATTGACAGGTAGATCGAGAGCTTTGCCTTCTGGCTCAGCTCTCTTTTCGTGACAACGGAGCGGTACAGCAAATGCAATACCGCCCCCGCTGCTCCGATTCTCCGGCCAATCTCACGTTCCATTGTCCCCTCACTCACAAACAAGACCACGAGGTAGTTGAACTCTTTCACTTGGGGTAAGGACTCATTCCCTACCCGGAGCAGGCAATCCACTGGTTTCCTGCTGAGCACCATGGCCTCAGATTAAGAGGTGCTGCTTCTCATCCGGACCACTTAAAATTCGGCTGCGAATCAATCCTGGAGGTCACAGACCGAACTGCAAACCTTCCTCCCCCTGACTACGCCTTGATATCCTGTCCATGCATATCACAAACGGGATTGGTGACAAAGCACAGCGCTGGCGGAGGCCAATCCCCACTGTAATAACTGTAATAAGTTATTACATTTCTGCCAATAGATTTATCTAAAGGCTACAAACTGTTCCTGTAATCTGAAAGAGATAAAAAAGCAAAGAGGGGCTGAGTACTGAGCCCTGAGGGATGCTGCAGAGAAAGACATACAACAGGGAAAGTCCTACCTGTCTGTAGACTGGGTGAACTTGTTGCAGGACGTCTCCGAAGCTGCTGTTCTCTGGTTTCCTGTCAATGGTTGGTGCTCGAAGCAGATTGAAGAGATTCTCCTGAAAAAATGGAGGCTGAGGGCCGACGGGCAGCTCCAACACTCGGTGCTGAAAACACACAAAAGACCACTGTTGGTGCTCCAGCAACATGAAGAACGATGATCATTTTGTCACCTACAGCTAATGTTCATCAGTTGCCTAAACCATACAAAACATGATATTTTTCCTAAAACTTACTAGGAGGTTCTTACTTACTACTTACTACTATCTTCTTGCCGAATGCCAAGGATCATTAAGTGCTCCTAAACAAATCCTGAACCAAAATAGTGTTAGGCATCTCCTTTGAGAAAGGGTGCGGTTTTTGACACAAATGATATTGAAATCTAATGTAGGAGAATGGTTTTCCTTCCAAATGAAAGGTTATTGATCAGAGCTGATTGTTACAGGTGTAGTCTCACCTGTGCGATGGCTCGGGCCAGGCCTCGGTACTTGAGCAGGTACGCACTGAGCGTGTGTGGACCGTAGATGGTGGAGGCTCCTTCGTACCGCTGCACCTGAAAAATGAATGTCACTTGTTCACACTTTCTTTCTTAGAAATTGTGTCTTGTTTTCCTGTGAGTGTGGTGAACAGCTCTAAATACTACAGTACCCATGAGCCTCAGCTGCCATGTACCTGGTACTCTTCGTAAGTGGTGATGTAGTGAGTATAGACGTTACTCAGGCCAGCAATCACAACCTCCAAGTCCCTAAACGCCCCCTCAGACTCCAGCTCCTAGTACACACACACACACACACACACACAGCATCGTCACATGACCTGTTGCAGGTGAGCCACAGCGGTCACATTAGCATCCTCTTAGCGTCTCACCTGTTTGACGGCATCTCTAAGCCGTCTCCCCGACATGGTGCTGTTGTGTGCAGAGCAGAGTAACAAGGTGAGGTTGAGGGGAGGGTTAACATGGTTACGGCAGAAATATATTATAAGTAATATTGAATCTACATTTTGATTATTTACAGTTCTACTAAAATATATGCTAGCATAGAGAGTCTAAGCCCGGCCCTTCCTGGGTCCACATGGAACCTTATTTCAGAATAAATATCTACTGTTGTCAACAGAGACAAATAACAGCTTAATCCTCTTTTAATTGCTCAAGTCCAATTTGAGATTCCTTACGAGTATTAAATCCTATTACCTCCTCCTCCTGTACATCTCAGAGATAAATATTGTACTTTTTACTGCAACTCATTGGTCAAACTGCTTTGGTCACTTTTCAGATTATTAATAAAAGATATAATAAGCTAATGAAAATTGATTAATTCTGATCATCTATAGCAGTAGTGTCAGTAGTAGTAACAGTAATACTATTAGCAGTAGTAATACTATCAGTAGTAGTATTATCAGTATTACTATCAGTAGTAGTATTATCAGAAGTAGTATTATCAGTGGTAGTAAAGCATTGTTACGTCATCTCTCCAGGAACAGCTACAACAGCAACGGAGCCGATGGTGATGATCTGAACATCAACGATCTGAGGATGCCACGGCAGAGGCCAGTTCATCTACACACACACACACACATGCACACACATGCACACACACACACACACAGCTGTGTGTTAACCACTATTGCTGCTTTGTACATGTTGAAGTCCCAGATCCACCAGGAAACCAAACGCCGTCCTGTCTGGGTTCATGACATCGTCCAGAGGTGCTCGGTGGATTTCAACAAGTTGGATTCATTGGATCCAGCAAGACCCACATAGGCTGGTTTACAGCTCACAGCTGGAGGAACCCAGAACTGTTTAGTTGTGATTTAATATATATAACCAGATGAAAAGAATGCTAACTCCATAATGATGGTCATCATTAAAAAGTGTCAAGTCATGCTGTTGTAAGGTCTGGATTGATGGGTGGTTGGCTATGCTAACATTGTAGCTGCTCCATCAACCCTCCAAATAAGGTAATCTAGACATAAATACGGCAGAGACATTGTTGTTTGGTCTGGTCTCTGGACTACTGTGAGCTTCTATCGTAGACCTCTGGACCTCGTCCTCACCTCCCCTGTGCTGAACAGGATGGGTTTGGGATGATGACACGCCTGCGTCTGATTGGACGGTTCGCCCAAGAGTGTGTCTCTGATCCCGTCCCAGAAAGGGTCGCCCTCGACAGCGCCTGTTGAGAGAACGACAGACTCTGGTTCATAGGGGTACTCAAACCAAAACCAGTAGAGAGAATGACGTCAGAACCACCTTGAGTGAAGTTCAGGTCTCCTCCTGCGTCCGTTGTTCCTGCTGCAAAGCTGTGACCCAGAGCTGGTTTACATGTGCTCACCTGACAAGAGACACAATAAAAAACAGGAACAAAGTTCATGGAAAAGCTGATGTTGCAACGCGGCTTTAACATGTACGAATGTGAACATCCATCAGTTAGAAAAATTGAATAGTATTCAACATATGATACATAATGTTGCTTATTCAATGTGTATGTTTATTTTAGGGCTTTAAAGAACACCATTTCCCACAAGCCACAGACCCGATGGACAAAGACAAATAAACACCACCACTTACTTTCTATAGATTCTCGTCTTTGAACTTTGTTGACAGTTTGCACAATGTTTTTGCACCTTTATATTTTTTTTTATTTGCACTTCCACTTTGTGCTGTACAAGAATTTCTCTTATGATAAAAAGTTTAATCTCATGATACTTATCGGTGTGTTATCTGCTCGGGATGCTAACGTTGTTCTGACCGAACCAATCATGTTTTATTTACCAAGACAGAGATCAGTTCTGTGGTCTGATTGGCCGACAAGCAGGATAGGAAACTGTCACAGGTCAGTTGCGCTGTGGACACATGACGCCACTGTGTGTTGTGTTGTCATGCCCACCATGTGTGTGTCGTTGATCTGAACAGTGACGTCTGTCATGTTGACCCACTGATGGGCAGAGTGAAGGACGCCAGTCACCTCTTCAATAGCATTAGCATACAGCTCCTGTGGGAGGCAGCAACACACACACACACACACACACACACACACAATCACACAGTCACACAGTCACACATTTGCATGCTGGGAAGACACTGGACTGAGTGATAAACCCGAAACCAGATCCTAACCTTGAGATAACAAGTCTAAGTGGATTATATCCCCATAAGGAATGTGAGTCCCCACAACATACTCTAGCAATGTTTCATTGATTACATTCGTACACATTCATTTGACCTAAACAGACATACATAGATAGACAGACGGGTACCTTGGCCTTCCTGTAGATGTTCTCTCCGATGATCCTTGTGCTGTCAAACATGTCATCTCCAGGTCCAAACGCCTGACACATCTTAGTCTGACACACACACACACACACACACTTCCTGTTTACTGACTGCTGATTTTATAGAGTGCATGTCTGTGTGTGTGTGTGTGTGTGTGTGTTTACCCCTCCTACAGGACAGGAGCTGTTCAGGTAGTCGCAGGGTAGACCGGTGTTCACACAGTGAGGTCCTCTGGTGTTCGGACTGACATCGCCAAGGTTACTGGAGGAGAAACCAGCAACGAAGCCTCCCTGATAGCATACACACACACACACACACACACACACACACACACATGAAATATGATGTCTTTTTTTATTAGATAGAAGGGAAAAAGAACATCAAAGTTACAGTGGATTCATAACTTTTGAACTTTATATTGTAATTAGGCCGATAACTGATGCTGTTTTGTTAGCCAATAAGAAGCCTTCGTCCGTGAGCGGGCGGTTCACCTGTCCCGGCAGCTCTCCGGGGTTCATTTCCTGCTCAAGGAGGTAGGAGGCGTGGCCCATGTTGTCGCTGCTCACCAGGCGGTTGGTGGAGTCCATGCTGACGGCGTGGACAGCGAACCAGCTGTCAGACCGGCGTGAGGGAAGATTAGAGCCAAAAGCCTACAAGATTATCATTATGAATCATTATTTATTATTATTATGATTATTATTATGAGGGTGTGTTTGCACCTGAGCATGCCGATCGCGTCTCCATCCAGATCAGTGAACTTCAGCACCAACACCTGTTTATCTGTGTTCCACTTGTACCTGATCCATAACAACACTGATCAATAACGTCGTCACATCATTCAAATAGGCTCTCCCTATCCCAAGTACAAATACAAATATGTATATATCATAAACATATAAATGATATTAACGTACATATGAACATTAGTAAAACAACATGCAGTTTACTATGAATATTAATACATTCCTTCTCTCTCTCTCTCTCTCTCTCTCTCTCTCTCTCTCTCTCTCTCTCTCTCTCTCTCTCTCTGTTGTGTACCGGTGTCTCTCGTCCTCAGGGTTGTTCAGGTACGAGTGAGGACTTCGGTTCAGGCTGCTGCCGTCCAGCTTCCCTCTGTTCCGGTAGATTCTGCCTGGCTTCAGCTTACCATGGGCTATGTCTATACTCTGAAAACAAGGTCAGAAGTTCAGAAGAACAGGGCTATGTCTATACTCTGGAAACAAGGTCAGAAGTTTAGAAGAACAAGGGCACCTTGACGATGCCGTTGACCAGCGGCTCGGTCGATGCCTTCATGTAACCTTTACTGCTGATCATAAAGAGAGTGTACTGGAAATATCCTGCAGGTCCAGAGTGAGTGTGAGTCCCACTCAGGACCACATTGTCCTGCCGGTACAGGCGCCCGTATTTCACCTGCAGCGCCTGCATGACCTACACATACACACACATAGACACACACACACACACACACACACATACACACATTAATAATAATAACAATTGATCTTAAGTCAATTTAGCTGTTTATACTTCTGGACTTTAAACTGAAATGGAGTATTATACTATAATATAACTCTGTGTGTGTGTGTGTGTGTGTGTTCACCTCCAGTCGTAGCCTCTGTGATATCATTCCAACGTCTACAGTGACGAACACGACCCTCCTCCTCCCATCGTCGATGATGAAGGCCCGGCTGTACAGGCGGGTATGTATCCCTGCAGCGGTCTGCTGAGGGTTCGCATAACCCATCTGTACACACACACACACACACACTTTGTGCGATTGTCCAGAGCATTCCAAACTGAATAAACGGGATGAATTTACGAACCCTGTCTGTAAATTGATAATGTGACAGATTCATATCTCAGATTTCAACAGAAACCATAAAGATTATCAGCGTTAACACACCCAGACAGGAACTGTCGAAGGCTCCTTTGCTTCACTGCAGACTTTGGAGTTTGATTCACTGTGTTTGTTTTGTCTTCCTAAACTCCTCAGTAGGTTTCTGTCCAGACTGGGTAAATATACTGCAGCTCTCTCTATGGGACAGGTATATCTTTAGGGCCAAGGAATGTTCTTACAGTGTGTCCAGAAATGTCAACCATTTTTTAAATCAGGATCAGACCTGTATTTGTACTGATAAATGAGAAATGTAAAATTCAACACAATGATGAAAATGGTTTAAGTCTCAGGTTCCCAGAACTGTGCTGAGTTATGACACCAAAGGACCAAATATATGCTGACTCAATCCCATACATGGCTTCAAGAGCAAGTGGTTTGTCTGATTTGGTACAGTTAGGACCATCTTTAAGAGCCTGTCAGAACCAGGGATTGGACCGGGGTACATATGGTATTCTGGGTTACCATTTGTCTGAAATCTGTCCAGCAACACGGTGTGGTGACCTTGGATTTAATCTGATCAATTTAACACACCATTCCAGCTTGGTCACCTGGGAGGTGTTATTGTCATATTCTCTACAAGAACACTCAGGGATCATCATCGTCTATATGTGGACATCTGGAGGTCGTTATCATCTCTAGGAGGACACTTGGTAATTGTCTCCACATGGACACTTGGGAATTGTCTCTACATGGACACTTGGGAATTTTCTCCACATGGACACCTGGAGGTGGTTATCATAAGAACTAGTGTGGCAGGTCTTGAAGGCAGTATGAGACTGACCAGAGGGATTTCAGCTGGTGGCCCGGTACAGTCAGCTCGGCCCACTCCAATCAGGAAGGGTTTGTGCTCCGGACCTGAAAGGACAAAAGAAAAAGGGGCTAGGACAATACTGCTTATCTTTCATGTATTAGCTCAATGCAAGTTTGCATTCATCATCATAATCCTCATCAAAGCTAAAACAATCTTGCTGCAAATATTATATCCATCAAAGTCAGTGTTATGTCAATGGGTTGGGTTGTTTTCATTGTATATATGTATAAATTATGTGTATATATGTACATGTGAGATATATAAGCCCAACACCAGCCCCTGTTCCACCTGGGATGCAGCAACTTCCTGTTTCTATTTGGTGCTCTACTGGAGTTGTCTGTTGCCAGCAGCCTTGAGGGGCATCAGCCTCTCGAGGGGCTCCACCCTGTGGCACTGCCTCCCTTTTGCCCTCCAGAGCAGTTTCCCACTTGGTTGTCCACCTGACTGCCTTCCAGACTGGTTGCCCACATGGTTGTCCACCTGGCTGCCTTACAGACTGGTTGCCCACTTGGTTGTCCACCTGGCTGCCTTACAGACTGGTTTCCCACTTGGTTGTCCACCTGACTGCCTTACAGACCGGTTGCTCGCTTGGTTGTCCACCTGACTGCCTTCCAGACCGGTTGCCCACTTGGTTGTCCACCTGGCTGCCTTACAGACTGGTTGCCCACTTGGTTGTCCACCTGACTGCCTTCCAGACTGGTTGCCCACTTGGTTGTCCACCTGGCTGCCTTACAGACTGGTTGCCCACTTGGTTGTCCACCTTGTTGCCTTACAGACTGGTTGCCCACTTGGTTGTCCACCTGACTGCCTTACAGACTGGTTGCCCACATGGTTGTCCACCTGGCTGCCTTACAGACCGGTTGCTCACTTGGTTGTCCACCTGACTGCCTTCCAGACCAGTTGCCCACTTGGTTGTCCACCTGACTGGCTTCCAGACTGGTTGCCCACTTGGTTGTCCACCTGGCTACCTTACAGACTGGTTTCCCACTTGGTTGTCCACATGGCTGCCTTACAGACAGGTTGCACACTTGGTTGTCCACCTGACTGCCTTCCAGACTGGTTGCCAACATGGTTGTCCACCTGGCTGCCTTACAGACCGGTTGCCCACTTGGTTGTCCACCTGATTGCCTTCCAGACCAGTTGCCACTTGGTTGTCCACCTGACTGCCTTCCAGACTGGTTGCCCACTTGGTTGTCCACCTAACTGCCTTACAGACCGGTTGCCCACTTGGTTGTCCACCTGACTGCCTTACAGACCGGTTGCCCACTTGGTTGTCCACCTGACTGCCTTCCAGACTGGTTGCCCACTTCGTTGTCCACCTGACTGCCTTACAGACCGGTTGCCCACTTGGTTGTCCACCTGACTGCCTTCCAGACCGTTTGCCCACTTGTTTGTCCACCTGGCTGCCTTACAGACTGGTTGCCCACTTGGTTGTCCACCTGGCTGCCTTACAGACTGGTTGCCCACTAGGTCGTCCACCTGGCTGCCTTCCAGACCGTTTGCCCACTTGTTTGTCCACCTGGCTGCCTTACAGACTGGTTGCCCACTTGGTTGTCCACCTGGCTGCCTTACAGACCGGTTGCCTACTTGGTTGTCCACCTGACTGCCTTACAGACCGTTTGCCCACTTGTTTGTCCACCTGGCTGCCTTACAGACTGGTTGCCCACTTGGTTGTCCACCTGGCTGCCTTACAGACTGGTTGCCCACTAGGTCGTCCACCTGGCTGCCTTACAGACCGTTTGCCCAATTGGTTGTCCACCTGACTGCCTTACAGACTGGTTGCCCACTCCGTTGTCATGCTGGCTGCCAGATCAGCTTCGCCTGCAGTGTTGTCCTCGAGACTGCCTTCAGAGGAGTTCTGCCCATCTGCCCTACCCCCAGGTCATCTGTTACTGGTTTCCTGCTCAGCCAATCCCAGGCTGATCCCTGATCGCATTGTCCCAAAAATCCATCCGATCGTGTGTGCATGTGCGTGTGTGTGTGTTGTGTTCTCACCTGTCCAGGTAACCATCAGTGTGATCAGTGTCACACTCACGGCTGTCATGAGGATGAACAGGATCCCCATCGTCGCCACAAGAGCAGAAACTCCACAACACACCGACTTCCTATCCGCCATTCTGTCTGTCAGCACTGGAGTGAGTCAACTTTCTCTTTGCTTGTTCACGCCAACTCAGGAGTCTCCTAGATAAAGTAAAGGGTCTATAAGATAATAATGGTATCCCAGATTTTCAGTGTAAATCTGGGCACAAGTTACTAAAATTTAGCCTGAGAACCTCTGGTTTCTCTATATGTTCTGGTCTGGTCTGTGGACTATGAGCTGCTATGATCGTAGACCTCTGGGGCACCAGACCCAGCAGACAATGTTTGGTTCTTCCTATAGTGACAGAGCGTTATTCTTGCTCGAGTTGAATAATTAAAATTTCTATTTTCTATTATCTATTCATATCTTTGTATTTACTTTGTATGCAAACACATTTTTTGCGGTTGGTGTGAAGACAGGAAAAAAGTTGTGTGCATAAAACCATAAAATACCTCAATAATTGATGGCGTAAATTAAGTATGTGACTGAAATGACTAAAACAAGTGACGAGACTAACCTTCCTCACATTAACACATATCAGCTCAAATCAACGCGGTTTAGGGTAGGGGTGTGAATCTTTGGCTTCACTTCGATTCGATTAACGTTACAGTAGTTGGCGATTCAATTCAAGGACAATTTTTTCGTAACGATTCGATTCGATTCAATTCTGTAAATAAACATGCAATAATATAATAATATAATAAAATGAGACTATCTGTATTCTTCTGAAAGGTGAAAAAATAAACAGACCACAGAATTACTTATTTAACATATTTATTCTATAAAAAAAGTAGTCCTGCATAATATTTTATGCTGAATACAAAAATGTAATGCTCAGTTATTTTTAACATTTTCCAATTGACTACATGCTGGCAGAGTGTCTTAAACGTATTAAAACATTAATCATAATTAAGTATCACGATTCATATGATTAAACGCATTTATATCGATTCATTCTATTTATTCATTTTAGCAGATCGATTTAGTTGAATCCATAGGACTGACAATCGATTCATCAATGCATCGAATGAATCGCTACACCTCTAGTTTAGAGTGAACCTGCGACAGGACGGGGGCGTTGAACCTTCACCCAGCTCCCATAAATCACTGCATGATAAATAACTTTCTACAAGCTCAAAAACCTGGTCTGAGGACCGTTTCCAGGGCAAGATCCTGGAGCTCAGAGAACCACAGACGAAACGGACAGAAAGCGAATCAGAATGTGTGTAAACTCACCAGTGTGAAACAGGAGAGAGTTTGTGTTGAGTCTGATCTTAGCTCAGTTTTACAGCTGAGCTGTTATCTGATAGACAGCAGGTATCCTCCTCTCTCGATCCAAAGGTTGCTCACCTGAGCCTCACTCACATTACAGATCGCTGTAATGTGATGTGATGAAAATCATTTGATCACTAATAAATTCATAAAAAATTGTCATCAGGCAATTTTTGTTTGTGATTAATGAAACGATCTCAACTCAAAGTCCAATTTCTCGCTTGTTTCAAAGTTTTTCACAGCAATCGTCAGCTCCATGTTCTGACCAAACAACAAATGACCCGTCTCAAGAATGATTTTATAAGTTTGAAAGTCATTTATTTATCCATACACGAAGCAAAACAAACTTTTTTCTCCGTTTTGCCTTGGCGTCGTTTCAACAAATCTGTGTCCAGACGAATCCACTGAAAACGACTCAGCGCGCTGTAGTACATATTCCAGGTTTATGCTACAAAAATGTAGAAGAAGAGACGCTGTAGTACATATTCCAGGTTTATGCTACAAAAATGTAGAAGAAGAGACGGAGCTTGACCGGATGTTGGCAGTTGCTGTGGCAACACGTGAGCGTTATGGCTAATCTCGCCTGTCCACACGAAAACGTTTTAAGTGCGTAAACGCAGAAGTCTTGTGCGTTCCGCCCTGCCCTGAAAACACACTTTTTTGAAACCAGCTCTCAGGGTGGAAAAGAAAAAACGGCACCCCTCCGTTTCGTGTTCGTTTTCGTGTGGACGGCGAAAACGAATACGCTGATGTCATCGCCCCGCTCCTCGACCCTCGAGCCTGACTTCTTCCACCACGACGTCTCCTAACAACAACAATAACGGCGGCCTCCGTGCTCGTAGCAGATATTCTGTTCGTCTGATCGACGGCGTATCAGGGCAACTGTGTGAAAAAAAAAAACGGAGCCAGGAGAGGGGGGCAATATTCCGGGAAAAAAGTTGCAGATATGCTACTTCATTATGATGCTAACAAACAACCGCTAGCTAACTTCCCATGAATGTAGGCATTTATTTGTCTAATTAATCCATCCCAACGTGTGACAACGCTTCGTCAAGGTCGTTAGGGTGATGGCTTTTGATGCTTATTGTTGGTTTTATTTATATGGGCCAAATTGTCATCTTATGGGTGTTTATTAATCGGGTGGTCAGGCGGAGATTAGCCAACGCTGACGTGTTGCCATAGCAACAGCCAACATCCGGTCAAGCTCCGTCTCTTCTTCTGCGTTTTTGTAACAGCGGCGCATAAGGGCCTGGAATATGTACTACAGCGCGATGAGTCGTTTTCAGCCCTGTGATAGACTGGTTACCTGTCCGTTAGTACATGTCGGCCCTGTGATAGACTGGTTACCTGTCTGTCTCTACATGTCAGCCCTGTGATAGACTGGTTACCTGTCTGTCTCTACATGTCAGCCCTGTGATAGACTGGTTACCTGTCCAGGTGAACCCTGCCTTCGCCCAATGACAGCTGGGATCGGCTCCAGCCCCCCCGCGACCCTGAATACAGGATAAGCGGTAGACGATGGATGGATGGCCAGTGCTCGGTGCTCTCGCCCCGTGGCTCTAATGATCTCAGAACACTTCAGAATATTGACAAAAGATTTAGCATATTAACTAATCGCAGGTTTGTGTATTCCCTCACTCGTGAACAAGACCCCAAGATACTTAAACTCCTCCACTTGAGGCAGGAACTCCCCCCCCCCGACCTGGAGGGAGCAAGCCACCTTTTTCCGGTCGAGAACCATGGCCTCAGATTTGGAGGTGCTAATCCTCATCCCGGCTGCTTCACACTCGGCTGCAAACCGCCCCAGGGCATGCTGGAGGTCCTGGCTCGAAGGAGCCAACAGGACCACATCGTCTGCAAAAAATCCAGTGGCTCCCGAACCAGATCCCCTGAAATCCTGTCCATAAAAATAATGAACAGGACCGGTGACAAAGGGCAGCCAGGATGGAATGTGAGATTGACAGGTGGATCGGTGCAGCGGCTGCAGTAATGCGGTCGTTGTATCGGTCCGTCGTGGTAAAGAGAGAGCTAAGCCGAAAGGCAAAGCTCTCAATTTACCGGTCAATCTATGTTCCTACCCTCACCTATGGTCATGAACTTTGGGTCATGACCGAAAGAATAAGATCCCGGATACAAGCGGCCGAAATGAGCTTCCTCCGCAGGTGGCGGGGCGCTCCCTTAGAGATAGGGTGAGGAGCTCCGTCACACGGGAGGAGCTCGGAGTAGAGGCACTGCTCCTCCACATCGAGAGGAGCCAGTTGAGGTGGCTCGGGCATCTGTATCGGATGCCCCCTGGACGCCTCCCTCGGGAGGTGTTCCAGGCATGCCCCACCGGGAGGAGACCCCGAGGAAGACCCAGGACACGCTGGAGTGACTATGTCACCCGGCTGGCCTGGGAACGCCTTGGGGTCCTCCCGGAGGAGCTGAGGGAAGTGTCCGGGGAGAGGGAAGTCTGGGCGTCCCTGCTCAGGCAGCTGCCCCCGTGACCCGGTCCCGGATAAAGCGGAAGAAAATGGATGGATGGATGGAAGGTTTGTGTATTTTTTAAGTAACATTTATTTACACATAATGTGAATGAAACTAAAATAATGTCAATTTGTGCAACAATTGAATCATTAATGAGTATAAATAACACTTTTGTATACATATATATGATTGTCACAAGTCCTCATTAACATATATTGACAAAAGTAAGCAAAATTTGCATATAAACGAGTCGTAAGTTTGTGTATTACACTTTGTTTTTTAAGCTACATTTATTTACACATAATGTGAATGAATCATTAATGAGCATAAATGACACTTAAATTTTGTTTTTATATTACAGTTTTTCTCCATTGGTTTGGCTCATTTCTTGAAACAGAAATGACATTCTCAAAACTCTAAGATCATTTGGCATCACAGTCTTACAGTTCAGCACAAAACCAGCTCACTTGCAAAAGCTCATATCTCTCCCAAAACAGTTCACTCATGTGTCAAAACCAAATTTCTTTCTCATATAAAAAGTCAGCGCCCCCAAAATGCATCATCCCTTTGGCATTGTGTAAGCACTGCAAGTCAAAATGTTTAGACGTGTTGTCACTACGGCAGAGGACAACTAAAATATCCCTCATGTCCACCACTAAGTCTTAGCCCAGTCCTTCATTGACAATGATTACTGTACTCGTTTTTTTGTCTCGCTAACAGAATACAATTGTGTGTAAAACTGCAAAAAAATAGGATTTTATGGTAAGAGCCGTGCCAGGTTGTCGTTAAAACATAGAATTGAAAGGACAACACTCCATTCGTAATGTATGTCTTATGTATTTCTTACAGAATGAGTTACCAATGAAATTGTATTGTTGCTTTACTTTTTACCACTATTCTAATGCATCACTGAACAGTGACTGGAATACTACTGTATCACTTTGGTTACAGGTTACTTAGGTACATTACTGCAGGGCTATAACACACACATACACACACACACACACACACACACACACAAACACACACACACACACACACACACAACACACACACACACACACACACACACACACACACACTAAATGAATAGGTAAATGCACATTTCTTGCTTTATGCACAGTGTCCAGTCCTACAGTATACAACATATAATTCAATTATAGACTGATATGAGTACATACCTGTTTTCCCTGCGAAAGGTTTGGATGATGGAGGAGACTGTAGAGCGAGGCACATCATGCTGCACTCTGCGACCTGCCTCCACCATTGTGAGACGGTGGTTGACAACATGGTCTATAATTGTGGCCCGAATTTCATCCGGGACAACATGGCGTCTTCGTGCTCCTCGGCCTCTTCCCCCTATTCCACCACCACGCACCCTTACTCCTCTTCTTCTTCCTCTTCTTCTTCATGGAGGAGGCAGTTGCCCTTGTTCATTTGCTTGGCCAGGTGCCTCCATGTTCAGAAATGGTACTGGTCCTGGTCAACCTTTATATATATATATATATATATATATATATATACTGTATAATATGTTTGGCAGCATTCACAATCATAGACAGCACCTGTCAGGTAACTAAACATACGGTTTGATTGGTCATCTGAGATGAGTGAAACTCCTCCTTCGTTAGTCAAGTTCTAGTTTCCCCTGACTGTCAATTACTGTACTCAATTTATCAAATGTTCCAAGAGATTCATATATGGTTTTCATGGTTTTATGTTCTTGACTAATTTTGACAATTGATCAGACTTGTTTAAGTGATGACTTACACAATGAAATGATGCAGACATGTTTAGCAGAGAACAACCATTAGACTGAGAATCGACAATCAGTTTAGATCAACAAGATCTATTCACTTGGAAATTGTGCTAAATGTAGTCTACTGTACTTAATCATTTGCAATGATGTAATGAGATATTGAGACATTTACTAAGACAATTGCAATTTGATGAAATGAATGAGAAATGCAATTCTATTGTGGACAATTGCCAAGTGGTTTGGAGATTTGTCCATGTTGTTTTGAGAATGTAATTTCTGTTTCAAGAAAAGAGTCAAACCAATGGAGAAAAACTGTAATGAATATATATATACATGCAAATACCATTCTATATCCATCCTTGTGAACCTCAGCGCTCACAGGGAGAGGAATGAAGACGACAGAGCGTTGTTTGGGGTTCAGAGTGTTTATTTTTGCTCACACAAAACATGGCTCAACGTAGCAAAAACAGAACATTGATGGATTGAATACAGTAAGATGAGATGTATACAACATTAATACACAACCAAACCATCATAAATACACCAGGGGTGGACAGCAAGATGGAGAAAAAAAACAAACAAAACAAAAAACAAACAAAAAATGTAAATAAATATTTTGTAAAGCTTACAAAGATCATATGTTTTAACAGCTTTTTTAAGTCTCACAATCACAGAGGGAGGAGATATACTGACCAACATATGCAGACAGTTCCAGGAAGTTTGGCTTCTTACCAGAAAATGTAGACTTATGTTTGGAAAATTTGGATAAAACAATTAACAAATGAATCATATAAAACTGAGAATTTAGTTTTTTTTAATCATATTCAGTGTAGCCAAACAAAATATTTTTCCAGCATAAATTAAACTGGGGGTAAATATGATCACTGATAAAGCGTGCCAGTCTGTTCCAAAGTTGTCTGGCGTGTGGGCAAGACCAAAATAAATGAACCAAGGTTTCGTTGACAGAGACACAGTGGGTACCGTTCACATCAATGTCCTTCTTAAGCCTTTGTATATAATGATTAGTTGGGTAAAATCTATGAAGCATTTTAAATGAGATCTCTTTGACGTTGTTGGTTAAAAAAAAACATAATAAAAACTAATACCCGAAGGCACAGCATCAAAAACAATAGAAAAATCCTTGGGTGTAACAGGGATTCCATACCATTGCATAAATTCAACATAACTGTAAAGACGCCCATTATCATTATTTTGATATGGTTATGATATATTTTGAATGTTATTATACTGTAATTCACTTTTATATCACTAAGATTGCTAACACAGTACTTGAGTAAGGGTACAAAAACTACTGGTCAAAATTTACTCTGTTACAAGTAAAAGTAGGTCAGTCGACATGGTACTCGAGTAAGGGTAAAAAAGTACTTGCTTTTAAAGGTATTTAAGAATCCAAAAGTACATGCTTTTAAATTTACTTTAAGTAAAAGTAAGAGTAAGAGTAAATTTCAAATTAAATCAATGGTTCTTCAACAAACCCTGAGTTTCTCCCTACATGTCATCTGAACCAACTCTGAAAAAAATTGTCCTTTCCTCGTCAATTTAATCGATATAGAAATAAAAGTTATTCTAGCAGCTTTGCATCAAGAGAGGATTTTGATTGCCGTTTTTCCTACCGATCACATATCTAAACAATCTTCTCTAACATTTTCAACATCGATTTTTCTGAAACATGATTGAAATCATTTGCCTTAGTCTAAGTATTTGCGCGATATTGTGCTTAATTTTCAGCTGCAGCCACATTATTTTTGTGCCTGTGGGAATACCGATATGAAAATGATTATTTCTACTTCTACTACTAAAACACAGGAGTTGAACCACTATCGCATGCACCTTATTCGGCGTCGCTAACGATTACACCACAGTGTCACAACGTGGACTTTGAAATAAAATATCACCTTTATCAACTGTTTCATTCAGTTATACACATTAAATCGGGCAGTAATTGTGTAAATGTCATTAAGATACAACTATTTCAATATGTACATACTTTGGGTAGTACTTGTAATAAAAAAAAAACAGTCTACTTCTTCCCTAATTCACCACTGGTTGGTCTGGTTCAGATTCCTTATATCACCAGAGTCCAGTTGTGAACCTCCAGTTCTGAATAGTGAAGCTAAAGCTTCAGGTATTTTATAGCTGCATTCTCCCTGCTGGCCACCAGGGGGGGGGGGGACTCCTCTCTGATTGTGTAGAAGTCTATGAGAAAATGGTCCTACTTCTGTCTTGATTTATTATCTCAGTAAACATTGTAAACATGAGTTTGTGGTCTCAATCTCTAGTTTCAAGCCTTCTTCAATCCAGCATGATTTTCATTTGGTAAATTTTGGTCCATTTAGACTCAAACAGACGTTGAGAGTTGTGGTCTGTATATTTCTAAGCTGTACTCGGATAGCTCATATGATCCACTAATATTCAGCCTTTAGTGTGAAAATCCCTGAATATCTTCTGCTCCACTAACTGACCTGCCCCCTTATCCGTGAATCCAGATACATGCGGTGTGTATTCGACTCCTGGTCGATGCAGAACAAGGAGTCCTCCATGTCCACCAGGAGCAAGTACTGCTTCCTCAGAGTCAGGTGGAACAGAATCTCAAGACCTGGAAACAAACACTCTTCAACAACCAAACTGTGCCCTTCATTCAGTCTTGGTTTACTTCCTCACCGAGCCACTCTCTGCAGTACTACTGTAACCAGGGGAGTAAATCCTCCAGGCTATTACCTTATATATACAGTATGTATGTGTGTGTGTGTGTGTGTGTGTATATATATATATATATATATATATATATATATATATATATATATATATATATACTATCCTGTAAACTGTGATCATATTTAACACTTTAAAACAACTTTACACAAAGTCATGTTTGTGTTTCATCGTTATGATTAAAGACAAACAACAGAACTGCTCCTTAAATTTTATTAGCAGCAAATAAAAATCTATTGCCGTTGCGCAGAGACGTTACAATGTTGTCGGTGAGATCATCAAAAATATGGCGTGGGGTCGCTCCTGTCGCACATCTGGACGTGGATGTGTGATGTGATTCCCGGATAAACGCTCTGCATCGGCAGCATGACACCGAGTCGCTGGCCTTTACTCACCGAGCCCGAGGTCCGATCGGGCCGGACGTAGAACAGCTTGAAGCACAGATCTGCAGGAGACATGGGACTTTACTGTGGTACAGGTACTATATACAATACTCTGGTACAGTAAAGGTACTAATGCACAGTGTAACAATACTCTGCTACAGTAGAAGTACTAATGCAACACAGTGCAAATACTGTTACAGTAAAAGTACTAACACAAGTTGATGTGTTGTCACGCTAACATAGCACCAAACTTCCGGTAAACTCGTTAGCATTGTTGCAGTAGATTTCACTGCCGGCTAGCAGTTAACAGTGCTTACTGCCAGCTAGCAGCTAACAGTGCCTTCCCCATGTTGGAGCCATCGAGAAGCCATAGAAAGGTTCTCAGTCCCATATTTATCCCCTTCAGGTTCAGGACTTGAGCGACCTGGGGTCCGTTTCACAAAGCAGGTTTAGTGAAAACCTTGAGTTAGTTAACCCTGAGATGAGGGAAACTCTGGTTTTTCGGTTTCACAAAGCCAGTTCAGCATAAATCTGAGTCAGTTACCCGGGTAACATGCTCCGTGAAACTAACCTGCTCGCTAGCAGGTTTGCTTCAACAAACCCTGAGTTTCTCCCTACATGTCTCCGCCTTTTTGACTCTGAAAAATTGTGCCGTCCTTTCATCGTCAACCTAATCGATACGGAAATAAAAGTGATTCTAGCAGCTTTGCCTTGGGAGAAGATTTTGATTACCTTTCCTTTCATTCACATTAGATATTATCTAAACAATATTCTACGCCATTTTCAACATTTCATATCGCGGACATAATCCGCAACCAGATTCTTTGCGGAGGTAGTGTTTTTGTGAACGGGAGATTTATGAAATGTTAAAGTACATTCCTGTGTTGAAATACCTGCTTATATTTACTGTTTAATATGTGAAATATGATTAAAATCATATGCCTTAGTCAACGTATTTGCGCAATATTCTTATGCTTAATTTTCAACTGAAGCCACTTTCTTTCTGTGCCTGGGGGGATTACACCCAATAAAAATAATAATTTATTTGTTGCCCTAATTTGTGCTCAACGGGAATTGAACCGCTGCCGCCTGCACCATAGGCAGCGTTGCTAACCATTACACCACAGTGTCGCCGTGCAAATCTGAAAATGAACACTTTTTACCTTTAGATCAATAGACTGTTTCATTCAGTTATACACATTAGATCGGGCCGTAATTGTCTGCCACGCCAACTATCGCTACTTTGCTGCAGTTACGGTGCTCCGCTTTCTCAGGATATGCTCATTTTCTACATAAACACTCGGTAATATCTAATAACGCTCTCCCGGTTGCCATGGTGAATCGTAGTATCGGAGATCCATTGATGATGGCTTTGTAGAGTCGGCAGGCACGCGCGTAACTCAGAGTTTACATACTCAGAGTTGACTGAACTAATTCAAAACCGCTGTTCTGAAACCGAAAACTTAGAGTTTCCAATCTCAGAGTTGTTCAACTCAAAGTTCAGGGTTAGGTTCAGAGTTTGTTGAACCTGCTTTGTGAAACGGGCCCCTGGTCTACTGGTAACTGACCTTTTCCCCTCAGGTTGATGCCCTCGTTGATCGCCGCCTTGGTGGGGTCTGTGTAGACGGTGAGCTTCCCGTTGAGTGTCACATCAAACGGGGCGTAGACGATCGATCCGTCCTGGCACACGATGTCCAGACCGTTGTGGTCTCTGGTCCCCCTAAAATAACGACACAAGTCCTGACATTTAGACCACAGACACGTGAGCCTATAGTGCCCATAGTTTCCCATAGTGCACCTGGATCGTTGTGCAGGGTGAGAGTTGGCAACCCTGTTGTTGCGTTGTTGCGTGTTGTTTTACCGTCTGGCTCCATAGCCTCCGTGTCCCCAGCCGTCTGACGTCCTCCTGCTGTTGGCAGAGTTTCCACTGCAGAGCTGACCGAACCTCACACTGTCACACACACACAGCAGGGCTACACATACACACCGCACACACACATGCACACTGTTACATTCCAGAGGAATGCTTGTCTTTTTTCTAATGCTTGTGTGCATCTTGGCCTCAGCTCCAGATCCTCCGCCCCGCCTACAGACAGTGGGTGGTGCCTCTTGACACCTGGAGCCCTAATTGGCCAGCAAGAGTATAAAGCTGAGGAGGAGATGCGTCAATCTCTCTCTCTGCTACCTGCTCTGATTGCTGCTCGGTGCCCTGTTGCCTACTGAAACCTGTTGTGTGTGTATAAGTTGATAAGAGCAGAAGTGGCTGTTCCATCTGCTGCCCTATGAACCTGTATTTACCTTAACTCAGGAAGCCAGGTAGGGGAGAGCTGCCATTTTGTTTATTCCCCATTTTCTCCTGTTTACCTGATGCTCGGGAGGTTTAGACTGTGTACATTTCTTTTTGTGAGACAGTTGGATTATTGTTCAAAATTAGTTTTGTAATTAGTATTGTTTGATTTGTTGGCCTGAGTTTTCCCTGAGGATACACAAAGCTTCCCCCGAATGGCAATAAATATACAGAACTGAACCACCTGACTCCTGCCGTATTTAATCTGGTTTTATCCTAGCCCAATTTGGGTAAATAACAACACACACATACACACATTATGTGTAGTGTCCCCCTAAGGTTGGCAGGTCCCCACAATCCTGGTAAATCTGAATTTATATTACCTTTCAGACTAAAAGTTTGTTCACAGTAAAATATCAACATTCATTCATTTTAATTAAACAGGTGTTCAGAGTGAATATCAGTAACATTTAAATTTAAATTTAAGTACTTTTATTGATTTAAAACAAAATTGTTTTACTTTATTAATTGAATGCTAAAATGCAAAACTTTACAATGAAGGAGTTGTTGAATATTTATAATTTAGAAAAGATTCAAATCTGCTGCAGTATCAATAACATGTGGTTTAAGACTTCTGATTGGTCGGTTATATAATGGATCAAGTCGTCAGTTTCTCACCCAGAACCACAATGACGCGCCTCATCTTCAGTTCCAGATGTGAGAGTGATCCAGATGTGAGAGTGATCCAGATCTGCTGCTTCTTCAGGTTTTATAGAGACTCGTGTTCCTCTTTCATCACGGTGGAAAGTCCAGTTTCACTGTTTCAGCCTCTAAAGGAAGTTTTGTTATTTCACAACGAGAACGATCAAACAATGTGTTACATCATCAACCCGTCTGGATTGAGCGTCTGTGTTTACCCGTCTCACTGTTCACCCGTCTCACCGTTATCTCCAACATGTATCAATGTGTTCACTCAAAGTTTTATTCATTCTACACAACACATTTAACACACAGAATATTTAGAACATAATATTTAATATTTCAATACAAACTAAGGACACAACAATCCCGATATCGACCTGATTGATCAGTGAAGAGAAGTTTATGTATCCAGAAACATCAGCTAGATAAATAATAAATACAAAGATATAAATGACTCATTCATTAGAATAATGGTAACCGATACCTGATCCATCTATTTGATCAGTATCGCTAACAGAAGCCTTCATGTACAAAACCAAGAGTCACTTTGTCAGGTCAGATGTTTGGAGTCTGTAGTGAAGGTCAGATGTTTGGAGTCTGTAGTGAAGGTCAGATGTTTGGAGTCTGTAGTGAAGGTCAGTTGTTTGGAGTCTGTAGTGAACTAGGTAGAAGCGTGTTGTCAGTTGAGTGTCAGTCCCTCGCTGACCGGCATGTTGATGTGGGCGGTGAGCAGCGGGGAGCTCTTCCCCTCGTGCAGGACGAACACTTTGATGATGTCAGAGATGCCCTTGTCGCTAGTGCACTCCACAAAGGTCTCGACGGGGTAGATGAGCCCCGGCACCAGCAGGGGGATCCTCATGTACGGGTTCCTGATGCGGTACAGGCTCTCGTCATACAGGAAGCTGATGGCCAGGTTCATGGCGGGCCGACACGCCGCTGTGTTTTGGACATTCAGGGTCAGTTTGAAGGACGGGCCCAAGCCCTGCACCACTGCGTTCATCTTGAGCGGCTCGCTGAGGCTCGAGGACATCGGCGTCAGGCTAGACTCCAGGGCCTTCACGTAGGACTTGGCGGCGGCCAGGCGCAGGCGACTCAGGTCCATCTGGAAGGCGCGGTGCATGCCCAGGCCGTTCTCACGCTCCCTCAGCGTCTGGTCCACATACAGCTTGGTCTTCTTGGGCACATTGAGGCGGATGCTCTGGGCTAGCGGCGGCCCCGGGAAGCTGTCCCTGTCATCGAAGGCCGCCGTCCTCTTCAGGATCTTCACCATCAGACCCCCCCCCTTGGTGGTCATGATGAGGGTCCCGTCCTCTCGTCCGTAGCGGCCAAAGCATATGCTGGTGACCACGTCAGGCGTCTTGATAGTGCTCAGCAGGTTCTTGTCCCGGTACAGCTGGACCTCACAATTGGCCAGGCCCACCAGAACCGCCTGGAAGCCCCTGGTGGGGAGGTCCATGGCAGCCATGGTGGTGACGGGGGCCGGGAGGACCACCTTCCACAGCTTCTTCCCCTGAAGACACGAGAGACACATGGACTAAGTTTACAAGATACACGAGACAAAATTAGCTTCATAATTCAACTTTACAGCTAAGTGTTAAAGTCATCTTAGTAGCTAACTGCATTGGTAGCGTGGTAGCAGCCTGTCAATCAGCAGGTAGCCCCGCCCTTAAAGCATCTCCTGCTTTCTGTCCTGTTTGACTCTAAATGGACCACAATTGACTATGTGAGCATCATGCTGTTAGAAGCCCTGAAACTAGAGATTGAGTGCATGAACTCATTTTTACAATTTTTACTGAGATATAAAATTAAGAGAGAAGTAGGGTCATTTTCTCATAGACATCTATACAATCAGAGAGGAGTCACGCCCCGGTGGACAGCAGGGAGAATGCAGCTTTAAGGAGGTCAGGTTTCGTCAGGTTTCTCCTTGTACCGATACTTATATCTTAGACTGTGAACCAGGAATAAACCAGATGCTACACTCAGAATATTTCTCATGTTTACATGAGTTGTGTGAAATGATCCATGTCGTCGTCTTGGTAACAACAGTGTAAACGGGATGTGGGTCAGCTGACCTTCTGGGTGAAGCCCTGCAGACTCTCGTCGCTGCAGCCGACCACCACGTTCTTGCCGACTCTCACGAGACCGACGGGGTGGGCCGACAGCTCGGTGCAGTACTTGGGTTTGTCCGAGTCTCTGAAGAGAAGCAGGACAAACACCTGTCAGGTTTGAGGTCTGAAGGGTGCTCCAATGGTCTACAGGTGACCCCTGTCAGTCAGGCACGTGTCTCACCTGCGCAGGATGTAGATGTTGCCATTGCGACACGCCACCGTGATGCGGAACTCCACGTCGAACTGACCCGTCACGTCCATCATGGTGGGAGCCGCCGGCAGCTCCATCTAGGTCACACACACACACTTCCTTGCTAGAGCTCTCAGTCACACCTCATTGCCTTTCCTCAGTTGTCACAGAGACGGTTTGGTTTGTGATCACGACATGTTTGAATTGTTAAGTCATTAACTGAGGAAAGCCATGAGATGTAGCTAAAAGCTCCTGATCCATCAACATCTTTTCACTGTTTTTGCTTTTCACATCATGGAGATGAATAGCATCCTGCATGTATCAGTTGTTGAGTTTACATGAACCAGCAGCATTATTGACTGCTATGGTTAGCTAGCAAGCCCAACATTACTGTAACTCCCTCTCTCTCATTAACATGATATTATTTTATGTTAACTCACCAGGTTTTGTCTCCTTTCTTGCAGTCACTGTAATATTTTCATATTTCTTACACTATTTAGTCCGTTGTGTGTTGTTCTGCGTTCAATGAACTTCCTTGAGGACATTTTTTTTTTAGTTATCTATGTATCTTGGTAGCTGGTGATCTAGTTAGCTAGGTATCTAGGTAGCGAGTCAATAGTTAAAGAATAACAAACTTGGCTAACTAACTAACCAGCTAGCTCTACAGCTTTAATGTGTCCCTTGTGAACAGAGTAGTAAATCATGTTTCCTCCAGTGTGATCAGAGTGAGATGTTAAATGTTCCAAATAATGAACCCCATCCTCCCAGTAAGACCAGTTGAAGACAGTAGTAGCAGAGTGTGCTGTGAGTTTACTTTGGAGAGGATGATGAAAGCTTCGGGGTCAAGGACGAAGACCTCACTGCTCTCTGTGCCAATCACCAGACAGCTGACGCCATCCTCGTCAGCCGTGCTCTTCTTCAGGGTCCCGATGCAGGTGATGACAGTCTAAAACATAGGGGTGACGATTGACCAATCACAGTGGGGGGAGGGGGGTATATCATGGATATTACAATGAGCTTCCTACCTGCCGTCTGATTGGCTGCTGTTTGTGAAGCTGGACAAAGTCATCCATGTCGTCGGTCTCCAGCGACAGGAACCTGAGTGAGCGGACGGACAGCGGGATGTCGGCCTTCTTCCTGATGCTCTCCAGCATCTCCTTCAGGGTCAGAGGGTCGATCTGACCCTCCCTCACCTGCTGCCACACGTCCTGACCAATCAGAGTGCAGAACACCACAGGTGAGCTCAGCTTTACTTCCAGCACAATAATTAAAGGAACAGTCCACTCTTTCTACAGTTGTAAAGTTAAATCTAACACATGATAAAACTTCCTTTTATTGAATAGTCCAATGATAGGATGTTATCATGATATGTTATCACAATACGATGTTATCGCGATACGATGTTATCGTGATACGATGTTATCACGATAGGATGTTATTACCCTACGATATTATCACCCTATGATATCATCATAAAATATTATCATGATAATAAGATATTATCACAATACGATGTTATCGCCCTACGATGTTAACACGATCCGATGTTATTATCCCCCTCCGAAATTATCACGATGCAATATTATCACAATGCAATATTATCACGATACTTAAGTCACGATAAAATGTTATCACCTTACGATGTTATCACAATACGATGTTACCACTATTATCATTATTTTATTCAAAATGTAATTATTTTCAGAATGATCTTATTCTGTTCTTGTGTAAGTATGATATTGTTCTGTGTTCTATCTTACAGAAACCACAGACTGAACCAGACCTGCTCCAGCGTGTTGACCTCCAGACCGGGCAGTGTGAACTTGAAGTACGGCCGCAGATTTTTGTAGACATAGATGCAGGGTCCGGAAGCCACAGCGACGGCGGGGATGCGCGGTTCGTGCAGGTCCATGAAGAAGGCGACGAGGCCAGCGGGCAGGTCCAGCAGGGTGCTTTCGCTCATCAGCGCCGTTCCCCGGTATACCTTCAGCTTCATGCCCGATGAGCCAGAACCCAGGTCCCCCACTACCAGCCGACTCTCCCCATCTCCGCTGAGATCCGCCAAGTCCACGCAGGACGAGAAGGTGTACAGACCTGCAACTGGGTCGTAGTGAGCATCCAGCCACTTCCCACCATCACCACTCGAGTCCACGGATGACATGATGGCAGCAGGGGCGAGTCCTGAATAAATCAGACACCAGGATCAGGAGTGAAATCATACTGGGACAGTTAGTTTAAAAGTGAATGGGTAGCCGGGACCCCCTGTCCATTGCCTCCCAGGCCACCTGTCTCTCCTTTGCAGCTGCACCTTAGTTGCTCGGCTGGAGACACAAGGTTTTACTGGACAGGAAGTAACACTTCATCGTTCAGTTTATCTGGAGATACCAGATTTTACCAGGACAGGAAATAACACTTCATCGTTTAGTTTACCTGGAGACACCAGGTTTTACCAGACAGGAAGTAACACTTCATCCTTCAGTTTATCTGGAGATACGAGTTTTTACTGGACAGGAATTAAGACATAATCCTTCTGTTTAGCTGGAGATACAAGGTTTTACTGGACAGGAAGTAACACTGCATCCTTCAGTTTATCTTGAGATACCAGGTTTTACTGGACAGAAAGTGTGTGTGAGTAAAAGGTGCAAGATTAAAGTACTCTGGGATGTGGTGGAGGAGAAGCAGTAAGTACTCAAATACGTCGTTTTCGTTCTTGAGTACTTGGTAACTACAGCTGTCTGTATAAATGTACTGCCGTGGAAGTATTAAAAATGCTCGAATAAACTAAAAATACTTGAAAAGGTAACCGGAGTACATAAATCCAATGCGTATGAGGTAGTATTAAGGGTATCTGTCGTCGGTAATGACGCTCGCTCACCGTTGTCAAGGAAACCGAACGCTGCTACCCGTCACCGTGGATCCTCACGTCTTCTTCTCTTCTTTTATTAGCCGTTTATCGCGCAGCAATGTGGCGTGACATCAACTGGAACGGTTCTACAAAGCGTTAACGTAGCAGCTAAATGCTAATCCGACAAAATCCGTGTTTAAATCCTCGCTGCTTCACTCCGATGCTCACCGATGTCCCCGTCTGATGACGTCAATCTTATCCGACGGCGTTTCTTCTTGCTTGAGTGGGGTTGGCAGGCAACATCATGGTACTTTACTGTCACCGACTGATGAGCAGGAGGAGCTGGATTGTCCCGTTTCAAGTGAATAAAATAAAATAAAATACTTTGTCACAGTTAAAGTACTAAAACCACCCTGTTAAAATACTCTGTACTGTCACAATACTGTTACAGTAAACGTACTTATCTCACACAGTACAATAAAAGTACTAATATGGTAATATAAATAATAACTCAATGATAAAAATAACTATTTTTCATTAAAAAAACAGATATAGGTAGGTAGGTATACATTCTACGCTAGTGACACATTTTTGTGTACATATTTTACGTTTTTCATTCAAGCCGCATAGTCTCGCGATCGTGTCCGACCCCTCTGCGTGACGTCTACCCGTCTGATTGGTTCTCCCGTCTCGGTTTAAAAACTATACCGCGTAGAGGAGCAGCCGAAGCTAATGTTAACGACGGTCTTTTAAGTCTTTCTTCGCTTTAAATGCTCCGTCTGGAAAGTGAAACACGGTGAGTTACAGATCGATAACTCGTCACAGCCGTGAGTTAATATGAGGATTTGTTCTCAAAATGACGTTCAAACTCAGACAGACGCGTGCGTGTATTTACGAGTTAGCTAGCTGTAGCTAACGCTAACAACAAAACTAACAGTCGTTAGCTTGCTGTGTAGTCGCTACTTGCTATGTGGCCTCCTCAGAGAATGCTTTTGAATGTGAACGATGTTAGTATCTCAACTGATGACTCCCGTTTTACTGAACCCGGGTTTATAACTGAACGACTGTTCTGGTTTCCACTGTAAGAAGTAAATGTTTTAACGTTTAAAGTTATCCTGCTATCCGCTCCGTTACATAGCAGTGGTCCGAGCGCGTTCATAAACACTGGAGGACCCGTGATGTCATGTTGTGTTTGTGTTTTGCAGAAATGATGGAGTCTTGTTTGGGTGGGAAGCCAGAGAGGGTCGGTCCGGTCCTGGTGGACGACATCAAGAGAGACCTGCTCGGTGAATTCGCTGCTTTACCTGCACAGGTGAGTCCTTCCGTCCGTCTGCGGGGCTGGTACTGACATCTGGGACTTCAGTAAAAATAGCAATACTACAGTGTAAAAATACACAAATGTTGCAAGTGAAAGTGCATGTTATTGTTATTAAATGTTATTAAACTTACTATGCAGATTAATATAATATTCATATTACTTTATTCTATTTATTGATCCATTGATGTGTTCACCACTTTGTAATGTTTTCATATTCAGCTCGTAGTTTAACCTAAAATAATACATATCTTATTAGGTTATTATTTTTGTTGTTATTAATCTGAATGTGCAAACGAACAACATTTATTAAATAAATACAGTGCAGTAAAAAGTAAAGTATTTCTCTCTGGTATGAGTGAAGTAAAATAAATATGTATCCAAGTATTGTACTTGAACAGTAAGTATCTCTTCAGCACTATTGTAGAGTAGATGCACTTAGTAATTTTCCACCGCTGTGTGTCGTAAGATGTTGCTGTTGTCATGGCAACAGATGTTAATAAAGACTTTGATTTGTGTCAACAGGACAGTGTTCAGTCAGAGAACCTGCAGGTCTACCTGAGGGTTCGACCGTTCACCGCAGCCGAGAGCGATGGGGGAGAGTCGCAGGTGACGTGCACGCACACACACACACACACACTCATTCAGTTTCTCATACTCACACACACACACACACTCATTCAGTTTCTCATACTCACACACACACACACTCACTCACTAACACTCACTCAGACACACACACACACACACACACACACACACTCAGTTTCTCATACTCACACACACACACTCACTCAGTCACTCCAACACACTCAATCAGTGACACTCACTCACTCACACACTCAGTTGCACATGCACATACACTCACTCACACTGACTGATGTGATATATGATGATGACCGTCTCTCTCTCTCTCTCTCTCTCTCTCTCTCTCAGGAGTGTGTGACCATCGAGGGACCTGACACTGTCGTCCTGAAGGCCCCCAGGAGCTATCAGTCAAACCGACAAAGCGACAAGTCCCTCCCACAAACAGCACAGAGGTTCACCTTCACACAGGTAACTGTCACTTAACTTCTCTGCCGGTTCTTGGGTCATGTGACCGGTACAAAAGAAAAGAAGATTCGATTTTATGTAAAGTGTCGCTCACAACAGCAGTTGTATCAGGACTCTTTCCATGTGGAGCTGGACGAGGACCGGATCCGGAGAATCACCAGGGGTCCAGATGTTGATGCTAAACTGGTTGTTCACTGGTTGTTAATTGGTTGTTCACTGGTTGTTTACTGGTTGCAGGTGTTTGACCCGGAGGCCAGCCAGAGGAAGGTGTTTGAGGGTTCGGTTCGTGGTTTGGTCCGAGACGTTCTGCGTGGAGGAAACTGTCTGGTGTTCACGTACGGAGTCACCAACGCAGGAAAGACCTTCACTTTCCTGGGTCAGAAACAAACCTGTCTAACACGTCTTCACCATGCGACTTCTTTTCCGTCTTGCCGGCTCACTGCGTTCACAAAGAACACTGTCTCACCTCTTATGCGGCTTTGTGACGACCTCTGTTGCCGTCTCAGAGGTGTAGCATTCTGTCACCCCTTTCCTTCTTGGTTAGCGTTTACGCTGACGGCGGGGTGGAAAATAGGTGTGATGTTCCCACAACAAAAAGGCAGCGTGAAAGGGGCTAGTGTCTGTCTCTCTGTGTGTGTCTGTCTCTTATTTATCCTTTTCTGTTCTGATCACAGCACACACACCTGTTGGTGTTCTCAGCATGTCGACTAACTGTCTCCACCTGATTGTGTCTCAGGTCCAGACCATGACTCGGGTCTGCTGCCCAGGTCACTGTCGGTGATTTTCAACAGTATTGAGGGTCGGCTGTACAGTCGGGCCGACCTGAAACCTCAGCGCTGCAGAGACTTCAGCAGACTGACTCCAGACCAGCAGGCAACAGAGTCCAGCAGCAAGAGGAACCTGCTGAGGCTGCTCAAAGAGGTCAGAATATACCAATACAACATGTTTGTACTTCTGTGTTCTGCTGTTTACTCCTGTGTACTCCTCTGTACTCCACTATACTAGTGTCTTATTGTCTTTGCAGAGCGACAAAAGTCAGACGTCTGGCAGATCAACTTTTCTTGACGGTCAGTGATTTTAATTTAAATTCTCTGAGGTTTAACCCAAAATGCTTGACGTGCGTTTGTGTTCATGAGTTTATGCCACACTTTGATACGGTTTCTTTGATAGTTTACTTCGTATTTACTACCAGATTTCAGCCTTTAATAACATGTTTCTATAAAACAGCACCCCCACTGGCCCATCAGCACCAGTTCAGGTGGAGACTGCAACAGGGAGACAGAAACCCACTAAATTATATTAAATCCAAATGAAGTTATGAGGGCAAGCTGCTAAAGGCAGGACGAAAGCAGTGTTGCTAAGGAAACGGGTATTGGACTGATTTTAACAACTGGATGTCACCTTTTATAGTATCAGTGTACTATGCAACTAGTCCCCGTACAGGGAGCCCAGTCACAGCACTGGATCTGACAACTTCATCAGAACCAAAATAACGGAGGACCGGGTCTTAACGGTGGTCCTCACAAGTGACCCCACAATTGATAAAACAAGTGTGTGTGTGTTTTCAGGTTCGTCCGTCAGCACTGACAGCAGTGTGAACAGCGTCTCTGAGGCCGACAGCTTCTGTCTGGATGTCGGCGCCAACGTCCGCTTCTCCGTCTGGGTTTCTTTCTGTGAGATTTACAACGACAACATCCACGACCTTCTGGAACAGGTAGCAGGTTCTGTCCTCGTGGGGACCTTCAGTGGTGTCATCCATAACTTAATGCTGGATGTGTAGCTGTGTGTGATAAGAGAATACAGTAGTTGACTTCACAAGTTGATGTCATAATACAGCGTCAAACATGAAGACAAAATGTCCTCACTTGACTCTAAACGATCCGGTCTGTGATGTCCAGGTTCCCAGTGGACACCATAGGAGGACGGTGTTACGTCTGTCTCAGGATGTCAAAGGGAACTCCTTCATCAAAGGTAAAACGTGTTTTAATTTAATAATTGTGTTATTTTCAACACTTTGTTGCATTTGGTTATCTGGAGCCAGATGACGCACATGAGGCAGCTTCAGTCCCTCATCACTAGCACACACATAACTAGCAGGAATGCTAGTCACTAGCATATACACAGCTAGCACTATTGCGGAGACATGTAGGGAAACTCAGTTTGTTGGTGTGCGTGTGTGTGTGCGTGTGCGTGTGTGTGTGTGTCTGGCAGACCTAAAGTGGGTCCAGGTGAACAGCTCTGAGGAGGCCTACAGAGTGATGAAGATCGGGAAGAAGAACCAGAGTTTCTCCTCCACCAGACTGAACCAGCTGTCCAGTAGGAGGTCAGACACTTCTCCTTGGCTACACAAATGACACACGATCATCAGGGACTCGGTCTGGAACCGCCCAGATGCAGGATCGGGACTGCAGCCGCAGTCGGTGTGAATAGATCAGTAATCAGGGCTTCTGTGTGTCTCTGCAGCCACAGCATCTTCTCCATCAGGATCCTCCGAGTGGACGACGTCGCCGTTCCCAGAGTCCTCGGCATCAGCGAGTATGACTGACTCATGAGTGTTTCTCAAAGGCTAAGCTCCTCCTGGGTAGGGCAGGTCCTCCTGGGTAGGGCGGGTCCTTCTGGGTAGGATGGGTCCTTCCTGCTTGGACAGGTCCAGGGCTGAAACGATTACTCGAGTTATTCAAGTAACTCGATTAAAAAAAATGCTCTGGGCAAAAACTCTGCATTTCTTGTTTGTGTTGAGATTTAAAAAAAGCTTTTATTTTTTCCTTTCTCTTTTTCTTATCTTTATTCCTGTTTATAGTCATTGACCGAATGTGTTAAGAAATTAAAAGTGTATGTGAGAACTATAGTTCTCTCCTCATCCTGTAAAACCCTCCGAAGGACCCGGTCCGTGGTATAGTGTGAAGGATCCTTCCTTTGAGAAACACCCTCTTTATACTTCATTACTTGTGATTATCCCTGAGAGTAACGCTCTGATGTTTCTTTGTGAGGTTGTCTCTGTGCGACTTGGCCGGCTCCGAGCGCTGCTCCCGGACCCACAACACCGGTGAGCGCCTGAAGGAGGCAGGAAACATCAACAGCTCGCTGCTGACGCTCGGGAAGTGCATTAACGCCATGAGACTCAACCAGCACAACAAGTACGAGCACGTGGCTAATGTCTGGAGCGAAGGAGAGTCTGAGACATCAGGATGACAGATCTGTTTCCCTGCAGGTTCCAGCACCACATTCCCTTCAGGGAGTCCAAGCTCACCCACTTCCTGCAGTTCTTCTTCTGTGGTGCTGGCAGGGTCTCCATGGTGGTCAACATCAACCAGAACTTGTCCTGCTTCGACGAGACGCTCAACGTCCTCAAGTTTTCTGCCCTTGCCCAGAAGGTGAGCGCTTTAATTCAGTGTTTTAAACTGAGGTCTTAGACTGGCGTCCTGTCCAGGATGTACCCTGCCTTCGCCCAATGACAGCTGGGATTGGCTCCCCCCCCCCCCCCCCGTGACCCTAAATACAGGATTAGCGGTAGAAAATGGATGGATGGAAACTGAGGTCTTGAATTCAGCACTTTTACTTCAACTCAGTGTTTTAAACTGAGCTCTTGAATGCAGCACTTTTACTTTAATTTGGTGTTTTAACAGAGGTCTTGAATGCAGTACCATGACTTTAATTCAGTGTTTTAAACGGAGGTCTTGAATGCAACACTGTGTCTTTCCGTCCAGGTCGTGGTGTTAAACTCGAAGCCGGTGATCCCGGAGGACGCCCCCCACAAGTCGGCCATGGAGCTGTCAATGATCATCGACGAGGCAGACCACCGTCGCAACGTCTCAGGGCGGGGCAGGAGGAGCTCGCTCGTTGCCTGGGAGACTACCCTGGAGGACGTGCTGGAGGATGAGGACGGTGAAGATTTTTGGGAGGAGGAGGAGGAGGAGGAGGATGATGAAGAGGAGAGCAGGATCGAGGGAACGGTACTGGAGGCTGGAGGTGAAGAGGAGGAAGGGGACCAGACAATGGAGGGAGAAGAGACGGTAATGATCTCATTAAACTGATTGCTTTAAATCATGAAAAGTGAAGGAATGTTAAATTAAATGTTGAACTGTGTCGGCAGTCGGATCGAGAGGCAGCACTGCGTTTGGTCCTAGAGGCTCAGATAAGAGAAGAAGTCAGCGCTGAGTTCATGGAACTCTACAGCAAGATGGAGAAAGACTACAGGTAACATGGTCATGTGACCAAGACACTGGTGGGACAGGTGATGGACGGGTTGAAGCGTGGAATGTGTTTCATTGAGCATGCTTTGTTGGTGGGATATATAAATAGCATTGACTTCTTTTCTGTTTTGCCTCGCCCCTCCCCCTCTCCATCCTTGTCTCCTCCCCCTTTAAAAAACAATATTGGGGACGATGCTAATGGTGATGACAGTAATGAAGTATATCAATAAATTAAGAGGAAACTTAAATACAATAACACCTTATTTTTTGGGACCATTTAAGCTTAAAACGTAGCAAGAGAATGGAGGTTTGGTTGCTGACCTCGCAGCCTTTTCCTGTATACATGATGGTGTAATGTGTTTGTCAGTGATCGTCTAGAGAAGGAGAGGGAGATCCTGGAGGAGCGAGCTGAGAAGAGAGTGGAGATCCTGAAGAACCTCGTCAGTAAGACGGTCCACCTGTCGCCTGTCAACACCCACAACAAGGTGATTTAAACACACCTGTTCTACCTACAGTATTCCGGGTGATTATTAGTGATCAATACTAGTATTGAGGGTGGTTATTAGTAAAGAATACCAGTATTGATGGTGATTATTACTCATCAATACTTGATGCTGATTGGCTGTCAGGAGGAACAGGTCGATCTCATGGAGGAAATCATCAGCTCAATGACTGAAGACCTGAAGAAGATCAGAGAAGACGCGCAGAGTGTTCACAGCTGTCTGGCTGAACACACACACACTGCAGGTACACACACACACACACTGCAGGTACACACACACACTGCGGGTACACACACACTCAGTAGCCCCTTTTAGACAGACGGTTCCGCCGTAATGGAAAGGCGAGTCAAAATATGCTGCGAACGGGAGCGTTTAGATCGAACTTTGTGTCAGCGTTTAGATCGCACCCCGGCATTGGAACGAGTGAGACGTCACACGTGTGGCTGCGTGTATTCAATGAGCATCGGAAATCTGATTAACTCGATGCATGAAAAGAACTAGGAAAGGTGAACTTTTGTTCGTCTCATATATTTACTCAACTTTTCAACCACAAGCGAAGTTGCTGTTCATCATAAATATGTACTATATCTATATAAATATGCAGAACATGCATAAAATGGCAGCCTTGTACGAGCAACTACCAGCGTTTTGTCTTCTTTGGATCTACTCTTTGAGCTTTGAGTTGAATATTCTGTTACGCCTTGCTGCCTCGCTTTAGACTCATGGGGCGGAATCAAGGCACACACACACACACACACACACGGCAGGTGTACATACACATACAAACTTTTTTACTCGATACAACGTTGGCCTTTGACCTTTGTCTGATCTGCCTGCAGAGCTGGAGGTGCTGCGATTGGAGAAGCAGCAGTCACATGACGAGCTGCAGAAGGCCAAGGAGGTACTGAGTTTTGAACATCTTGGAGGAGCGGCATGGTTGTCTGTGCTCGTACAAATAAAGTTGCTGTGTGATGTTTGTCTCCAGACTCTGGAAGCACGGCAGCAGACATTGGACCAGCTGATGGGCATGTGTGAGCAGAAAGACCATGTCATCAGCAAACTGCAGACCGCCATGGATGCCACCGTGGAGACTGCCACCAGAGACGTAAACACGCTTTTATTTCTGTTTCCTCCCGTCATCAGCTGTTTGGGGCGAGGTGGACCTTTACTTCGGCTAACAGTCTTCGCCGGTCCTCGGTTTCACTAATGATTTAATCTGTTGATAACGTTTGGACGCAGAGTCAAAGAGAACATCACCATCTCTTCTTTTCATCGAGTTTAAGGAAGTGTGGTGTGCAAACCTGACAGACTGGGACTGATGTACGCCTATATCCTGGTCTTTCAGAGGACTCTGGTAGACTCGATCAGGTCCCAGCTACTGGAGCTTCAGCAGACCTGCAGCTGCCTGAGGAGGACCAGAGGAGAGGAGGAAGAGAACAGGAAACGCCACTCTGAAGCTCTGGAGGATGAAGAGGAGAGAGGACTGGCAAAAAAGAGAGGTGAGGAGGAGGAGACGGTGATGGAGGAGGAGGGGGAGAGGATGACGGGACGGGGATTTTAATTATCTCCCTTCTCTCCAGTTTCCCCGGTTCTGGAGGAGGAGATCTGGAGGCTGCAGGAGGAAAACGACAAGAAGGAAGAAACCATCATGGAGCTGAGAGGGAGGGTGGAGAGAGGGAGGGGCCTGGAGGAGGAGCTGAGAGGGAGGGGCCTGGAGGAGGAGCTGAGAGCATGTGAGGAGAGGGGGAGGGGTCTGGAGGAGGAGCTGAGAGGGAGGGTGGAGAGGGGGAGGTGCCTGGAGGAGGAGCTGAGAGAGAGTGAGGAAAGGGGGAGGGCCCTGGAGGAGAAGCTCATAGGGAGTGAGGAGAGGGGTAGGGACCTGGAGGAGGAGGTGGAGGCGCTGAGGAAGGAGCAGGTTGTCCTGGAGCAGAAGGTGCAGCAGCTGACAGGTATGAGATTTAAAACTCTTCTGTTTGGTTTGAGGTGACTTGGTTTGAACTGATAGTCACGTGTCTGCCCTCCATCCTGTAGACGAGTGTCCAAACTGTGACTCGGTGTTTTCGTCTCTGGAGTCGGAGCAGAGAGAAACGGCCAGACTGAAGAAGGAGAACAAAGCTCTGGTTAACGGCATCTTCCAGCTGCAGACGGAGGTACCAATGCTACACCTGTACTACCCCTGTACAACCGATGCTACACCTGTATAACTGATGCTACACCGTACAACCGGTGCTACACTGTACAACTGATGCTACAAGCGATACAACAACCTGATTTTCCAAAACAAATTAAAGGTCCCATTTTATACTGTTATTCCACACAGCTGTAAGAGGTCCAACAACACTGTATTCGATATGCATTGCCACAAACCCATCCGTGGTCCTGAATTTCAGCTGTTAAAAGTTGCTCAAATGAGCTCTGCTGAGAACAGGCTGTTTCTGTGCCTGCACCTTTAAATGCTAATCTGTCTGTCAACGCCTACTTGGAGAGAGACGGAGACGATGCTGCTTACGCTAGCGGTAGCATGCGCCAATGTTTACGTGGATGTATCGCTATGGCCCGCCTATGTGTCCCAGGTGAAGTTGCTGGGTCCCGTATGGTTGGGACAGATCCTTTTACGAGGGTCAGTGTCGAGGCAAAGCCAGCTTGGTACTGACTCTCATTACTGAAGCAGTCCGATGTGAAGGGGTTAGCACACACATACAAGCTAACACGGACCGTAGTCAGCACATTGTGCTTTACCTTGGTGATGACCGCCCCCTCTCGGATATCTCCTATCATCAGAGGAGTTCGGCCTATGCAAATGACTCCCTTCTTTACACAGCAACGGGAACTGAATCTGAACAGCCTGTAGGAGCATCGTTGCTTTCCTCATTCTGGGAGTTGACAGGCTCAGGGAGGACCAGTTTATAGGTGTAGAGACCAGAGAAAACATAATATAGGACCTTTTAACAAAAAAAATGTTTTCCTTGTCGTACCGAACCGGGACTTTTGAGGCAGGACGACATCTTGCTGAGCCACTGACCAAAACCAAGACTAAGGCCTTTTTCCATTTCCAGGTGACCAGTCTTCAGACGAAGGTCAAAGAACAGACTGACCGGTCTGACAGCCTATCGCAGCAGCTCAACACTACAAAGACCCGCCTCCAGGACCTGGAGAGCCAATCAGAGGAGAAAGCCAACATCAACAGTCTGACACAGGAAGTGGAACGTCTGAAAAAGGTTTGTCCTTGTTTGTTGGCTGATCTGTGGTTCTTATTACTTCAGGTTAATTTACTGGTTTGTTTGTTTGGGTTAAATTGAGAAGTTTTAATTGATCCGTTATGTGTTGTGATATAAAAATAATGACTTTATTAAACATAAAAGTGAGTGACGATCGTAGCTCAATGTTTGCTTCTTTCATGAGGCGGGCGGCTGACTGAATGATTTACTGATTGATTGATTCAGAAGGAGGAGGAGCAGAGCCACAGTAGAAGTGTTTTCCATGGCGCCATGGAGGAGCTGAAGAAGGAGAGCCAGGCAGCGCTGGAGAGATCGGCTCAGAAATCCCAACAGATCCAAGACCTGCAGAGAGAGAAGAGCCAGCTAGAGGAAACGCTGATGCACAGGTAGAGGCTGATGGGTTCATCAATACTGTCGTCAATCAGGTTTTATTGATTCATGTAATCACTATAGTCCTCTTGCAGTGAGAACAGGTGTGTTGAACTCAGCAATGAGTTAGCCAATCAGAAGGCAGAATTCAGCTGTCAGATCCAGAGCCTCAGGACAGAGCTGGAGTCTGAGAGCGCAGCTCTGCGAGGGGCACTAGAGGAGATGGAGAGATCGGAGGAGGAGAGGAAGAGGAACCAGGAGAAGGACGAGGAGGAGAGCAGGAGGAACCAGGAGAGGGAGAAGGAAGGTAAGGAGAGAAGTGGTCTCCCCTGTTACCAGGGATCAGATGTAGTACAATGGTAAATAGAGTCCACTATGTGGTCCTCTAGTCACCTGTGTCTTACTTGTCTTCTCAGAAAAGGAGAAACTGGTAGAAGAATGTCGGAGACAGACAGATACTCTGAGAAAAGGTATCTTCATCGTCTTCATCGTCTCCATCACCTGAAACACTGGCGGTGTATTGATGATGTGGTCTGTGTTTTTACCAGAGCTGGAGTGTCTGAAGGAGGATGAGGAGAAGGAGAACAGGGAGGAGGAGAGGAAGGTGACTGTGGTGGAGGAGCTGAAGGAGGAGATGCAGAGACTCCAGGAGAGGAGACAGAGGAAGGAGGAGGAGGGGGGGATGAAGGGGAGGAGCCGGGAGTTTGAAGCTGTGAGGAAAGAGATGGAGAGACTCCAGAGTCTGAAGGAGGAGGGAAACAGCCAGGTCAGCCTTTTATCATTATCGTTATGATTATTATCATAATTTGTATTATTATCATTATTATCATTATGGTTATCATCATATTTTGTATTATTATAGTTATCATTTTTATTATTATAATTTGTATTATCATTATTATTATTATAAATGTGTAATTATTTTTAATTCTTGTTATAATTCTTATTTTCATAATTATTATAATTATTTGTATTTTAATATATGTGTATATATGTATTGATATATGTAATTCATTATTATTACCATTTTTATTATCATTTTAATTTAATCATTCTTATCATATTTTATAATATAATATTATCATTTGTATTATTACCATCATTATCATGTATTATATACATAATTATATAATTACCATTTTTGGGATTATAATCATTGATATAATAATTATTATCATACATATTTTATAATTATTCTTGTTTTAATTATCGTTATCATTTTGTCTCTGCAAAAAGTAACTGATAATAATCCACGATAAATAATAATCTGTGTTTTTGGACCTGTGCGTAGAGATGTGGCGGTCGAGTTCTTCTTTCAGAGCAAGATGTTCGAGTGTCTCCTCTGAGGTCCAACATGGCCGACAGGAAGAAAACCCCCAAAACCACCGGGAGGAAGAGGAAGAGCTGCGAGGTGCAGGTGTGTCTCTCTAAATGCAGACATTTCACTCAGTTTAAATCTCCAAACTTCTCTGCTGAAGAATCTGCCTCTAAATCTTATTTTATTTTATTGATCTCACTGGTTTCAGTTTGTTTCCATGACAATGTATAGGACCTCACACGTGTGTGTGTGTGTCTGTGTGTCTGTCTGTGTGTGTGTGTGTGTGTGTGTCTGTGTCTGTGTCTGTGTCTGTGTCTGTGTTTCAGGACCTGCTGTTCAGTGAGAACAAGAGAAACAAAGTGAGAGGAAACGTTGGAAACAACAACCAGGTGAGAAAGTTGTCTGAGCTGAGGACTAAAGTATAATGAACAAAAAGAAGGACTTCAGGAGAGTCCGTCTGGACTGAGACCAGTATCTGACTCAGAGAGACTTCCTGTCAGTAATTACCGGTCTTTCTGTCTGTCCAGTCGTCGTCTTCTGTGGTGAAGGACAAGAGAGACGGGACTCTGCAGAAGATCGGAGACTTGATCCACAGTTCTCCCTCCATCCTAGGCAGCAAAGGTCAGTCTGCAAACCAGGACCCAACAAAACCACTATCTCTATCGTCTGTCCTGCTGACTGTCTGTCTGTCTATGTACCATTGATGATGACATGGTTGTTGTTGCACTACCAGCATCGTACAGAAGAGGGCGCTGCTCCACTTTTCTGTCTGATTTTACTTCACATTTATTTCTTAATTCAGTTTGTCTTGTCTCTCTGTCTGTCTGTCTTTCTGCCAGCTAAAACCATCCTTGGCCTGGTCAGCGGACACACAGTGGACAAGGAGACGGTTACCACAGCAACCAAACCCAGACGTGGACGCAGGAAGCTTTATAAGACGGACATGTCCACTCCGCTGATGGACTCCCCGAACCTGGTGAGACTCAGCAAAACCTTCTGTCTGTCACTGTCTGCCCTCTGGCTCTATCTGTCCCTCTGTCTGTCTGACTCTGGCTGTCTGTCCCTCTGTCTCTGTCTGCCTGTCTGTCTCTGTCTGTCTATCTGGCCCATTGTCTCTGTCTTTCTGTCTGTCTCTCCCTCTGCCTGTCTGTATGTCCCTCTGCCTCTGTTTGTCTCTGTCTGCCTGTCTCTCTCTGCCTCTGTCTCATTGAACTGCAGTGAATTTAGTTTCCGTGGCGATGACCAGAAACATCGTTTGAATCCTGTTTTGTGTTTCAGACGTTGGCAGGATCCAAGGAGGAGAAGGAGAGTGATCACCTGACCATTAAGAGGCAGCTGCGCTCCAACACGTGCAGGAAGTGACATCATTGTCATTTGACAACACCATACTGGTCTCCAGGCGTTCTTAAAATCTCTCAGAGTTTTTTGATTTTAAATATCTGTACAGTTTGTTTTTCAGGAAAACCACTCTTCATTTCATGAGAAATAAAAATAATTTGCAGCATCGTCTGACAAACGTTCGTTTGTCCTCCTCACTGCAGCGCCTTTAAACGCATCATCATATTAAGTCAAAATAAAAGTCCAAGATAAATCAAAACTTCACAGAAAGATATAATTGTTATATGTATACTTTGTAGGAAGTATTTACATTATTAATGGGAATACAATTCTGGGTAAATTTTTTATAACTTATACTTTAATCATCTGCACTGTTCATGAAGTCTAATAATTATTATTAATAATAATAATAATAATAAAAAACTGAATAACTAGAATTAGAATAAAAACAGGAAACAACCATTTACAGAATGTTCCTTTAATTGCTCAATAAAACAATAATAAATACAAATAAAAAAATACATTTTTATCTGAAATGTTGAACAATTTTAATACAAAACACTGAATTCTAAAAAAAAACGGGAAAAGAGCCACTCATGTTGTTGTTCAATGTGACAGTCTGTAGTGAACCTGACTAAACGCTGAGGGGACTCATTGTTCATCAGATCTTACACTGGGTTGGTAGTAGGGTACTAGACAAGTACCCCAGAGCCAGGAAAGTATCCCGATTCCCTGGTATGAAAACGGTTTCCTTAGCAACGTTAAGTATAAAAAGTTTATAACATTTGTTTATAAGAGCTGCTGTGCCACAGCGTGGGGGTTGTTATACAAAGAAAGTATTATCAAACACTTTTAAATATGAAATCTGATTGGAAAATGAAAGAAATCCCCTTTAAATAAAGTATAGAGGACATCAGATTACTTCATATCATATACATGTTTAATTAATACATTTTTAATAATAAAACTTTAACTTCCCTGTTCTGTTGGTTCAGTATCCAGATGTTTTGGGGGGGGTTTCCTGTCAGTCACGATATTGATCAGCTGATTGTCATCCTCGGGTCTACTTCTCTGTTCATATCCTGACCCTTCATGGTCCTGGTCTGTCCCAAGTCCTACTGTCTCCTTAGTCTCTCAGGCATCAGCATCACATTACCCACGTGATGGCGTCAAAGTCACCACAATATAACTACTAATTAGTAGTGATTTAATTATATGTGTCAGATTAGAGACAAACCAGGTCTGACAGACCAGTTGGACCAGCATGTAGTGTGATTGTCAGTTTGAAACTAAACCTGAGAAAAACAAAGACAAGTCCATCAACCCAGAGTTCAGTGTCAAATGTGCTAAGCTAATTGGCTAACCTACTGTCACGCTCGTCGTCTTTCCTTCAGTTAAAAACGAAATGAATGTTTCAGCTGCAGTTGAAAATGATTAACAGTGTCCCAGGGCAGAATTCTGTTGTCTCAAGTTCACTGTGGGATTTTTATTATTTATTTATTTTTTAGTTCATTCATTTACCAAATCTAGACACAAGAAAGAAAGTATCAAAGTCTTATATCATCAAACAGACGTAATTATGTGAACTTTCCACGAGTCAGTTAGACCTGAATAAACGTCTTCAGAAACCTGAACCAGTTCCAGCTGCCTACGATGACGCTTTCAAGGGTTTCCAGGAGCTGGTTCTATAAAGTGAAGCCGATGCTGATGTTCCTTAAAGCTGCTGGCCACCAGGGGGCAACTCCTCTCATTGTATAGAAGTCTGAGAAAATTACCCTACTTCTCTCGATTTATTATCTCAATAGACGTGTAAGCAAAAGTTTATGGCTTCAATCTCTAGTTTCAAGTCTTCTTCAATCTTGCATGATGTTCATTTAGTACCCTATGGTCCATTTAGAGTCAAACAGACCAGAAAGCAGGGGATGCTTTAGGGGGCGGGGCTACCTGCTGATTGACAGGTCACTACCACGATGTTGTCTTTGTTTTCACTTCATCAAAGTTAATTTAAAATAGTTTTAACGGTGTTCGGTTGTAATTGGCTCCGCCCTCTTTGGTCACTTGTGGTTGCAACGAAACCAACAACACAATGGAATTCAAAGAATTCAGTCATTAAATAAGCTACAACACAGTAAATGTGTGTTGTTATTTGGGCATTTTAAATATTTGTCAGAGAATTGAAATAATTAATCTAATTAATGAATCTTTCTGCCCCCTAGAGGTCAAACATCCTTCTGACTGTTTCCTGTTTTCCTGTCGCTGGATTATGAACTTGGACCGAACACTCAATCAAACATGGAAACAATCAGTGATTAATTTTCTTCCAATGAACCGTTTCAGCTCTATTTCACTACGTCACAGTTTTTTATATTTATTGTTGCCTATATATTTATTATTACTGTTTGTTTCCCTGAATAAAACTGCTTCCAACAATCACATCTCACTAAAGTTTGGTGTCTGGTGCAGCTTCCGTCCATTCATTCATACTGCAGCTTGACCAGTCTGCGAGTCTTTCAGCTTCCCGACTTAAATGTATTCAAGTTCATATTTGTGTTGTTACTTCCTGTTTCCTATTTGCTTGTCTGCTAGCTTGTCTGCTAGCGTCAACATCATGCTTCTCTTTATAACCATTTGTCCGCATGTCCATCAATGTCATGTGACTGGCGTAAAACAAAAAATGAAAGGCACTTTTTCCAGACAGGAAGTTGGCGTTTTTTAAAACATGAAGTTTGTTACAGTGTTGATTCTCGCCTTCAGCCATCGACCAATCACAGCCCTTGTGACTGGCTTTGTAAAGCTGACCACCTCCTCGCCAACGGCGATACCGTGGTCTGACTCGTCAGACTGGTGTAGGGGGAGGGGCTACTGCGTGTTGGCGGTTAGCAGCATGCTGCGGCGGCGGCAGCGGCGGATCCAGGCGATGGTGCAGAGGACGATGGAACTGACCAGCAGGGCGGCGCCACTGAGGAAAAAGGTGGCAGTGTAACTTCCTGTGACATCGACGAGCCAGCCTGCAGCAAGCAAAGAAGACAATCAGTGAATTCTATTATTGATACACATTCTAACTGACTGTGATGACAGCAGCTCAACAGGAAACATGAAGCTCATAACGGTGACGAGGCGTCGGCTCCTCACCTCCGACCGGCGGGCTGACGAGGTAGGGGATGGCGTGGAGGAAGTAGACCACACCCAGTGCTGAGGACAGGTACGGCGCCCCCACCACATCCCACGTGACCACGGGGATTAGCGCCACGTACGCGCCATCGAAGTAACCGTAGACGACAGCAAACGGCACCAGCAATGGGAAGGAATGGAGCAGCGGCACAAAGAGGCAGCTGAGGCCCTCCAACGCCACCGCCAGGATGTAGCACACCATTCGGTATGGCTTCAGACACCTGAGACATGGGACCTCGTTACCAGCTGATCTACAGTCAGCTGATCTACAATCAGCTCCAACATGCAAATATCTACAAATACTCAGTTTCATTAAGGTTATTGATCTAATGTAAATTATGATTAATTAATTTCGTATAAGGTCCCCCAGTCCATCCCCCGGTCCTTCCTACCTCCGGTCCGTCAGCCAGCCGAAGGTGATGTTTCCTACAATGTCGAGGATGCCGAGGATGGACATGAGGAAGGCGGCCTGATGGGGGTGGACGCCGGTGTGCAGTGCGTATGGCACTAGGTAGACGAAGGGGAGGCTGCAGCCGCTGGCCAGGAACAGGAAGGACACGGACAGACCCAGGAAGTCCGGCAGCAGCAGGAAGCGGTACTCTTTACTGACAGGAAACAGAAGCTGAAGCACTGAGGGGCGGGATCTCCCGGCGGCGGCGATGTGCCATTGTCTGGTCCTTTGGGGGGTTTCCCAGCGAGCTCTGCGTTTCCTGCATCTGGAGACAGACAGGTTCACAAACATAGGACTCACAGAGACACGTACGGAGCATCTCCTCACCGAGTTCCTCCTCCGCCTCCTCCTCGACCTCCCACGGCGTGATTGGCCGGAGCAGGGCACCACAGACGCAGAGGTTTGCGACGAAGGCGCTGAGGACAAGCAGCGCCCCCCGCCACGAGTACAGCTCGATTAGCAGCTGCACCGCCGGCGCAAGCACCAGGGTCCCAATGCCGCTGCCCGACATGGCGATGCCGTACGCCAACGCCTTCCGTTGGTGGAAGTAGCAGCCGACCATGGCGATGGCCGGCGTGTAGCAGAGGGCAAATCCCAGACCTGGACAGTGAGGACACGTTGAATTGTGAGGAAACGTTGAGACAGTGAGGACACTTTGGATTGTGAGGACAAAGTGGGTACAGGGTCTTTGTAAGTCCACCTGTCAGGACCCCCATGGTGACATAGAGGACCTCCAGGCTGGAGGTGAAGGAGCTGAGGAGGAGTCCAAAGGAGGACAGGAGTCCACCGAGCATCACAGCAACCCGGCAGGACCAGCGGTTCCCCACCAGGCTGCCAACCGGAGCTACACACACAAACAGGGACAGACATGAGTCAGGTCTGCCAGCTCCATGTGGACCAGTGTTCCCAGTACTCACCACAGAGCATGGTGGTGCAGTCCACCAGGCTGTGGATCCAGGCGGTCGCCGCGTAGTCGGCTCCAAAATGAGCCTGAAACTCCACGAAGAAGATGGAGATGCACCTGCAGACAGGAAGTGACATCCATCAGTTTGTGATTAGTAGTACAACAGGATCTCAGGTGTGAGGGGACCCTTATGCAACAGGTTCAGGTCTGTTATCTCTTATGTAACTGGACCTCTGAGCACACTAACAAAACTGGTGTCACTGGTAAATGAACTGGGAACATCGAGGGAAACATTGACAGACAACCTCTGTCCTCATGGGACACATCCAGACCTCTGGATGACGGATGCTGGACTGGGACGCATCTTAAATCTGCCTCCAGATCAGCTAACAGCTAGTTGAATGTCAGTAGCAGGTTTCCACCAGTAGGGGGCATCACTATGTATATTTATAACACAACCTGTAGAGTCCATTCAAACACTTAGACGTGGAGGTTTGGACCTGAATCTTGAATCCACCAAGACTAGAATCCCAGATCCAGGGAGGTATAGTTTCTCTTTAATCGTCTCTGTGAGACTCAAACATGTGTTCCTCCAGCTGACAAGCTACTGTTTGCTCAGGTGTCCCGGTCCCAGAGACCTTCAGAGTCCCCGGGACCTTCAGAGTCTTTTAGACCTGCAGAGCTGCATTTAGAGGGTCACACACACACACACACACACACACACACACACACACTGAGAGGTCAATCAGTTTATTGTCTCAGTCGTTTTCTTCCAGTAAACTTTGTTTCAGGCAACACCGCTAACTAATTTTCTCCACCGTGCAATGAATGAACATTTTCCTCTAAAATGATAAAGTATATCTTTGTTATTCTGTGTAGAAACACTCAGGAACATTTTGATGTGAATCATCATCGTTGATTAGTTTTATTCAGTTTACTGTCAAAACAAATGATCAAAGAACTAGAGTTGGCAAGTAGAGTCAAGAATGTTTAAATGTTTTGTTGACCATCAGCAGTAATACAACCTGTCTGTCAGTCTGTCCGTCTGTCTGTCTGTCTGTGTGTGTGTGTGTGTGTGTGTGTTGACAGCATCATTAGTCAGGCAAGCTGGAAACAAACTAGTGAAACTATTAATAGACGTCTTCTGTCACTGGAGACGATGTTGGACATTTAAACTATCAGCTGTTATATTGATCTTTTTCTTCTCTCCTTCAATAATAAGTATTGATCTTCTTCTTCTCTCCTTCAATAATAAGCATTGGTCTTCAATTACTAATTCTGACAGAGATGAAAACAGTTTAATTCACGACTTTGAATGAAATGTTGCTGGCGGTTTTATTGTGAAACAGGAAGTTGTCCCGGTTTAAATCTAAGCTTCCAGTTCTTCTTCTCTTCTTATTAACGGTTGTCTTCATATCCTTCAGTCTGGTTGAACCACGGCTGAGCTGAGCGGAGCCACTGTGTTTTTAATTATAGAGGAATGTCTTCCAGACTCAGTGAGGATCATGTTTCTGTTGAAACACGTCTGTCTGCAGGAACATTTACTTTATGAGAACAGAATGAGAGTGAGACAGGTACCTGGTTACGGCTCGCGTGCAGACCGTCACCATGAAGCAGCAGCCGACAATCACCCAGCCCCACCCTCCGTCTGGAGGCACCACTGCCGCGCCCCTCCGACGCTTCCCGTCCACCATCGCTGGAGCTGCTGGCTGTACCACACAACCCCAAGCCGGTCTCAGGAGTCCTGCTCCCCGAGGGGGGTCTGGTCCCAGAAAACAATCCTCTCTTTGTCTCCACAGGAAACAAAGTGATGTCTATTCAAAGAAACAGAGTATTTTAAAGTGTGGAGGATCTGTCTCAGAGCTCCCTGCAGGCGGACTCATTCATGTCGGATCTCCAGGTGGACTCGGGACTCGCTCCTCCTCCGCCAGAAGGAGGAGACCGGTCGGGTGGAGCTGAGCAGCCGAGCCGAGAACAAGAAAAAAGTTTAAGATGTAAACATGGAGTCAGTAAAAACATCCTCTTCCCTCTCTGGCTCTGAATCCAGCAGAGTCTGGCTCTGAATCAAACCCACCAGAGTCCGGTTCTTAAAAAGCTTCTTCAGTCAATAAGTGACCAGCTGACCCTCAATCATTAACCGGCCTCTCTGGTGAACTCTCACCGGCAGACCCTGATCCTCTCGTATCCCCCCTCCTCTATCACAAAAACAACATGTGCAGCCGGGACAGGAAGTGCTTCTTTCACTGCATCCAACACCCCCCTCCGAGGGAGGCTGGTCAGACTCAGGTGTCAGATGTATCCAGACAGACAGGTCTAGCAGCAGGATTTAAGAAGGTTGAAATATGTCTGAGAGGCGTTCACTCACAGCAGAGTCACATACACATACACATACTAACCCTAACCCAGGACCAGGTTCAGACAGGACCAGGACCAGGTTCAGACAGGTCCAGGACCAGGGTCAAACAGGACCAGGATCAAACAGGGTCAGCACCAGGGTCAAACAGGGCCTGCACCGGAATCAAACAGGGCTAGGACAGGGTCAAATATGTCCAGGCCCAGGGTCAAACAGGGTCAAGACCAGGGTAAGACAGGGCCATGGTCCTACACGGCAGGCACTAAGGTCAAACAGGGCCAAGACCAGGGTCAAACAGGGCCAGGACCAGGATCAGATGTGGCAAGGGTCAAACAGGGCCAGGATCAGGGTCAAACAGGGCCGGCACCAGGGTCAAACAGGGCTAGGACTAGGGTCAAACAGGGCTAGGGCCAGGGTAAAACAGAACCAGGGAAAAACAGGTCCAGGACCAGGATCAAACAGGGCCAGGACCATAGTCAGACAGGGCCAGTAACAGGGTCAAACAGGACCAGGACCAGGGCAGATAGGGCCAGGACCATGGTCAAACAGAGCTGGCACCAGGGTCAAACAGGACCAGGGAAAAATAGGGCCAGGATCAGGGTCAAACAGGGCTGACACCAGGATCAAACAGGGCTAGGACCATGGTCAAACAGAACAAGGGTCAAAACAGGACCAGGACCAGTGATAAACAGGGCCAGGGTCAATCAGGTCTGGGACCACATATCCAACAGGGCATCTAAAGAGGTGGTACCAAGCCTTTGTTTGGGTTGTAGGGTGCACAAACAACGGTTGGTTCCCATCCCCCCAACTGGCAGGGGGGACTCCTGAGGACCGGCACATCACGGTGTTCTTGGTCCTCCAACACATGGGGGGGTTCAGTCCACAGCCCTGATGCTAAATGGCGAGTTATCTCACTTTGTCAACTTGGTAGTTCATAATTTACTTTAGGATTATTTTTCAATACCACGCAACTCATTGCTCCAAAAACTTCACGGTAAACTTCCAAATGGTCGTTATTTAGATAAACTGATCACTTTGTACTTTTTCACTTGTAAATTGTACTTGCACCTTTTTTACCGTTTAAAAACTATCTTTTGACAAGCAAAGGATGATGAAGATGGCAATGCCTAGCAAAGTAATCGCACTGAACTACGGGTCGGTCCGAGGCAAACCTGAGCCAGCCCTGAGTATAAGCCATATCAAAGAGGACAGCATTAAGTCTGCTCGACTGCTGGAGGACTTCCGATGATTCCCTGAGCTCCTCACTCCTCCTTCCTTCATATCCCATTTATGTTGTTACTAACTGGACTTCTTTGTGCTGGTTCTAGGTAGGTTACATCTGCCGCCTTGTACTTTTACTGCGGATCATTTTGACTTCATGATGTGGAGAACACTTTTGTACTTTCAGTTCAGTAGGAATTTAAGGACTTTTACTTGTGATGGAATATTGCTACTTTGTTGTATCATTACTTTTACTTCAGTAAAGGACCTGAAGCTGTCGCCATCTTGTGGTCACGACTCAAGCTTGGTTGCTGAAACATGCACACCTCCATGTGAACAAGCTAGCTAAGCCTAACAAGCTAGATAATATGCTACTCTGTATAGTTAGCCAGTGCTAACGTATAAATAAAAGTACTAATGTTAGAATAAGAATGGTGCACAGGCAATCAATTTATCTGTCACATAAAATTGTGCAAATGTACAGTTATAATGGCATTGCTCAGTGCATTAACGTTGTTGAGGTTATAAAACACAGCTTCGCATTTCTGCTACCAAGAATCCTCTCTCCTGTCAGATCAGTTTATAAAAACAGAGTCATGGTCGATAGTTTTCTATTTTTTTCAAACTTGTAAATATATACATAACTGTTTTGCGTTTGGCAATGACGCTTTTATTTTGGAAATAAGGACCGGGAGTGTTTTTTCTAGCTTTTATTTTAGATTATATAAAACGGAAGTAGTTAATTTAGCACACTTGACACAACTGTGTTTCCGGTGTTTTAAGCTAAATGAAGTCAAACTGATGATTAGAAACGGTCTCATACACAGTACTAGAACCCTCTCTGTGTATTTTTATTCGTATTTAGTATTTACTAGTAGTTGTAGTTTTTGTTAAACGAGTCTTTAAAAACTCCGGGAAGGTTTTTGTTGAACGACAGAGAGGTCAAAGGTCAGAGGAACCCGGAACATCAATAGAGGCGGCGGTGTGAAGACCCACCGACATGTTCTCCGGTCTGCTGGTGGCTCTGAGCCTGATCCTGACCCGTCAGTCCGGCTCCTCTGTGGCGGAATCAGACGTCCCGCACATCGCCGCTTACTTCGGTACCAAGACCCGGTACGAGGAGGTGAACCCGCACCTGCTGAGGGACGTCTTCTCCGTGAACCGGTCCGTGTTGAGACCTCCGCCCACCGAGCGCTGCTCCCCGGTCCACCTCACCGCGGTGATCCGGCACGGCAGCCGGTACCCGACCGTCAAGAACATCCGCAGAATCCAGAAACTCAGCGAGCTGGTCCGGAGAGAAGCGACCCGGTCCGGGGGGTCCGGATCCTCCGGGGGGTCCGGAACCTCCGGGGTCTGGCTGCAGGACCTCCGGACCCGATGGGAGATGTGGTACACCGAGGACATGGACGGTGAGATATTAAGTATTCAAATATTACTCACACATATGCCATATATATTATATATGTAGATATACTTCAGTATCACTACAATATATTGTAAAGCAGCTGTGACATTAATATTTAATAAAATACTTGTTTCACTTTGTTTTAGTCAGTGAAGTGTTTGTAGTGAACTTGTCCTTGCTGCTCCTCCTGCTTCCTCCTCCTCCCCCTCCTCCTTCCTCCTCCTCGTCCTCTCCTACCTCTCCCACCTCCTCCTCCTCAGGTCAGCTGGTGATGAAGGGCAGGGATGACCTACGTCAGCTGGCGAGGCGTCTGTCTGTCTTGTTCCCGTCCCTCCTGTCAGAGGAGAACATGAGGAGGATCAGTCTGAGGAGCAGCTCCAAGCACCGCTGCGTCAGCAGTCTGGAGGCCTTTCAGGATGGCCTTAAGGAGACCTGGGGGGGCACTGGTGGGTCTGGTAGAGGGGGACGCGTGGGTCTAGTAGAGGGGTACGGGTGGGTCAAGTAGAGGGGCACGGTTGGTTCTGGTAGAGACACATGGGTAAAGTATAATCTCTGGTCTGCAGATGGAGACTTCATCTCCCAGCTGGACGACGAGCTGATGCGTTTCTTTGAGCGTTGCCGTGGTTACGTTGAGGGCGTGGAGAAGAACCGCACTGCGCTGCTGGAGGTGGAGAAGTTCAAATACGGCGAGGAGATGGAGGCCGTGAGGAGGAGTGTAGCTGAGAGACTGGGTCTTCCTAAGGACCGCCTCACTCCGGGTCAGAACCACACAGTTCCTCCTCCCAACTTCATCCTTTCAAAATAAAAGCGTAGTTGGTGCCTCCAGAGCAGAGCTGCTGAGTTTCTCCAGATGAATTTTGTCCCTCCATGTCTCCGTAGATCTGCTGGAAGCAGCGTTCTTCTTGTGCTCCTACGAACTCTCCATCAAGTCTGTACACTCACCGTGGTGCTTCCTATTCGACGAGGATGCCGCGAAGGTACGACCTCCCCGCTCTCCCAATCAGAAGGGTATTGATTATTGTGTCAGTGATAGGCTTGGGCCGGTTTAAAGGTCCCATATTATACTGTTTTTCATCAATTTCACACAGTCAGAGCTTCAACAACACTGTATTTGATATGCATTTCTCCAAACCCATCCGTGGTCCTGAATGTCAGCTGTCTAAAAGTTGCTCTGCAGAGCTCTCCCGAGAACAGGCTGTTTCTGTGCCTGCACCTTTAAATACTAATGAGCTCCGTCTGTCATCGCCGTACTTAGAGAGAGAAGGAGATCATGCTGCTTATGCTAGCGGCAGCATGCGCCAATGTTTACGTGGATGTATCGCTATGGCTCGCCTATGTGGCCCAGGTGAAGTTGCTGGGTCCCATATGGTTGGGACAGATTCTTTTACGGGGGTCAGTGTCTAGGCAAAGCCAGCTTTGTACTGACCCTCGTTACTGAAGCAGCCCGATGTGAAGTGGTTAGCACACACATAGAAGCTAACACGGACCGTAGCCGGCTCATTGTCATTAAAAATGAAATGCAAGAGACCAGACCCAGACCGTCAGATATCATCGCGCAGAGGAGTTCAGCCTATGCAGAGACCATGTAGGAGTCGCTTGTTTTCCTCATTCTGGGAGTTGACAGGCTCAGGGAGGACCAGTTTATAGAGACCAGAGAAAGCCTGTTTTTCATAATATGGGACCTTTAAACATTTTCAAACTGGTCTGATACTAAGCCAAATATCACACCGAACCAGTTATACAACCTTTCCCACTAGGCCTCGTGCTTGCCACAGCAGACCCTCATGAGTGATTCATTTGTTTTTTTACACCAAAGATTGTGCCGTAATCACGGAAAGGAGAGTCCAAAATATGCCGCGATCGTACCTGTTATTTAACATTGGATAACTCGACAGTGTGAGTGATTGTGATAAAGGTATTGATGTGTGTGAGTGATTGTGTTAAAGGTATTGATTAGTGTGTGTGTGATTGAGTTTCGGTGCCGTGTGTGCAGGTTTTGGAGTACAAGTCGGACCTGAAACATTACTGGAAACGTTCCCACGGTCACACGATCAGCAGTCTGTCCAGCTGTCCCCTGTTTCATCACGTCTTCAGGACACTGGACAAAGCTGGACGTCCTCGCAGGTCGGTGACATCACAGGAAGTGTCATTTATGTGTCACACCATCAAGCTCATAAACCCGTTTGGTGATCACCGATCAATAACCAGTGTCAGTCAAAGGTTTAGTTTTATCTATATATACTAAACCAATGATTTGGTTGTGTTCCATAATTATTTTACACCTTATCTGAGATAAATGTGTTTTGAATGAACTTTATTTATAACCAGTCACTGCTGGCGTCCTTCAGGTCCACGGACACGTCACCTGAGCCGGCCTCCATCCTGGTGGGTCACGCCGAGACACTTCTCCCGCTCCTCTCCCTGCTGGGACTCTACAAGGATCAGACTCCGCCCACCGCCTCCAACTACCACACGCAACACGGTAAGAAGGGTGTCTCGGTGCTACAGTGGGTCCTCATAGCATATTTAATGACGATTATAATAAAGTTATAAGAGGAAATGTTGTCACTGACAATGATTTAATCTTATCATTTTAAACTTCTGTGATCTCCAGTGAAGTACTTCCTGTTTGGCCTCCAGTGACGTACTTCCTGTGTGTTTCTCCCCGGTGGTGGCCCTCAGGTCGACGTTTCCGGTCCAGTCTCATCGTCCCGTACGCTGCCAACCTCCTCTTCGTCCTGTACGACTGCCAGCGAGGCCCGCGGCTGCAGATGCTCATCAACGAGTCTCCGGTTCGATTCCCAGGGCTGGAGACGGAGGACGCGCCGCTGTACCGCGACGTCCGGGCCACGTACCGCCACCTGCTGGATGGCTGTGACTTCCACAAAGAGTGTGAGGGGAGGAGCAGTGGACGAGGACCAAACACTGAACTCTGAGAGAAGAAGACATTTGGTCCCGTCACGTTTCAGCAGCAGCCGCGGTATGTGTACATGGTCCACAGAGCCGGACTCAGACAGGTACTCTGTAAACAACTGGCTCATGTGACCTTCATCACGTCCTGATGGTGAACAGACCGGAGAGTTTTGAAGAGTAACTAAACCTTAAAAAAGCATGTCCTGTAAACACGTGCAGCTATAGAGCCATGTCCATCATTGGATCCCGGTCTAGAACCAGTCCCGTTCCAGTCTCAGGTCTTTACTGTGAAACTAAACCAACAGAACTTAATCAAACCTGAATTAGAGTTGTTTTAACTGCAGCTTTACTGATCTGGGACCAGAGAGAGGAGGAAGGGTGAAGTTGTTCTGTTTGACTCATTTAGCGGCTGACTAGTTAGTATGCTACTTAGCTAGCATGCTAACTCCATGCTACAGTTTCAGAACATAAAAGCAGCACATGAACTGCGGGACTACATTACTTTAACATGGAACTGGACTGGTTTTAACTCGCCATTCTTGATGGACTTTTACATTAGCTTATGCTAATCGATAACAAGCTAGCTATTGTTATGACTATGGTTGGCTCAGTGCTTTAAAGATCTTTTATAGTGACAAAACACCAATAAACTCTTATAAACATTCGAGAATTTGAGTTTACATGCTAGGCTGCTATGTATATGCTAGCAATTAGCATTATCAATTAGAATAAGTGATTCACAGGCTAACTGGAAGTGTAACAGCTGCTCCTTACACTCCACAGCTAAATTATATTTCACAGTAAAAATTCAAAGTTGGTAGACGTGTTTTCTAAGACAAGATGTAGGATTCAAACATGAATCCATCAACGCAACAAACGCACAGATACTTTTTGTTGTAGTTGAACAAACTGGTTTAGTTACTCTTTAATATTTTAATCTCTTCAGTAAAAACAGATTTATGAATCTGTCTGCTTTAATATGTTTAGATGAAAAGGATTTTTTTCATCAAATATGTTGTGTTGAGTCTGAAGCACCAAGGCTTCTGTTTGCAGATAATTAGCCCAGTGTCCACCGCTGTTACCTTTTTTCAGAAGAAATGTGCCCGGGAGTGAACGGAGTGTCAAATAATGTTTGAAATTCACGTTTGCTATTTGAGTCTTTTAAAGATCTTTATTAGTTTCAGTGAGGTACGTCTCCAACACGGTCGTTAGCTAGGCTTGCTAGCTAGCTAGCTAACTTGCGTCTCCAACACAGCTGTTAGTTTGGCTTGCTATCTAGCTAGCTAACTTAGCAAGGTACTTCTCCAACACGGCCGTAAGATTGGCTTTTATTTTATTGGACATTGAAGTCGGATTTCATACTCAGATTTTTCCCAATAATTTTATTTAATAATAACTGTGTGTGTTGAGAAAACATTCTT